>OU744810.1:8489192-8982089 GCA_916614155.1 Mesoligia furuncula
GCCATTGATGGAACTCATATACCGATTCAAAATCCTGGTGGTTCTTATGCGGAAGTATTCAGAAACCGAAAAAAATACTTTTCTATAAATGTACAGATTGTATGTGGGCCTGACTTACAAATATATGACATTGTTGCTGATCGACCCGGTTCAGTACATGACAACCGAATTTTCCAAGCTTCTTTATTAAAGAGAAAGATGGAACAAGGTGTCATGGATGGTATACTTTTAGGAGATAGTGGATATGGCTGTCAAAAATATTTACTGACACCTGTTCTACAACCGGAAACAATTTCAGAAGAAAATTATAATAAGGCCCATATAAAAACAAGAAACACTGTTGAAAGAACGATAGGTGTCTGGAAGAGAATTTTTCCTTGCCTATCAAAAAAAATGGCAACAAATCTGACAACAACGTGCCATGTTATTGTAGCAACTTCAGTTTTATACAATATTTGTAGATCTCATGGCATTGTTGAAGAAATAGAGGATATTGGGTTTACAACAACTACTCGACAAAACATTAGAAATACACAATCATCCAACAGAGAAGGACTGCTATTTAGGAGATCATTTATAACACGCCATTTTTAATGTATAATTACATAAAATAAAACAAATGTATTTTAATTTTGAAGTTGTTTTTTTAATAGTTCAATTTCCATTTTTATTTTTGTTAATTGTAAATCATGAAGTTGTTTTTCGAAGTGAATTAAATTTTCTTCCCGTTTTAATAAGATCCTCTCCCTGTTCAGTCTTAATTCATGCAATTCTGAATCCTGTTGCATATTCATAGTACATCGCTTTATTCTTGCTTCTGTTTCACTACAAATTTTCTTAAGACCTGAAAAATAAATAAGCGCATTATAAACAAGAGACTGCAACACCAAGTTCTTATTTGCATCTGAGATTAATCCCTGCCCACACCTCTTAAATTGACAAAATATTCAGTTACCTGTGTTATTAGTGGATATATCCTTTCGTTTTTTTGGTTGAGAGGGAACATTGTTGCCTACGTCACTTATAAAACTATTATCCACATTCATAACTGTAACAAAAATATTTTTAATGTAAGTATTGTTTATGAAAAAACGTATTATAACTACATAGATGGATACATTTTTATGATAATAATAAAAACATACCCTCAGTGCCCTTAGCGCAGTTTTCAGAATCATAGAAGTTGGTAACAATTTTTGTATTAATATTTTGATACACAGGTTCGTCACTCACTACTTCAAGATCCACAACTGAAATATAAAATAATGATTACTGGACATAATACTTATACACACAATGCTTACATTGTACATATTTTGCACAAAGGATACAAATTGCCTTACCATTATTTTTTTTTATTTTTTTAATATCCTCTTCAGTTTGTGTCAAGTCATCTGAAACTAAAGTAGACAGTTATTATATTGTATATTTATTATATTATTTAGATAGAAGTAGATATTAATTATCTTTTTACACTCTGATATTTACTCACTTTCTATAGAATTGGAGTCAATAACCCCTGGAACTGTTAAATTTATAAATGGACAAATTGCATCCACAACATTATCTGAAGGTAAACCGGGTCCACCTTCTGGTGGGCCTCCACCTGTACGTCTCATATTTATGGACTCAAAAGAAAGCTCCTTCTTTCTACTAGATTTTATATTCTCCCAACATCTTTTTAACTGAATGTTATTCCTAGGCGTCACATAGGACTGCGCATTATAGGCCAATGTCAGCTCATCCCAGGCCTTCTTCTTCAACTCGATGTTTTGAGCGTGTGTACGCTTATCCTCAATAATGGGCCGGTCCCGCACTAAAGCCACAATTAGTTCTCTTTCCGAAGAAGTAAATGGTAACTTCTTTAAGCTGAAAGAAAACAACACGTGTTATTATTTTCACAACTTTGAATACGAAACAAACAGAAACATACAATTTAATACTTACCCTGTTTTGGGTGATTTCGTACTCAATAAAGGCAAGCAACTAGTATTCATTTTGTAAAGTTTATTATAACTTATGTAAAACTTAGGAAACAGTTAACAAAACTTGTAAATAAAACAGTGGTCTTGATTGACGTTTATTCTGTCACTGTCAGTCAGTCAACCAGAGTGAAGTCGCGTCACAACGTTAACCAATCACAGCGCCCCATTCAATGCTAAGTGTCCGCACAGCAAAGAGTCCATTAAGTATTGTTTATGAAATGAATGGCCTGCCATGACGAACGCAGTGAGAAATGTCTTACTTAGCATAGTGTTGCTGCCATACTTATCTAAGTAGCGTTCTTGAATACCAGTGTTAGACACCTGGAAACCCACCCACGAGTAAACCACTCTAACGCCACGGCTCTCCGGCCGACTAGCAATCGCATTGCTCTCACACATCCAGCGCATGGATGCATGTGCATCACCCTGTGACTACACACAACTTTACTACGGCCGTTAGAGAACCCCTACTCACGTGGTTCCCACTACTTAGGCTTGCTCATTACTCATCACTACTGTGATCACCATATACTTCGACTGGTACATGACCTACTGGCATCATTCATAATCTATCGTGAGCTTATTTAAAAATTGCATTGTAAACTAGATTGAACTATACTTAGCAATGGGTTACATTGCTAGGTATAGCCCAATCAATTTGTACAGTTTCTATAATTATGTCTGTAATTAATATGGTGTACATAATAAAGAGTATTCTATTCTATTCTAACCATTTTTGCTGTTGTTTACCAGGGAAGCACTCAGTAGCCGTGTCAAAACAAAATGAAAACGACTCACCAAATTCGGTAGAATAGATATGGAGCTGGCTTAATGGTACAGACATCCACCAGCTTCTCAACTCAGCCGTTACCGTAGTCAGTTTCTTTGGCAGAAGCCTTAAACCTCCTTGCTCAAAAAGCACCGTCCTTGATCAGTGACTGTTCGTACAGGACATCCAGAGAGTGCAGCGCTGTTCAACACTGCCATTATGCTTGCACACGTCCTTGTATGTTAACCTGTAACCACAAAAAAAAAAACAGCAGTGCATGTTCCACTCGGCCAATTTTGACCACATTGTTAACGAAACGCTTTACTTAACAAAAATTGAATAAAAACGATAGCATTCATTGACAACAAAATATTTCTCTAAGCCTTACTAATAATTGGTCAGGAACTATATCAACTTACAAGTAGATCACATACAAAGCTCATGGCCCTGCTGCCACAGCAACTAGTGACACTCATGCCACCCATATGGTCATCACTTCCAGTGATACGACCAACACAACAATAGTCTCCTTTGAGACCCTGGTCCCCGCTGCCCCACCAGCTGCCCATCGCGCCCTGAACAACTCACAAGTGAGTTGCAATAACGACTACAGACAAGTGCGTACAGTGCGACCTAGCCATGGTATTTGCTTTAACAACTCGGTGAAGGAACTCTCGTCACCGTCTTCTACGTTTAACTCGTTAGGAACACTACTTAGAGGCATCTTTTGTACGTGATCGTGAGCATACTTGTAAGTATGGTTAGAATTTAAAGCTTTTAACGTATAGGGATCACCATCCAAAACATCAACTACCTGAAGCGGACCTCTGAACTCCCGATCTAACTTAGTCTTATAATCTGATCTCGCTCTTCGTTTTCTAATAACACTAAATCGCCAATGTTGTTATAGCTGCATTTGTTTTATCATAATATTACTATGCAAGTAAATGTCGGGTAGAAATGTAATAAAATCTCAAGTCGTTACTCGCTAATCGCAACGCTACGTAATTATAATTTGTTCTGTGCTGAATACACGCATTTGACCAATACCAGTCAATACAACAACGTTATTAACTAGTTTGCCACTTAATTTGGCTGCACAACTCGCTTTTATTAAAGAGCATTCAGCACCAGAATCGCAAACAAAACAATACAGCTCACCTTTATTTTCTAACATGCCTGAAGGTAGTTCTACGACGTCCACTCGCCCTTCACTACTTCCAGCACGTTGTCCACCATCAGCTTGGCTGCCAATGCTCGTGCAGAGTCGTGATATGTCCTGGTTTCCCTCACTTGAAGCACACGAAGGGTTTCACTGACAGCTGCGAGGCTGCTTGGCTCGATTCAGTCAATCCACGTCACTGGTAGCTGCACGCCACGTCCTTGGTATGCTATCCGCGATAGCCACGTTGATGCTACTCCTTCGGGCGCCATACTTTTTTTTTTTTTTCGAATAAGCGCGTCACTCGGCAGCCTATGCCCAAAACAACATGCACCATTATAGCGCATCCGTATCTGGCTTGTCTGGGTCCAACTCGAACAGGTCCACACGATTATTCAATAAGCTTTCGCATGTTTGCACTTTGTTTTTCAAATGTCAACGGTCACTTTCACTTTTAGCGTTCTGATTTTGCGCATGAACCAACACGATCTCCATAATTTCTAAAATATTTGAAAATTATATGTATAGGCAACTTAACTCATATGTGGAAAAAAAATAATATTATTTGTAATGAACAAAAAGGCTTCAGAGAAAAAAAGACGATAAACATGGCAATTTATGACTTTTTACAAACGGTGATGACAAATATGGATCATAATAACCCAGTTTCTGCTATATTCTGTGATATGACGCAGGCTTTCGATTATGTTCATCACAACATTTTGATTAAGAAACTCGAAGCTTATGGAGTTCGAGGTAATGTTCTAAAATTATTTGAGTCATACCTGCAGAAACGAACGCAAATTACGGAAGTTAGTAGGATAAATTTGACTACGAAACGAGACGAAATCCATATATCGCAAGAACGTGAAGTAGTGTATGGTGTTCCACAGGGAAGTGTATTAGGCCTTCCCCTTTTTACATTATATATAAATGATTTGCCTAAGTCCACAGAACAACCCATGAGCCTATTTGCTGATGACAGTGTTGTGACGATTCCATGTAAAAATAGTAATCAATATGAATATGATATTAATAAATCCCTAATTTCAATAACAAAATGGTTAAATAATAATAATTTAAAAATGAATTTAACTAAGACTAAAATCATGCACTTCAAGCAACGACCATTGACATTAATTAATAAACTGGACATAAAATACAATAATACCAACATTGACTCGGTTGATACAACAAAATTTTTAGGATTAATTATTGACACGAAATTAAATTGGAAAGCACACATAGAGACCTAATCGAAGAAAATTTGTTCCTCAGCTTATGCTCTGTACACATTGGCCGAAATAACTAGTGTAGATGCGTTGCTTACCGCATACTACGGGCTAGTGGAATCTGTCCTAAGATACGGGATTATCTTTTGGGGTAACTCAACTGTTAAGGACACTATATTTAAAGCACAAAAAAAATGCATTAGGTCCATGTTCAAACTAGAAACCACTCAGAGTTGTAGGCCTTATTTTGAAAAATTTAATATTCTGACATTACCATCCATTTATATAATAGAAAATACAATGTTTGTAAGGTCCAATCCTAATCTGTTTTCTCGCATGGCGGAGGTGTTTCCACGCAACAGACGTGGCAACGCTCAGATTTGCGTACAACAAGCCAGAACTACTCTTATGCGAAAGAGTGTCTTTTGCATGGCTCCAATAATCTATAATAAATTGCCAAAAAGTTGGAAGCTTTTAAGTGACATACAGTTTAAACTGAAAGTTAAAAATTTTTTTGCAGAAAGAGCTTATTACACCATCAATGATTTTTTGTGTGAAAAAAATTTTGAATGACTATTCTAATTTAGACCTATTTGTTTTGAAGACTTACTTTATATATTGTTCCATGTTAACTATGAGTGTTATATATTTTAATTTGGATAATTGAATTGTGGTTATGTATTTCTATTTAAATAATTTTATTAGCTTGGATAATTTGAATACCGTAAAAATGTTGCTTATAATTACCTACTTAAATATTTGTATGCCATTGTCTATGGCAAGCATGACGACCTGTTGATAATACTTTTAACAACTTGCATGCTGATTTTTTCGTATGTATACTCATGTTTAAACAAATAAAAATTATCTTATCTTATTTTATCACGAATCCCACTTCTGATGACGGAGATGGTATGGTGTGTCTCGTTATCATCAGGCATATTTTAATTATTGTGGGCGAACTATGGGTAGTGTTGGTTATTGCGTAATAGAAAAACCATTTACAGTTCAAATCAGATTATAATTTTACGAACAGTTTAATCACACTAGCGAATCACACACTGTAGGTAAACACTCAACGATACGGAAGGCTCGACAGTTTCTGAGCACATGTTGTCCGTACGATGTCCAATGGTCAAGTCCTCCACTTTACCTCGAAGCTTGCACTGCCCGACCCCCCCACGGACTCAGGCTAGACTCTGTCCAGCGCCACCAGATGGCGCTGACGTTCCGAATAGTCAAACGGATGACGTATTTCCGACATATATATATGTATGTTTAGCCAAACAGATTTAAGAGCGTTTACGCGGTACGGCATTTCATACAAACTTTCAAGCCCTTGTTTTTCGAAATTAATGAACCGATTTTAATGAAACTTCATACGCATAAGCAGGATACAAAGGTCTAAAAAGTTAGTAGAAAACATTTTCGAAATGTCTTATTTAAATAAAGTTAGATGGAAAGCTCTGTTTCTATAGAAAGTTTAAAATCGGTCTAATTTGGCTGTGACACTATTTTTCGAAAATGTTCTCTACTAACTTTTTAGACCTTTTTATCCTGCTTATCCGTATGAAGTTTCATTAAAATCGGTTCTTTCGCTTCGAAAAACAAGGGCTTGGAAGTTTGTATGAAATGCCGTTCGGCGTAAATGCTCTTAAGATATGTATAATAGAGAGGCTATGCAAAGAAATTTCATAGAAAAAAATGTTTCAGTGACGCCATCTAGCATAACATAGCAAAATTAGAGCGGCATAATCACGGACAGAAACTTAGCTACAAATTATAAATGCAACTTTGGCAAAAAGTTTATTTATTGTTGTTCAAAAATAAGTCTTATTACAACTCATGAATGTTGTTTTTATTTTACATGTCAAAATCAATGAAGACCATTTTTTCATCTAACAATCAAATTTGAGCAATCAACAACGAGTTCAGCTACTCAACGGTAGAAGGCGCTTTAACCAATTTACTCTATTTAGCACGCTAACGTCATTGAAATAGATGTCATATTCGTATACATCTGTTATCTATTTTTCTACTCAACTAGGGACGAGAACAATATATCGATAAATAATTTGATGTCGATGTTTTAATTAAAATCTTTTATCGTATGTAATGGACCAAGTCCGATTAGTATAAAAGGTAAAATGAAACGATAAGTAGTAAATTAAAAATATATATTGTGTGTGTTTGTTGCTGTTGTTTATAAAACATATTTGTTTAATAGTTGTCGTTTTCACTGTTTTATATTTAATGAATGAATATCTTACGAAAAAGATGAATAATATCTTAGGAGAAAATGAATATCTTAGTACTTAGATATTATCATAGTTTTATAAAAACTTCGCAAAGCGGCTGGTCATGAGGGTATAAGTAATAATCTTATGTAATACTCATACAGTAATGGAATAGCATTATTTTAGTAGGTTTTTTCCTCCAATTAACGCGGGTGAAACCGCGAGGTACAGCTAGTAATAAATATTATCGATAACAAAATCGATAAGTTACATCACATCTCTGCACGGCAGTAGTAAAGCTACTCAACCATAGAGGGCGTTTATTACAAAATAAGCAAATTTTCTGGATCAATTTTATGAAAATTATTTAATTGTAATTACTGAGTAAATATAAATAGTTCTTAAAATAAACTAGAAGTTAGGTCCAATCGTTTTACCATAACGATATTTGCAAAATCGTAATGCGCAACTTATATGGCATATTTCCTTCGAAAATATTTTTCTTTTGGTAGACACGAACGCGACTTGTCACGCAGGCGTACCACACTAGACTGAGAGACTTTTGACCACTAGGAAAAAAAATCGGATCACGATTTTGTTCGTAATGTCCCGTCTATTGTAAATAATTTAATGTCTTTGTGTTTAGCGTATGAATTTATCCTTTGTTATTTCACGTTTTGTTGTTTCTGCCTAACGTTGTGTAAGTGTGTAGCTATCAGCAGCGAAGGGCCAATTTTTGTAAGAGGTAAGCCGGGGTAGATATCTTTAATGATTATATTAGTTGTGTAAGAATACTGTGCCATTTTTCAAAGGGAAGCCGGTAGGAATCGAGTTGTATGGAACCTTCGCCACTGGTGTATGTGTTATTTAATGTAGAGTCCGGCCCAATTTCGGTTTACGGACAAAAATAAATTTTTCGACAATTCTCATGTTCGGCCGCGTTTTCTTCTTCGGCTGAATTCAAAGTCAAAGTCAAAACATTTATTTCAAGTAGGCACTTAAAAGGCACTTTTGAACGTCAAAAATTACGAAAAATAGAATTGATTCTAGTCGCCCATTCCAAAAGGTAGTTTTCGTATGGAGAAGAATGGGCAAGAAACTCCACCGTTACTCTTTTAAAATGTTTTACAATATTTTGTATACATTAATTATATAATATGTGAAGACGATGCACCTAAAATAAAATAAAATTACTATACCAAAATAATTCTGAGACAGGTTAGTAATTTTTTTGAGGCGATCCTGGAAAAAAAATATTCTTTGCATCTAATATGACTTTGTATAATTTGATTGATCATAATGATAGTTATTTAAAATTATAATTTTGAAAAAATTATAGGTAACTAGCTCTTTGCCCGCGACTTTCCTCTAAAAATTTCGAAAATATATGTTTATGATCTTTATCATTTATTTAGATAAATAATCAGATTTTTCAAATAAACTGTATCCCCGCTTTTCACCACCACAGTGGAGGATTTTTTTTTTTTTTGGGGTGTAGGGTTGGAACACAAAGGGCTAAGGAAGGAACACGGGTGGGTTTTAGTCAGTAAGAGTCTGACACTCCCTTCCGCTCCACCCAGAGCGGGAGGAGTCATTTGATGATTTCCCATCCGCAAAAATAAAAAAAAAACGGGTGGATTTTTGAAAAATCGTTTGGGATGTGTTTATAACTTGACTCAAAGACCGATACCCATTTTCAAGTTAATGGAAGCAAGCAGTAAAATACACCGCTTCTTCTTCTTCTTAGCGTGTCGATAGCAATCTAAACGGAACTTGGCCCAGAATTCGGCTACTTGTTTGGCGCCATCGCCAGCGCCCACCAGTTCCTGTAACGTGCAGCTGACAGGATAAGCAGGACACGATATTAAGTGTCCCATCATTTACACTCCAAGGCGGAGTCATCTATGGTGAGGTCTTCAGCGGGTGAAACGAACGGTTTGGGTAAGGAAGCACTGTCTCGCCACAGTTTCAGTCATTCTTGTGATGGTTCACCAGTGAGTGGGACGACACACTTTAAAAAACTGTTTCGGCTTTTCAGCCTTTATGGCACAAGGATGTTGCTGTGCAAGGGTGTCGTGTGTCGGCGACCATTTTGGCTCTTTCGCTGGAGCTTGCTTAAGATTGTTCAAGCACTAAGCCCTTTTGCGCTGCAGCAAAACTATGTGAAATTTCCGAACGAAACGTCACTGCGCGTACGCCGGGAACGCGTCGTCCGCCATACTTCTTCCCTTTTGCCGGCGACTCTCGAACACGACGGAGCTCTATTATCAAACTTGTACTATGCCATTTTTATGAATATAAAATTCACTTATAATTATCAAGAAACATCTTTTATTGGAGAGACCTGCAGCTGTGCCCGAAATCTAGAAGAAATGTACCAACATAATGGTCCTACGAGTCGGATCCAGCCCAGAGCAGTGGAAAACGCGCATAGAAGGTACGGCCAGCCATCCCAATTCTACCTCACGTCCTCCTTGTCCACTTTGTAATACCGTGCTATAAACTGATTTCAGCAGCTGTTAGTAACCTGGTTCCTGTTTGCGTGCTCAACTCTGCCGCGTTCGCGAAGCATCGGTGCTAAGCGCAGTGCATCAGCATCACCTTGACGTCCATTCCGGAAACCGTGAGTACTCCATCCTCCTAATTATCCGTCAAAAATGAGCGAGGAAAAGGAATTATTTAAAAAACGTGCCATAGTGAAAGGTCGTCTCACTAAGTTTTCAAACTCAAACTCAAACTCAAAGCATTTATTTCAATTAAACCTTTAACAGGCACTTTTGAATTGTCAAGAAGTCGGTCAGTCATAAAATATGAAGCTAGTTGCCCATTCCAAAGCGTAGGTACCTATGGAGAAGAACGGGCAAGAAACTCCATGGACACTCTTTTTAAATTTCATTTTACAAAAACATTTGTTACATCATTTCTTTTGAATTTATGATTATATAATGTGAGAACGATGTAAAAAATAAAATTAGTAATTTCGAATTATTTGTCTAGTATCGAAGGTGAAAGTCTATCTGATCAAAAACACAATGCTTGTACAATGAGTTTAATGCCATACAAAATAACCTTGAGGAATCAGTTTCTGACTTAGATGAGCAGTTAACGCAGAGAGAAATATTTGAAAATAGCTATTACACAGCATTATCACAAGCCGAGTACTTATTAAAGCAGAGCCAGGGTAATGCCAGTTCCAATGCATGTAGTCACCGAGCAACGTCAATTAAATTACCAATTATTTCTATGCCTACCTTTGATGGTTCATACGAGCAATGGTTAGAGTTCAGAGGTTCATTTACATCTTTAGTGCATACCTCTAATGAAATCAGTAGCATAGAAAAATATCATTATTTAAAATCATCGCTCAAAGGAAGTGCAGTGTTAGTAATAGAATCAGTTGAATTTTCAAGCGATAGTTATGAAGTTGCATGGGAATTACTTCTCAATCGTTACAATAACAGCAGATTGTTAGTGCATAATCATGTCAAGTCATTGTTCACTATGCAGAGTATAAATAAGGAATCATCTGTTCTAATTAGGAAATTAATAGACACTGTTTTAAAGAATCTACGCGCATTCAAGTTGCTCAATGAGCCCACTGATACATGGGACACATTGGTTATCTACATTATAGAATCTAAACTAGATCAATTAACAGAAAGAGAATAAGAACAGTACAAAGGCACATTATTTTCTGAAAGTAGTGATTCAAAGAAAAAACTCACAGTGAATGACTTAGGAGAGTTTTTAAAACTCCGGGCAGACATGTTGGAAACATTGCATGCGTCACACTCACATAGCAAGACTAATAGTGATAGCAAGAAACAAAATAGTAACACACAAAGTCAGTCTAAAATTCACTGCAATGTTTCCACGAATAAGCCACAGGAACAATCTATGCGTAACCGTGATAAGAGACTTTGTTTGCTATGTAATACACGTCATTCACTTTATTCCTGTCATATGTTTATTGAATATGATTTAGAAACTAAGCTTAAACTTATTAATGACAACAAACTGTGTATGAATTGTTTACGTTCGGGTCATACAATAGATAACTGTAGGTTTGGACCGTGTAGAAAGTGTAACCAAAAACATAACTCCTTGATTCATACGGATGATAACAAGTCTGTTTCACTTCATGTGTCGAATAGCAATACTAATGAGGTGTCTCCGGCTCCAGTGAATACGGGGATAGCGCCCCTCTCCTCGCCTGTTGCACCCTGCTCGGCCTCCGGTTCCACGTCAAACAATATGATATCTACGATCCAAGCAAACAAAGTCTACAATGCACTCAATCAGCTGTTATGAAACCGGTTTTATTGTCGACTGCCTTAGTTGAGATTTTAGGTAATAGTAACGATTACCACTTAGTGCGAGCACTTCTTGACAGCGGTAGTGAGCGATGTTTTATTACGAAGTCATTATGCGATTTAATAAATGCGCCAGTAATACAGTCCACTCAAGAAATAACTCTTAATAATTGGTAACTCTGTCACATAATCTACGCAAATGTGCGACGTTGGGATTAAATCGCGGACCAACCCTGGATACACTACGCGTTTACAATGTTTTGTTTTACCTAACATTACGTCGGCGTTGCCTACAATGCTAAAACAATGCGCACAGTTTAATATTCCCGATGATATTAAATTGGCAGATCCGCAATTTTATGAATCTCAAAATATTGATATATTAATAGGCGCAGACAAATTTTGGGTTTTAATAAATAATAAGAAAATAAGATTACCGAATGGACCTTTCCTATTAGATTCAAAATTAGGTTGGATAATAAGCGGACCTATTTCTAATTTTACGCATCATGATAGGTACAGTCGCCAGCACATCAACTTACCCCACTTTGGCCTTGAACACGTTATGAGCAACTACAGCGAGAATCGTGCGAAAGAGACATATAGCTTTTGTCTGTTCTTACTAGTAATGTGTCGTGCTGCAGTGCGTACGTGAGAGTGTGTGCGTATGATCGTCGTGGTGTGAATAAAATACTGTGCGATAACAAAGCGTAGCTATCCGAATCAAATACAGTGTCACAACAGGATGACAGTGGGGCGAGCGTATTTGCTGCAGCGCTTAAACAGTAGGTGTCGTCTCACCAAACTATAAAACATGCAGCGCTAGACCGCTTAAAATGTATAGTTTTCTCGCGACCAAAACGTCATAAGCGCCGGGAATTTCATGCCGCTTACACGTTTCATGCAAGACTAAATAAATGAGTTGTTGCCGGTCGGTAACAAACCCCGCGTTCCGAATTGCGTCAAAAGCGATTATATCGCGAATCCGACCAAATTTAATAGTCACAAAATAAGGACTATTGACTACTATTTGTGACGTTGCGCGTTGGTCGGATTCGCGATATAAGTAATCGCTTTTGACGCAATTCGGAAGGCGGGGCCCTGGCGCTAAAACTGGTTTTGCGGCGTCGCGTCGTCGGTTCTGAACACTAAGTAATAATAGTTCTATGGTAGCAGGTTGAATAATTGAATCGAAACGCCCAGCGCAATGCTTAAAATACCTATGAAAGCTTATAATCAATGATCTTTTACTTAATCCTTAATTTTTACATATTTGTTGGAAAATTACTTAGAGTATTAAGTAGTAACTACCTACTCATATTTATTTTATTTTTTTATTTTTATTTTATTTATTTTAGGAAAACTTACAGCTAAACAAATACAGTAAGTAATAATTTATACAAAATAAGGTCAATTACAAGTTTCCACATGTAATATTTAAATCATTATGAAACAGAAAAAAAAAAAAATAATAAACTCTATGGCAAAACAGAAAAAAAAACTACTATTTACGCTCAAAGAAGCAATTAGATAAAATTTTCTTCAATTTAGCAACACTAGTATTGAAAATGTCGATATCAGCTTCCTGGCAGGTTGCGTTGTACATACGACTCGCTCTCACCATGTACGAGTTCCGTCTGTATGTGGTGGCTACCACCGGGGTGTGCAATAAATTAGGTCTACGTAAGAACACAGACGGCACTCGCAGCCCGATTTTGTGTAACAACTCGGTAACACCAGTTGTTCCATTGGCAATTTTGAAAAGAAACACAAGATCTGATATATTTCGCCTTTCATAAAGTGGAAGTATATGAAATTTTTTGCAACGGTACGTATAATTCGATAAAAACGTTTTCGACCGATATTGAATGTGCCTTAAAAACCTTTTCTGTATGCTCTCAATACGATTTATGTAGACATTATAATTGGGGTTCCAGACTTGAGAGGCATACTCCAAGTGACTGCGAACAAAAGAACAGTATAATATTTTAATAGTCTTTATATTTTTAAACTCTGAGGACACCCGTAAAATGAAACCAAGGGCTTTTGACGCTTTCTTGACTATATTGTCTATGTGTGCATCAAAGAGGAGCTTAGCGTCAAAAGTATCTCCCAGATCCCTAATAGTGTTGACCCTATTCAGTGCTGTATCCAATAGCATGTAGTTGTGGATGATCGGGATAGGTTTCCGTGTAAAGGAGCAAACATAACACTTGGAGACATTCAAGTCCAACTTATTATTAATACAAAAATCCTGAAAATTATTAAGGTCTGTCTGTAATAGATGAGCATCTGCCACGGTACTTATTTGTCTCATTATCTTCATGTCATCAGCATACAGTAACAATTTTGAATACCGGAAAGAAGAAGAGATATCGTTAATAAAAATATTAAATAATAGTGGCCCTAGCAAGGAACCCCCGAAGGGACATTCATAGGTTTAGAGCGGTATCCATTCAGGACTACAGTCTGACATCTGTTCTCCACATAGGACTTGAACCAACGATAAAGGTCACCCCTGATGCCCACCGATAAAAGTTTACGCAACAGGATCACGTGATCTATCCGATCAAAACATTTGCTGTAGTCGGTATATATAACATCGACTTGGGACCTCTGTGACATACACTCGGAGAGGTAGTCGCTGCAGACAGTGAGATTAGACGAGGTCGACCGACCCCTTACGAAGCCGTGCTGGCTTTCACTTAAACTGTGCTTGAGTGCCGAATAAACCTGTGCGTGCACAATTTTCTCCAGCACTTTAGCAAACACGCACAGCTTCGAAATAGGTCGGTAATTCTCGATCAATGTCCTTGACCCTTTTTTATGTATCGGTGTTATATATGCCGACTTCCATATCTTAGGCACCACGCCAGTAGCAAGCGATTTTTGAAACAGGATGGAAAGAGGCACAGAAAGATCTCTGGCGCAGTTGACGATGAATATGGGCGAAATGTCATCTGGACCCGCAGATTTATTTAAGTCCACTTGTTTTAGCAGTCGACACACCTCACTTAGTCGAATTTCCACTTGACTTATATCGTGCGTGTTGTCATTGGGTCCATCAACCATATTATAAGCCGAAGATTGACTGTTGGCATTACTTGTATCATCAAGAAAGTTAGAGTGACAACAATTACTGAACATATCACAAATTACGTCACCATCACTGGAAGTTACCTGGCCAAATTGCATCACTGACGGGTAAGAACAAGATTGTTTTTTAGATTGACGTACCTCCAAAAGGCCCGTGGATTGTCGCGTATGCCAGATTCTATTTTAGCAATGTAATTATCAAACATATCCCCCTCTAGGTCTTTAGCCCGTTGCCGGAGTGTAATGAAAGATTGAAAGTCAGATAAGTTCCTGTACTTCTTAAATTTAGTGTGAAATTTAGCTTTTTCCTTTAAGATTTTTATCAATGGACTTTTGTACCAGAGAGGGTATTTAGATTTGGGGACGACAGTTTTAGTCGGTATATACGTGGAATGCAGCCTACTTAATACTCCATAAAAATATGCTACCGCTTCTTCCATCGACCTACTACTTAACTCCGACTGCCAGTCTACACGATTTAACTCGCCTTTTATACTTTCATAATCGGCAGACTTTTATAAAAAATTTACGTAGGACCTACCTGGTAGTCGATGTAGTTCAACGAATTCCGCGGTAACACATAAGGCTCTATGGTGAGGATCTTCAGGCACTAGTGGATCATCACAGCAGCTGACGATAACTTCATCATTAGAAAAAACCAAATCGAGAATTCTACCATTTATGTTGGTGTGACTATTATATTGAATTAAATTAGACGTATTAAGATTATCAATTAAAGTAGTTTGAACATTGCCATGAACATTTGTAGGGTATAATGATTGTCCGTCACCGGCCCGCTGCCATACAATATTGGGTTGATTGAAATCGCCTAAGACAATAAACTTATCGGACGGACGATTGAGGGTAATTTCAAGTACTTTGTCCGAGAAATTGCTCAGTTGAGCCATTAATGAATTTCCGTGATTCTGACAGCAAATATATACAACACAAATGTGCATTTTGTAAACTACTCTTGGTTTTTTATGATGCAGCGTCAACGTAACCCATAAATCCTCTGCGGACGAGCACCAATCGCTGCAGGTGTCAGCGGCAAGTTCACGCTTAACTGCAATTAAGACCATCATTTGGCCAGTATGAGTGTAATTCCGGTCACGTCTCCACACAAGATACCGGTCATCAAACAATTCCAGGTCAGATATGCCATCCACTAGCCACGTTTCAGTCAAACAAATAACATCAAAACCTTTACTGCACACATTCCTAAAGAAAACAGCTGTCTTTGTCCGCAGTCCCCGTACGTTCTGATAGTAGATATTAATAGGCGCCATAATAATCATTGAAAGGTTTATTATTTAATTGACCCCTTTAGGGGTAATATTCCCAAAAATCCTTTCTTAGTGGATACTTACTCTTCACAAAGAATACACCCTCCAAGTTTCATGTCTCTAGGACCAGCAGTTTGGGCTGTGTGTTGATAGATTATATAATTAAAAATAAAATTGTATCCCCCTTTTCACCCCCTTAAGGGTTGAAATTCTAACAACACCGTTGCGTTACCTTCCAACCATAAGAATAGATAATAAACCTAATAATTTTTACTTCTAAAATTAAGGACTTTCCATACACAACTTCGTCCCCCTTTTTAACCCTTCGGGGGTAGATTTGTCACAAACGCTGAGACATGTGTAAATTAATTTTCAATTTTCTGCCTAAACACAAAATTTGAAAATCCTAACTTCAAAACTGACGGACTTTCATATAAAGTTCCACCCCTTATTTCACCCTTTTAGGGGTAGAATTCCCAAAAATCCTTTCTTAGTGGATACTTACTCTTCACAAAGAATACACCTTCCAAGTTTCATGTCTCTACAACCAGCGGTTTGGGCTGTGCGTTGATATATCAACAATCAGTCAGTTTACCATTTTATATATATATAAATAATATAATAAAGATAGAAGATGACCACGGATATCGAATCTATCGCTAAACAAAAGAATAGTGTAGGAAAGTTATCTCGTGTAAAATAGGTAAATAAAACTTGGTGACAAACGGATGCCAGCGCTCTGGCTCATCGTTAAAACACCAGCTGCTCTGTGGTACGTCCAACAGGATATTAGCTTTTAAATAAAGTCTCTACCTAGCAATGTCCGAGTTTGCGCATCCGGCAAAACTATAAACGTGGTAGGTATAACATGGTTTTTAAATATAACGTCAGTATCATACTCAAGTGCAATGCCTAGGTACTTGTTGTGATCCGTAAAGTCTTCCTAAAACCAACGCCCGGCATTTCTAAGTAAATCGTATAGCATGAGGCCCGCAATAGAATGTGTGGCTCCCGTGTCTAAGATGGCAACCCCTTACGGTTAACGGACTTGATTTCAACTAGTGGCAGCGGATCGTCACTACTATCTATTTGAGCGCTACACAAATCCGATTTCTAGTAAATCGGATTTTTGTAGTCGATTTTGTAGCAGTCGACGCGTCTTTGCAAATACCACACTTTGAACGTACTACTCCCAGCTGACCACATCCGTAGCAACGTAGTAACTCGGTACTATCGCTCGACTTATGAGAAAGGTCGATGACCTTTCCTTCCTTCTTATTCTCTTTATTACCTTAAAATATGTACACTTCGGTGTAACACGCCATTGTCCGTCACTTATTTTCCGTGTTTGACGTGTGCAAATGAGAAATGTTCACTACCCGACTTACGCGTGTCTACTACGGTAATCTTAGTGTTAATATTTGTGCTCAAACGTTCCTGCGCGGCAACGGGAGGGCTATTGTTTACATTGCAATATGAGAAGAAGCACTCAACTCTGCCAACGACTCCTCAACTGACCTGGCCTTCAACGATTCAACGATTGGGATTCAACGTGTCGCGAGACAATCGTTTCCTTAAGATCTAACAATCCGTAAACCATATTATTATTCTAGAATCATCACTTACGTACTCACGTAACTTCGTTATTAAAACGCGCACTTTGCTAATAACGTCGGCCCGTTCACTGTTTTGTTCGGTACCGAAAATGTCACGGAAGATTTTATATCCGGGTCGCGGCACTCCGTACATCCATCGAAAACGTTCAGCGTTATCGACGACTTCATGGGCTGCCACCAGACAGCATAGGCAGCTCCCGCAGAGTGTGCTCGTCGCTGTTGTAGTCGATGTTGGTGTAGTCGTGGTATACCTGGACACGGCGCGGCATATGCTGGCAGAGTGTGCCGCTTGGGAGGAGCCGCGCCGTGCCCTCATCTCAGGTCGGCAGCGAAGAGTCCTGGGACGCGGTGATTTCCTTCTGCGAAACAGTCGTCTCGCAGAAGGAGGCTACGGAAAGGGAGAGGGAGATCTTGTCCACTAAGCAGGTGCACCGGGCGTTGGCGGAGGGAGGATAACGCCCTCTCTGACGTCTGACGTCTGTTGCCCGCCACACATCAGGTCCCGAGGTGGTGGCGCGTAGTGTTGCACGCGCGCCTCTCTTAGACGTCGGTGGGGAGTAAAACACCTCACTCCCCTTTATCCTGAGGAGGCCCGCAGTGACGGGCCGACATCAGTCGGTTGTTGCGGATGGATCGTACGTTCCCGTGACTCCCGGGGTGGGTGTAAGATGGAACACCTTGGTGGTTTTTGGTCAGTAAGAGTCTGACAGACCCCGCCGCCCGCCACAGGGCGGCGGACATCCATGAGGAGTACAAAAAAATAAGTTTTCTATAGAAATATTAAATTCCTCATATATCGTCTTTATATCGGGAACACCCAAATATTCCGAAATTATTTAATTCAGAATTTAGATGTTCGGATTTTCAAAGGTCCGAATTTAAATACCTAAGAATTATAATGTCTGTTTGGGATGGTGTCTCTTCAATAAAATAGTGGACTGTATAAATGATGTATAATAAAATAACTGCATCGGTTGGTAATACAATAAACAAATACACCCTTTTCGCTTGCGATGATGGTCTAACGGTCACTGGGCGGCGGCCCGCCGTCCGGTGGCGCGCGCGCGTCTCCGTCCCGCGCGCCTCCCCCTCCCGCTTTCGTCTGCCGTGGCACGTTGGCGCGTGAACATGCTCCCCGGGTTGAAGCATTCTTCAAAAAAGTGGTAGCGGGCAGATGTTGTTGAAAGCCCGCCGAATTGTACCTTTCTTTGTTTTCAACTCGGCGACCCTCACGACGCCGTCGGAGCCCAGGTACACTTGCACGACGCGACCCAGCAGCCAGCAGAGAGGTGGAACCGCCTTATCCTTAACCAGGACGAGGCTCCCCACCTTGATGTCGCCCGATGTTGTAGGCCACTTGGTTTTTTGCTGCAGCAGAGATATGTGTTCAGTATTAAATCTTCTCCAAAAATGCTGTTTGATGTATTCCACCCTTTGGAATCGCTCGAGTCGACTGATGTTTCCGCTGTCAGTCATTTCTGGATGCGGAACGGACGTGAGAGATTTTCTAATTAAAAAGTGAGAAGGAGTTAGGGCACAGAAATCAAGTGGATCAGGAGAACAAGGAGTAAGAGGTCGGGAATTGAGAATGGCCTCTATTTGAGTAAGGCACGTAGCCATCTCTTCGTACGTGAAGTGCGTTAGTTTAAGCAGTCTCTTTAAGTGATGTTTCGTAGAGCGCACGGCGGCCTCAGCAACGCCATTAAAGTGAGGGGAGTAGGCAGGCACAAAGTTGAATTCGATACCTTCCTGAGCGACATCATATTCAATATTAGAAGTCTGCAAAAAAAGACGTAATTGATTACATGAACCGACAAAAGTTGTTCCGTTATCGGACAGTATGCAACGAGGTTTGCCACGGCACGCAATGAATCTATTTAAAGCAGCCATGTATGCTTCCTTTGTGAGATCCGTGACAAGCTCCAGGTGAACGGCCTTGACAGCGAGACAGACAAAAATACATATATAAGACTTTATAAGCCTGCAGCCTCTTCCCTTCCGGTCAGCGATCAGTATTTGGCCGGCATAGTCAACACTTGAATTTAAGAATGGGAATTCTAGATTACTTCGTGATTTTGGAAGTTGTCCCATTATTGGTTGTACATTTTGAGCCTTATGCCTAAAGCACACTACACATTTTTGAACAGTGACTCTAGATAAATTTCTGCCCCCCAAGGGCCAATAGTTTTGCCGAAAGTTTGCCAAGAGCAACTGAGGTCCGGCATGTAACAAATTTTTAGAAATACATGCAAAATAGCCAAAGCCCTGTACATTAGCAATAAAATCAAATCAGCTGAAAATAAAATAAAAACAGTTTGGAAAATTATAAATAACGAAACTAGTAGAAATAAAAAACGAAACACTGATTACACATTGGAGACTTCACGTGGAGCCATAAGCTCTAACTTAGAAGTAGCTCAGGAGTTTGTAAATTTCTTTACTAATATACCATCAAAAACGACGGAAGCCTTAAATTCCTCATCCGACGTATCAATTGATTTATTAAGAGAAAACGTTACAGCCTGCCCGGTTGAATTTCAATTTACACATATTAACCCCGTAACAGTACTAAAAGCTTTTAAGCAAATTAAGATCAAATTGACCGAAGATCTTTGGGGATTGTCCATTAAAGTCTGTGCCTCCATAATTGAGACTATTGCACCTTATTTAGCCTTAGTATTTAATTCGTGTGTTGATCATGGAGTCTTCCCCGATTTAATGAAATTCAGTAAGGTAATACCACTTTTCAAATCTGGGAACAGTAAAGACACCAATAATTATAGACCCGTATCCGTGTTGCCGGTTTTCAGTAAGGTGTTTGAAAAGATAATGCTTAATCAAATGCTCAATCATTTTAACACGAATAAAATCCTTCACGATCAACAATATGGTTTCACCAAAGGACGTTGTACGACCGACGCCGGTGTAACCTTATTAAAACACATTTATAACGCGTGGGAAGAGGCCCAAGACGCCATAGGAATCTTTTGTGACCTCTCTAAGGCATTTGATTGCGTCGATCACGAAACCTTGCTTTTGAAACTTGAGCATTACGGGCTTGGAAAACTTGCGCTTAGTTTAGTTAGTTCTTATTTAAATGACAGACAACAGCAAGTTCAAATAAATGGTGTCAATTCACATGGTTTAACAGTAAAAATGGGTGTGCCACAAGGCTCGATATTGGGTCCTTTCCTCTTTTTAGTGTATGTTAATGATCTACTCCATTTATTAAAAAATCAACCACAAATGGTGTTATTTGCTGATGACACTTCCTTAATTTTTAAGGTAAATAGACGTGCTACAAATTATGACGACGTAAATAACGCCTTACTGCAGGTCCAAAGTTGGTTCACTGCTAATAATTTAGTATTAAATGGGAAAAAAACTAAGTGCATAAGATTTTCTCTACCAAATGTAAAGAGTAGTGATTGTGAGATAGTATTGAATCAAGAGAAACTAGAATTCGTCAATGAAACGGTTTTCCTGGGGATCACGCTCGACTCAAGGCTACAATGGGGTCCTCATTTAACATCTCTTGCAGGACGGCTAAGTTCAGCAGCTAATGCTGTCAGAAAAATCCGCCAATTTACTGATATACACACATCAAAAGTGTCTAGGGATCAACATATATTTTTGCAATAACTTTTCTCCTGATTGATATTAATTAAAATTTTCTTTAAGGATTCATCAAATAAAGTGTTTTCGTTTGTCACAGTAACGATAAACCAAGTCACCTTTGCATTAATAAAGAAATTTGCCATTTTCCTAATAAAGGGATTTTTGACATTTGAACCACTAACACAAAAGTTCGAAAAAAAGACTGAAATAACAGTTTTCTTTAAAATTTTATTGGGTAACTTAAACAATTAATAATCCGTGTTTCTACCGCGAACACTAACAACACAAGAACATCGGTTTGGCATACTCAAAATGAGTTCATCCAAATCACGCTGTGGAATGGCCGCCCATGTTCGTTGCAACAACAAAAAAAGGTCTTCTTGCGACTGGATACCCTCCATATTCGGCAGAGCTCTTCTCTGTAGCATATCCCATGCATGCTCAATCGGGTTCAAGTCTGGCGACTGAGCAGGCCAGGGCAGGACATTGATGTTAGCTGCGGCGAGAGTCTGTCTTACAACTCTTGCGGTGTGCGGTCGTGCATTATCATGCATTAACTGAAATAAGGGACCGATTTGCACTAGTAGAGGAACGATGACGTCTGATACAATCGTCTCAGCATAAATTTGAGCGTTGAGGTTGCCTCTGATCCAAATCAACTCAGTTCTTCCGCCGATCCAAATACCCGCCCATACCATGATGGTTCCACCACTATAAGGATGGACTTCCTGGCAGGATTTTAATCGCTGTTGGCGTCCAGGGGTTCTCCAGTGTCGTATACGTCTTGTATCCGGTCTCATACCAAAACGAGACTCATCAGAAAAGCACACGAAACGCCATTGTTCTTCTGCCCAATTTCTGTGTTCAAGAGCCCATTGATATCGAATCCTACGATTGTGCATTGCTATAGGTGGTACCCGTAGTGGTCTTCGGGAATGAAGGTTCACTTCATGCAAGCGGTTTCTGACTGTTTGGTCGCTAATTAAGTTCCCTGAAGAGTGATGCAGCCTCACGGCTAAAATCATGGCGGTTATTGTTGGAGCTCTTCGAGTTAAGATTTGAATGTATCGGTCTTGTCTCCGTGTGGTGCAGCGATACCGTCCTCCATGGCGCTCAGCCACGGTACCAGTGCTTCGGTAACGTGTCCAAAGTCGACTGATAACACTCTGACTTGTATTCAGAGCTAAAGCCACAGTACGTTGCCGGGAACCAGCTTCTATCATTCCCACGGCTCTGAGCATTTCTTCCCTGCTTAAATGACGTCGCCGCTCCATAATAACGTTGGTTTTAATCAGTAGTAGGGAAACAGTAGCACTAATAATGTCTTCAATGCGTTGTATGTTTTTATAGGGAAAATATTGACAGCTGATTTTCATCTTTAACTCGAATTTGATTCACAGTTCCTGATTCAAATTATGAAATGCACCAAAAAGGATCCATATAAATTTATAAAATCATAAATTTATTACAAAGCCACATCTCAATCTCAAGAAATCCGCATAAAAATGCTTGATCCCTAGACACTTTTGATGTGTGTAGATACCGCGAGACTGGTCCATTTTAGTTACTTTCATAGTATCATGTCTTACGGTATTTTGCTTTGGGGACGGGCTGCAGACATCGATTCTATTTTTATTCTGCAGAAAAGAGCCATCAGAGCCATATATAACCTCTGCAGGCGTGATTCTCTAAGGGAACTGTTTAAGGAAATTAACATCATGACGGTACCTTGTCAATGTATCTACGAAAACATCATGTATGTAAGAAAAAACTTACATCTTTTTGGTAAAAGAGGTGAAAGACATAATTATAGTACTAGGAATAGGGACCTATTAGTTCAACCAGGTTTCAGACTGGCTAAAGTAGACTCATCTTTTATGGGGTACTGTTTAAAATGTTATAATAAAATACCTCCCCACATTCTTCAACTGAATGAGACAAAATTCAAGTCTTGTATAAAACGCACACTATGCAGTCAGGCATACTATAAGTTAGGGGATTACATCGCTGATAAAAATGCCTGGCTCAATGCTGGTCCTGCTCCACAACCACAACTAATTGATTAACACTGGAAAATACTGTTGGAGCTGCTGAAGATTGTAAGATTATCTTTGCATTGTATAAACTCAATTTCCTTTGCATTGTATAACTGCATAGCACAGATGTGAGTTCTATGTAAGTATACCTTCTTTACCATTTACCGGGTAATATGTCTTTCATTGACTTGAATGTGCCATGGCGGCTGATAGTATGTCATGCTCACACAAAAGTCTCGCTGACGGTGGCGTGTGTATTGGATCATTTAGCTACCTTCAAAATGGTTGAGCTGAATGGTGCTGATCTATGCGTCATGTTCGTGAACGGGCGCCGTCAGTTGGGGCTGGTCATCACTCAGCTACCTCGGGTTATTTTTAATTATTTTATTTTTGGATTGTTGTCTTCTTACTATTTGCTGTACTCTGGACGCTCTTAACGCGTACGTATTTTTTTTACATCGTTCTCACATATAATTGTAAATTCAACATTAATGATGTAACTAATATTTTTATAAAAATACAATTTAAAAGAGTGTCCATGGAGTTTCTTGCCCGTTCTTCTCCATAGGTACCTACGCTTTGGAATGGGCAACTAGCTTCATATTTTCTGACTGACCGACTTCTTGACAATTCAAAAGTGCCTGTAAATGGTTTAATTGAAATAAATGGTTTGAGTTTGAGTTTGAGTTTGAACAGTTTTCTGTGAACAGATTGAAACATGATTTTAGTTAAATGATGCTTACTGCACAGGAGTATGGGATGTTTTACGTTATAATCATAGGGAGAATTATTTAGCCTGCCTCCGACACGAATGATGCCGTCAGAATCTAAAAAAGGAGATAAAGATATGAGCCGATTTTTATGAGGCAAGGATTTCCCTAATTTTAAAATAGAATATTCATCTGGAAATTGTTCAAATTGTGCATTACGTAAAATAAATTTTAATGAAGATTGAATTTCCTGATTAGACAGCCACCCTACCAACTTATTATTTTTATTTTTAAATTGTAAATGTACCTTTTAATGTAGGCCACAATTCTTTGCAAACGGTTAAAATCGGAATATTTATGAATTAATTGTTGTATTACTGTTTGATTAACTGGAATGTGGCTATTGTTGGACTGATTTACAAAATAAGTTAGTTCAGGCAAGTCTTGTTTTGCAACGTCGTTTGGTGGTTTCGGCCACAGGCATTCATCCTGCAACAAAAATGAAGGGCCTGCCCACCATAAACTAGAATCGCTGATGTGATCAGCCTTCACCCCTCGAGAAACGAGATTGTCTCGTGTTGGCACATATTTCCATACGGATCCAAGGGTGGTCTCCTGTATCTCATTGATACGATGCCTGACAAAAGGCTTGAGTTGTGTTGATGGTGCGGATAACCAGCTCAACACTATTGTTGAATCACACCAAAAGACACATCGGCTAGCTGGTATGGTAAGGGATTCTTTGACCTTTGTACACAATCTTGCACCTAACAGCGCCCCACATAGATCTAATCTGGGCATCGTTGTTGGTTTTATCGGGGCTATACGATTTTTAGAAGCTAATAAGCGTACCATGACTGCATTACTGCTATCAGTGCTGCGTATATAAACGCAAGCACCGTATGCCTTTTCACTGCTATCTGTAAATACATGTATTTCATTATTGATACAGTTGTCACATAAGACCCGTCTGGGAATATTCAAAGAATTTAAATGTTTTAATACATCTATAAATTTTGACCACTGATCTGATATGTCCTGAGGAACCTCATCATCCCAGTCACATTTATTGACCCACAATTTTTGCATAATAATTTTTGCTTCAACAATACACGGACCAATTAACCCCAATGGGTCAAAAATTTGGCTTATTATAGATAAAATGTGTCTTTTTGTTATTGTTTTGTGAATGTCAATATTTATGGAAAATGATAAAACATCTGATTTGCAAATCCATAGTAGTCCCAATGTCTTTGATGTGTAATTATTTAACAAATCTAAATCAAGGCAAGAGTCATCCTCTACGTCTACTATCTCTTTTAGAATTTGAGTACTGTTTGACTGCCATTTCCTTAAATTGAATTTCGCTGAACTTAATATTGTTTTTATATTCTGACATAGTTCGATTGCACCGTTTATAGTATCTGATCCACTTAACAAATCGTCTACATAAAAATCACGTTGGATGCTACTTTTCACGTGCTGACTGTCTGTGGCCTCTTCAAGGCTCACTAGGCACTTGGTCGCGAGATAAGGCGCAGACGCCGTCCCATATGTGACAGTATTTAATGTGTAAGTTTTCAGTGGCTCTGACGGATCTTTCCTGAATATAATGCGTTGTAGCGATCGTTGACTGGGATTTAACTCGACAGCTCGATACATTTTTTCGATGTCCCCTGAAATTACATATTTATGTTGTCTAACTCTCAGTAAGATCGAGAGTAGATCATTCTGTACAGTAGGACCCACATATTGAATGTCATTTAGTGATAGTCCCGAAGTTGATTTTGCAGATGCATCGAAGACTGTTCGCAACTTCGTTGTTTTACTTGATTCTCGCAAAACCCCATGGTGTGGCAAGAAATAACTAATATTATTTTTATTACTAACTGATGAATCGGTATCCTCAGTCATATGACCTAATGTTTCATATTCTTTTATGAAATCAATGTACATGCTTTTATAAATCGGATCACGTTCAAAGCGTTTTTCTAATGATAAAAATCTACGTTTAGCCGCAGCGTATGAGTCACCAAGAACGTTAGGATTCGCCTTAAGTGGCATAGTAACAACAAACTGGCCGTTGGAGCCACGGACCGTATTTAATTGAAAACTTTCTTCACAAGCACGTTCCTCTATAGAAAGGCAATGCTTAGGTGATATTGTATCAAGTTCCCAAAACTTATTCAAGTCAGGACTAATACTTATTTTAGAAAAATTACAAACATGTGTTGGTTTATGCAAGCTAGCTGGTACAGTACCAGAAATTAACCACACTAATTTGCTTTCACACAGCTTTGGTAATTGTTTTCCCAAATTGATATGATTGGCCTGAATAACATCCCAGAATACCTCTGCTCCTAACAGAATATCAATTTCTGACGGAATATTGAAAGATGGGTCCGCTATAATTAACCCTGAAGGAATTGGTATGTTTTCAGTATTTATATAGGATGCTGGCAATCTCCTAGTAATTTCTGGCAGAATGAGACAGGTGATATTAAAAGAATAATATTCATATGCGGACTCAATAGTGAGGTTGCAAGAATGTGTACTGTTACTGGTCAAACTATTTATACCTGTGACCATGGAGGTGGTACCAACTCGAGACAATCCCAGATCCCTGCAAAGCTTGTCAGTGATGAAGTTGGCTGTGCTGCTGCTGTCTAACAGGACTCTAGCGTTGTACTTTTCACCTTTGTCACTCACCACCTTCACCACAGCTGTGGACAGTAAAATATGCCTCTGAGAAGTAGGCTGTATATCTGCTGAAAGTGACACGGTATTAGAGGACGTACTAGGCATAGGGTTATGTACTTGAGTCTCAGGCTGATCTAAATGTAACATGGTATTATGACGGTTTTTACAGTACTTACAGCGTGTGAATCTACAACGCTTTTCTGTATGGCCAACCCGTAAACAATTCATACATACTTTGAATTCTTTAGCTTTCTGTACTTTTTCTTCTACTGTTAATTTTCTAAAAGCTTCGCATGAATAAAGATAATGATTTTGAGAACACATAGGACAAATTATTTTATTTTTGTCTTTCTCATTATTGTTTGTTTCTTGTTTCTGTGAAGTAACAATAAAACTTTTAGATTTATTACTGCTATTTGGTTGCACTTTATCTAGTTTTTTATTTTCCTCTAATGTCTCTAGTAAATCGGGCTTATTGTTCATAAATGTACAAAACTGAAGCAATGTTGGTGAGTTGGGTAAAGTGGTACGGTATTCTTCCCAATCCCTACTGGTAGTACTATCTAATTTTAATGTCATTAAGTAGATAATGAGAGTATCCCGTGTAGGCTCTTTCAACAATGTTAATGCTCGTATGTTTTTATTTGTAACGTCAACAAGGCGGCGCAAGCAGCACTGGATTCATTGGTAATAAGCTCTGCGTTAAATAGTGCCTTGACATGATTGTTTATTAGCAGGCGGCTATTGTCATACCGCTCGCACAATAAGTCCCAAGCTAATCCATAATTGTCATTTCTAAAGTCTATATTTTTAATAATTTCAGCGGCTTGTCCCTTCAGAGAAGCACGTAGATAATGAAATTTATTTATGTTATCAATGTTGTTATTATTATGGATCAAGGATAGAAAAGTGTCCCTATATTCCAGCCAACACTGATAGCTGCCATCAAAACGAGGTAAGTCAATTTTAGGCAAACGTATAAAGTTATTCTTTGTCCCACCTGTCACCTCGGAGCCTGATACGGAACCTGCAGAAGTCTTGTCCTGCTGTCGTTGATCTTGCCCAGCAGTAATAACTTTCCGCGCCATGGCAACCAAGTTGTGGTAAGTTTCTTCAAACTTGAAGCGATCCACGTAGGCATCGTCGGGATTGTCCGATAACAGCTCAATCTCGGTCTGTAATGCATTGAACTCGTCATACAACTGTTCAAATTTGCTAAACCGACTTTCGAGATCGAGTACTTGCAAGTCAGACAATCGATCACTATTTTCCAAAGTGCTGAGATAATTTGTGAAATTAGTAAGCTTAGCCTTCATCGAACTGCGTTTTTTAATTAGTTTGTCTGCCATCTTGCAATAGGGAAAGACAAACAATGAAAGTTTAAGCACTTAATATTTTAAGAATGCAATATTTTATGGCAATGAATAGGCAGGCGCACACGCACACACTCAGCTAATGCGGTCTAACAGCTAATTACATGCATAATAGTTAGCTGTTATCTGTCCCGTGTGCGATATTCGTTAAAAAATAAGCACGGAATATAAACAATTTTGTGAAAAAATTGCAAGTCAATGATGCATCAAAATGACGTCAATGCGATCGCCCCCTCGCCTAGCAAAGCGAAGTGAGATTAGGTACAGTCGGTGGCCAACATTATCTGACCCACTTGAACGATAGCGAATTTGAACCTTATCGTGAACATTTGGAATACTCCGTGCAAGCATTTCGATAAATCATGTTGTTAGGCGATTTTAATCATTATATTGTTGTTGTTAAGGTTGAAAGGCTAATGAGTTTCAAGACTACTAAAAAAAAAACCAAGGCGAGGGTGGATGAATAAAAAAAAGTATCGCGCATCAGTAACATTTTAAAGGTGTCTACGGTTAATAGCTAAATTCCGTGATTCATTTTAATAGCTGGTTGTGATTGTGCGATAATGAACTTTATGAAAATATACGATATGGTTCAAATTCTTTAGAATATTGCGTCTGTCATCACAACTAAGATCGAATTTCAAAACAAATTACAAGAGTTGAGTTGGTCTCGTGGTCACTAAGGCAGCTCGTTATTTATCGTTGTCTTACTTTACGGGGCACAGATGTGGGCGCGTTCACTGAGGCAGCGACCAGCCCGGCGGTTGAACGCGTCCCAGAGGGTCATGGCCGTCCGGCTAGTCCGGGGTTACCGCACGCTCTCCGGGGAGGCAGTGAGCCTCCTTGCCGGATTGCCGCCATGGGATCTAGAGACAAAAGTCCTCGCCCACATATGAGAGTAGCCAGAGGAGGTAAAACGCCGGGGCGTAACTCCGCTGCCGCGAGAAATCGCGGCGCAGCGGACAGAGCTCCGGCGGGATCTCATGGCGACATGGAGACTGTCGCAACCCAATGCTGGGCACGCCACAATTGCGGCGATAAGTCCCCTTTTTGAGGAGTGGCTAGAGAGGCGCCACGGCGTCCTCACCTTCCGCCTAACGCGGGTCCTCACCGGGCACGGCTGCTTCGGGAGGTTCCTGTTCAGAATAGGGCGGGAGGAAACGCCCGGGTGTCACCATTGTGTGGATCGCCCGGAGGACACGGTGGAGCATACGGTGGAGATCTGCCCAGCTTGGGCAGAGCACCGCCGTGTCCTCACGGAGGCGATCGGCGGCGGCGATCTCTCGCGTCCGGCCCTAGTCCGGGCCATGGTACGGAGCGAGAGTGCATGGGAGGCTGTCGCCTCCTTCTGCGAAGCAGTGATGCTCGCGAAGGAGGAGGCGGAGCGCGTGAGGGAGAGGCAATCCTTGCGCCCTCACGCCCCTAGCCGCCGCAGGAGACGCCCTGGGCGTCGGGAATCGATAGCCGATTCCCGGCCACCGTAGGCGCGGGCTTGCGGACGGCGAGCAATGGGCAGCTCGCCGACCCGCAGGCCAGGGTCGACGGCGCGTTGTGTTCCACGCGCGCCTCAAGGAGATGTCAGCACCAACTGACGGGGTCTGCTAGGGCCGATGCCCGCCGGGGTCGCGGGTTATTCGAAAGAGATACCGTGGCCCCTGGCACAGGCAACTGAAGGAACACTTGTGGGTTTTAGTCAGTAAGAGTCTGACACTCCCTTCCGCTCCGCCCAGAGCGGGAGGGGTCATTTGATAATTTCCCACCCAAAAAAAAAAAAAAAAGCTCGATATTTATCGTTGTCTGCGTTTGTTAGTAATGTTTTGTTTTTAATTATTATCTATTTTGTTACTTTTTTTTTACGAACGAAGTCGGGAAATATCTTTTTAAATGGGCAGTTTGTATAGAAATGAAACAAAATCATTGCAAGTAATAAAAATGTTTATTAATTCGTTAAAATATACATAAGTAAGATAAAGTAAGTAAATGCTCTTTAGTTCAAAATTAATACATTTTATAATATCATATTCAAACCTAACTATTTATAAACATTTAAATAGTGAAAAAAAGTCATGCTAATGGTAATTGCTTGGAAGTGTGATAATTGATGTATAAATGCGAGAAAATGAATGAATTTGTGAAATGTTTTACAGATTTATAGCTAAGTATATGTAGTGAATCAACATGTTATTTAAATAGAAAAATGCATTTCCATTTATAACAATAACATCACCACAGAATCTTACATTTTAATGGTTTAGCATTCATTCAATTGAGCATTTACTTACATAGTGTTTTTCAAAATACTTATAAGTAGATTAGTTAGTAGCGAAGTGGCGCACCGTCCTTCCTCCTTCTATAACTTGCTGTAAGCGGCTACGCATACCGCACACCATGTTCCAACACAAATCTTTTCCTCTCATGTGCTCCCATGTCGATGACACGATCTCAGCCAAATTGTTTTTATTTCGCACTTCGGATGTGTCCCAATTTAAAACCATTTGACCCCATAGGTTTTCTATAGGGTTCAAATCGGGAGTTTTAGATGATGATGGCCAGTAAATAACAGTTACACCTTCTTGAGCAGCTAACCAATTCTTCACAATGCCTGCACGGTGGATGGAGCAGTTATCTTGCACGAAGTAAATATCTGTATTTGAATAGGCAATTCGCACAGTCGGCAGCTGGACGTCACCATCCAGCCAGCAATGTTTTGTATAGTCATTAAGTTGCGACATGACGCTTTGATTACACCAAATTCATTAAATAGTAGATTATGCACCGAGGGGCTAAAGTTGTGTCTTATGTCACGGGCGTCATATTGAATCTCGAGCGCAATGAAGGATTCGGGACTTAACTCCCGAGCGCAGCGAGGGAGTTAAGAGTTTAACTCACAAGCGAAGCGAGGGAGTTAATACAAGAATCCTGAATGCAGCGAGGGATTCAAGCTAGCCCAAGGCAAAGACACCTTTAGCCCATAGGAGGATACTCTACTTTTTACACCTACTGTGAGAAAATAATAGCCATAGTACGAAAATTCGCGCCTTTATTGCGTCTACCAATAAGTAGCCAAGACACGATCAATTCGATTTTCAAAAAAAATAGTCTCTTCTACGGTTTTGTCGTGTGTGTCTATTGATATCACTCTCATGGAAGTGGCATTTGTGTAAACTAAGCTTTATACAGGGCTGGTAGAATGGTTTTGGATGATTGACTGTATGCATTTTGAATTTAGAACGTCATTGGAGACGCTCGTGAAAATAGAGTATTTTTGATAAAATGTGATAAATCGACTGTAGTATAGATAGGTTTTATTATTTATTTATTTACTCACAAAATCCACAGCAATCTTTGCGCAGTTTACTTAAAATAAATTAACTAATTTTACAGCCAATTACTATTACGGTATTACGGCGCGGTACGGTATTTGTTATTATTAATGCCAGTTTTAATGTTATTCCATTCCTGTTAAAAAATGGTTCGTAGTTATCTAATTATTCTTACAATATTATGTCTTCGAAAACATGGCAACGATATGAAGAAGCAGTCGTTATGATTTTGTAGGAAATCGAGAATATCATCAACGCGTAGTAAGGGTTTCGAGAATAGCTTTCCTCTTTCTGGCACCAAAGGGTGTTTGTTAGTACTATACTGCCAATTTAGCTGAGCATGTGAGATTCCAAATTCAAATCACATTATTGACCAGCGGGTCATAATGAAATCCAGTACAACATTATTGACCGGCTGTGCCCCCGGCCACTAATGACTCACTTTAGGTTAAGGTTGCTTGACGTATAATTTGACGTTTTCGAGCAGGTGGTGTGAAAAATACTTTTCACGATTTAAGTCAAACGTTTTAGAAATGTTTGTGCGCCGCAGTCACTGTTTAGGCGTAGGTAGACTGACTTTTGTCACTTAAATCAATTTAGTATCCATCTACCCCACGACGTAAACTTTTACTTCGTCCTACTTATTTGAGGACTTATAGTTTTTTTTTATTTACCCACTTGTTTTCCAGAAAAGTTGTTAGGCAAAAATCATATTGGTCGTTCTATAATAATGCAAGAAATATTGTAGAAATCATAAATGAAAACAATAAAGAAAAATAAATTATAAAGAAATTGATAAGAGGTGGATTGTGTTTTCGAACCCACATGTTGTTCGTCGCGGATCCAGCATCGAACCGCGAAGCCACAATGACTGGTTGAGAATACGCGAAATTAAAGATTAGGTAGAGTATGGCCGTGTTATTTAAAAGCTTTTCAACTTTAACGACAAGAAGATAATGATTAAAATGGCTTAACAAGATATGCCGGTGGGTCAGTCAATGTTGGGTGGGTCAGACAATGTTGGTCACCGACTGTACATGCGAAGTGATTAGCTTGGGCCAACTCAAATAAAGGGAATGTGGTTGAATTGGATTTAAAAGACTAATGCAATACTTAACGCACAGAAGTGTGGAATAATGGAAAAATTGGAACGAACTCACGACACGCCCTCTTCCTTAGCTATTATTATTCCATTACACTCCAGAATCTTTTCTTTTCGAAAACAGCGATGCCACATGCACAATAGATAGGCGCACGTGTCATCCATTGGTGATGGTTTTTCAAATCTTCACTCGTAGACAGCGATGGCACGTGCACAATAGATCGGCGCACGTGTATTCCACTGGTGATGGTTTTTCAAATATTTACTCGTAGACAGCGATGCCCACATGCACAACAGATCGGCGCATGTGTAATCCACTGATGTATGACTCCAGTTTTCTCAATCTTCGCTTGTCGACAGCGACGCCACTGCACAATAGATAGGCACACGTGGCTCGGGTCAAAGTCTGCGACGCCGACTTCTGCAGTTTTTTCTCGGTAGGTACGACGAATTTTCTTTACCGGTGGAAGGACCAATGTTTGGGATGGTGTTTTTGGCTCTTCAATAAAATAGTGGACTGTATAATAAACGATGTATAATAAAACTGCATCGGTTGGAAACACAATAAACAAATATACCCATTCGCTTGCGATGATGGTCTAACGGTCACTGGGCGGCGGCCCGCCGTCCGGTGGCGCGCGCGCGTCTCCGTCCCGCGCGCCTCCCCCTCCCGCTTTCGTCTGCCGTGGCACGTTGGCGCGTGAACAATGTCTATTAATAAAAATCACGAAATTTATTTTACCGAAAGTCATAAATGCGATTTGTTTGTTTTCCGATTTTCATATGTACGTTACGATTTACCTTTGAATGAAAATTGTATCACTTTTGAATGTACACTCTCCTACAAAAAACAAACAAATACACATAATTCCATCAATAACTTTATACCACACTACTACAATAAACATACTCTCAAAATATATGTCCTAACAATCATAAACACACACAAGACAAAGACAAACATCATTCCGACACACTACACACATTTTAAGCAAAGGCCAGCAAGGACAAGTATTACTTATTATTTTAATAATGGCTACCGCGTGTGAATCATTCAAACACTACAAGAAATAGACAACATACAGCTTGCTAAATCGATCACATGCGACAGTACAGATCTTGAGAAACATACTTCCATACACAAAAATGATTTTACTATAATTTCCCAGAACATTAGAGGCATTTGCTGTAATTTTGACGACTTTTTACTTACATTATCTAGTCTTAAATTTGAAACAGACACCATTATATTAACGGAATGCCAACTTAATTTAAATAAACCTGTACCACAACTTAATAATTACAATTGCTATTATACCACAAATCTTTCAAATAAACATGACGGAGTCGTCGCGTACGTGAAAAAATCTTTAAAACATAAAGTTACAGAAGTTAAGCTCTTACACGCATCTTGTCTTCAAATCGAGGTACTAAATAACATTGTCATTGGTATCTATAGATTCCCTGCAAATTTAAACGCAGATAACTTTATTAACTCTTTAAGTTTACATTTGGAATCAATAAATGCACAAAAAAGAAACATTGTGATCACAGGGGATATAAATATTAACTTGAGACCCAGGGAAACTGAACAACACTACGAGCACAAAAACAGAATAAATTACCTTACTATGTTATCGTCATACGGAATTCTGACCGGGCATACTCTACCCACTAGAGAAATGATTTGTCTTGATCATTTTATAAAATAAAAATTAATAAGTAAAAACTAAAAATTAATCCGAAAAAAATATCTGCATTTATAGCTATCTTACGCACTACTACTACAGACCACTATACTACCTTTCTTTCTCTGGCAAAAACTAAGGTCAAAATCACTCCAGATAAAACTAAAACAACTATAGATTTTAACAGTGCTCTCCTATTTTGCAGAATAAAAACTTAGCTGAACTTCTATTTATCGATGACCCAAGTGTAGTTATAATCACTTTAATAGCAAAACTAACTGAATCTTTGACCGCTAATACACGCACTATTACCATACCAAGCAGTAAGCGTTTATTAAAACCCTGGATTACCCAGGGTATTCTGAGATGTATTCGGAATCGTAATGCGTTACAGAAAAAGGCACGAAATGATCCTCACGATGAAATAGCCAAACTTACATATACAGAAACTATTGCAATAATCTCATAAAAAAGTTAAAAAGAAAATATAATAGGGTACAAATTACTAATAATATCAGTAACAATAGACTTCTTTGGGATAATATAAAAAATATCACTTATAATAATAAATCACGAACAGAGAACCTAGAATTGTTGCAGGTTAAATCATCTCCCATAGAATCAGTTAACTTTATAAATAAATATTTTGCAAGTATGGGCAGAGATCTGGCCCAAAACATAGCATCTGGTACTAACTCATTTAGCAAACCCCTAAATAAAACGCCATCACACATAAGCTCAATGGTACTTCTGGATACTGATCAACACGAAGTTAGTACCACGCTTATGAATCTACGTTCTGACAGTGCCCCCGGATTGGACAATATACCCACTTGCTTTTTGAAACTCGCTAAAAACGAAGTTGTACCAATTATCACGCATCTTGCCAATCTATGTTTTCAAAAAGGTGCTTTTCCAGCCCCATTAAAAACATCTATTATTATACCTGTGTATAAGAGTGGTGATAGAGACGATGTTAACAATTATCGACCTATTACCATTTTAACTGCTAATTCAAAAATTATCGAAAAATTGATAAATACTCGCCTCTTGCAGTATCTAAATAGATTTGATATTCTGTCACCTTCTCAATTTGGATTTAGGCAAAAAAAGTCAACTGAAGATGCGGTTATTGCACTAAGTTCTTTAGTAACCGAACAACTCGATAAAGGAAACAAATGTATGGCAGCCTTTTTGGATCTAAGAAAAGCCTTTGACACCGTCTCTATTCCCATTCTTTTACACAAGCTAGAAGCTATTGGTGTTCGTGGATTACCACTGGCACTTTTTAAGGATTATCTCTCTGATAGAACACAAAAAGTGAAACTTGAACAAATTGTTGGCGAGGACGCAGATGTATCATACGGCGTACCACAAGGAAGTGTACTTGGACCTATACTTTTTTTTAATTTACATACCTAAATGACCTCTGCAACATGAGGATAGATAATGCCAAAGTATTTTCATACCTACGCCGATGATACAGCTGTCGTCTTCTCAGGGAAAACATGGGTTGATGTTAAAAATAGTGCAGAAAAAGGGTTAGCTCTTGTTGCAACTTGGTTAAAAACAAATCTGCTCACCCTGCAAAACCAACTTCATCTGTTTTAATATTTATAATCAGATTAAACCAGATATAGAATTTAATTTAAGAATCCACACGTGCGACATTACTACAGATGGAACTAGCTGCAATTGCCCTACTATCCAAAAAGTTACCCAAACTAAATATCTGGGAGTGATTATTGACCAGCGTCTTTCCTGGTATCCTTAACTGGAACAAGTCATGAGTAGAGTACGAAAACTCATCTGGTCAAAGAGCTGAGACATATTGTACCAAAGATAATAAATGTAAATAAAAATAAGGACAATCAAAGAAATCTATTAAATGAAATTTATGTATCTTTGGTCCAGTCTGTTTTAGTCTATTGCATAACTGTATGGTGTGGTGCAACGAAATCTAGTTTTCTAGAGGTAGAGCGCGCTCAAAGAGCGATACTTAAGTTGATATACAGACGCCAGCACATCAACGTAAACTGTATACATATCTATAACTACGACGCGGCGTATAGTGTTAGAAAGAAAGTACCCTTGGTATGATTGGTGGAGTTTTCAACGTTTCAAAAATTGCCCAATGGTAGCACGTACTAATAATTGGAAGCCAATTACCATGTCTCACTAGGAATAAGCCACACCCACGCGCCCCCGCGCGTCCGCCACCGCTTCCGAGTTTCCCCGAACTTTCACGAAGTTAAACGAATGTCACATCACATCGTTCATTTGACATTTATATTTTATTCAGTACGTCTTCGTTTTGTAGTTATAAATTTTAAATAATAATAAACAAAGGTTGTATTGTTAAAAATGTGTCAATGGTGTTTTTCTATAGAATTTTCGAATTAATAGAAGGGATAGATCTATATTTGTGGATAGGTATATCTTCTTTGTTTTCTTTCATAATGGGTGCGCGCTGGTTCGTGAAAGCTTAAATTCAGAGTTATACCTCCGTAAGCATAATTCGATGAACTATTGTTTTTTATTCCATTTAGGGCTGATTTTTCCAACGTCAGTTAATTTTTTAGCCAGCCAATTTATTACTATCGGGGGAATAATTTTGAATTTTTGACAATTCTTCCAAACAAAAACTGTCAGATGTCAATTTTATTCCAATACTTAGTAAAAAATATCTGTCGATTGAAAAATCAGCCCAATAAGTTAGAATAGTGTAAAAATGATAGAATAGTAATATCGTTTTAATTATTAGTTTTCGTATTAGTTTCTAACAGAAATTTTTGAGAATTTTAATGTGAAGAAAAATTATAGGCAGAATAATTACGTAACTTGAAAACGTGATTCTTTCTCTATATGAATATTTGCGTGATTTTAGTGTCAAATGAGAGGATTATGTTTAAAACTGATATTCCCGTTTGAACTATGTAAATCGGTCCACGGGTTCTAGAGATAGAAAGAATTATGTCCTATAATGAAAACATGCCAAAGTTCGATTTTAGTAAGATAATGTTCTAGAAAGTTTTTATTGTATAGAGATAGGATAAATGTTGATACGTAATACGAAAGAAGATTACATAGACCAATATAATGAAATTGTGACGATCGCCTAGGCATAAAGAACATAAAAACAGGGCTTTTAAGTGTCAGACCCAAGAGAAAATTACATGTAAAAATGGCTTAAAATTAAGGGTCTCTTTGCCTATAGTAATTGAGTAATAATGGGCAAATAAACTACAGCTATTTGTTTCGTTCCAGAAAAAAACAGTTTACTTCTGGCTTCGGCAGTGGGAAGAAAGCGGAAGCATAGAACCGCCAGCTCTACGCGAGAGCCACGCGGCTGCAGACGAGACGATGTGGAGTAACCTCGACTTCGTACAGCGTGAGTAACTAGTAATGACACTTACCTATCACATTAACTTATATCATCACAGTTAACATAAAACATGGTTTTCCTAAAAAGTGAATAACAAAATTGATTAAAAAATTAAATTTAAAATTTAAAAAACCCCCGTCACAAAAAAATAATAAAATTAAATGTAAGTAATTGGAAAAGGATCAAATAATTAAAAAACCCCCAACTTAAAGAATCTAGGTAACGAGACTAAAACAGATAAATTCATTTGGCAGTCGGGGGACCTGTTAGCATAGAGAAGGTGTTCCACAGAACGGTCCCCCAACTTCCAAAGGAATTTATCTGTTTTAGACTCGTTACCTAGATTCTTTAAGTTGGGGGTTTTTAAATTATTTGATCCTTTTCCAATTACTTACATTTAGTTTTATTATTTTTTTGTGTCGGGGGTTTTTAAAAAATTTAATCTAATTTTTTATTTTATGCTTTTTGTAGGGACTCCTTAATTTTTGTATTTCATTTCTTTTATTTTCTTGCGTTTTAAGATTCAGGTAATTTGGTGTTTAATCAGGTTTTTTATCCGTCAAAAAATAATTATTAATTTATAGTTGAAGAATAATTTTGACTAAACAGACTTTTTTGTTTTATTATATCCTTTTTCTAGTTCTTCCTTTAGTTATTCAACTTTCGTATAAGTATCAGCTATTAGATATCTTAGGTATTTCAGATCTAGTTTATAAAATGGGACTGCAATACTATCTGATGTAGAAATACCTACGCTTTTTAAGTAGGATAATTCCATTCGTAATAAAAATAGTCAAACTCAGTGGTTGTATCACTTATTATATTACTCTATTAGATAAAAATATCTTCAGTCCTTTACAACCATATTTTACAACCCACCTCAACAAAGGTGGAAGTTCTCAATTCGACAGATTATTTGTGTATGTTTGTTTATATTTGGAAGAATATTTTTTAACCGTTCCATACTCATTTAAAGTTTATTCAAACTTGTTTCAAATTAATATTATTTCAAGTTAAACAAATATCAACTTTATTGTAATTGCAATTAAGTTGATTTCAGAGTGACTAGCACTATTGAAAAAGTTAAAGTTGTAGCGTAAACTGAACTTTCTTGTGTACAATTCAAAGTTATTTTTCTGTAAAGTCATGTTTTGTTTACGATTTTTGGCAAATTAATCGCGAATGCAGATTAGTTAAGTTAGCCCCTACAATTTCTCATAACAAAGAATCCTATGTAAGTATTGAAAATGACAAAATTTTCTTTGTTTTAGATATCAATGGACACAGTCAGGAGACGCCGGATTGCCGGATTGAAATGCCGCCGCCCTGCTAAGAAGATTCAAATGGGGTTATTTGAATCTTCTAAGGTGCATAAGGAGGCAAGAGTAAGTTTTTGCCTAGAGTTTTATAATTCTGACTGGGCAAACAATATCGTCATTTTTGTGGATGAAAAAAGCTTTCGTTCGGATATGGACGGAAGAAAAATATTATGGCGCAATAGCAATGAGCGCTATAATCCATAACGTAATTATTTTATTTACTTATTAAAATAAAGGTTCCAACCACTGTTTCTCAAACGCTTATTCTTGATTTGGAAAAGACGCCAGACATGTCGTTCGTTGATGTTGTGTCATAATAAACTATATTCCTCGCATGTCCTTCCCCAGGCTTCAAACTATCTCCATATTTTTCATCACAATTGCCCACCGGCTTGGCCGCGAAGGCATAACACACAAAGTTCTTTCGCATTTATAATATTAGTATGGATCATTCTTCTAATATCGTGATAATTAATACTGTAAATTGAAATTTTGTATTTATTTTCGCACTACTGTTATATTCTTGAGAATTTTTCTTTACTATTGTTGGTGACAATTTAAGATAGGGCCGTCACCCACTGGCGGCATGGCATGACAAGGGATTTTAAAAGCTTACTTTTGTTTGGCGGCAGCATTTGATTTTTCTTAGCAGCCATTGGTAGTTGTAACTGTATAATTAATCTGTTACAAATATCAATAAAAATAAAAGCTTGTAAAAATAAATATTATTTACTTGTTTTTAATCAGTTTGTTGTGTGAAATGTTTGTGTTAACAGTGTTAAATTAGATTCGAAATCATATGTAAGTATTACAAAAATCCCTTGTCGTGCCGTGCCTCCAGTGTGTGCCGGACCTTATACAGCCCAGTCAAATTATACTAATCTAGGTAAAAGCTTATTTTTGTTTGGCAATCAAATGCTACCGCATTTGATTTTGCTTGGCAGCCATTGGTGATCTGTTACAAATAAAATTCTAATCTATATACCTAATAATAATAACGCCTTCGAAAGGTCCGCGAGGTGTGTCAGACATTTTAAAAATAAAAATTCTTTATTGACATAAGTAATGGTTACAGATACTTTTATGTAAGTATGAAGCATGTAGGACTGTAGGTATATTATAAATTACCTAATGTATAAAAATATTAAATTGTAGGTTATTCAAAACTAAACTATACAACGTGCCGCTACAATGGCGACATTAATTTAACACACGGGTAGGGCTAGTGCCCATTAATCATATACAACATGTCCCAAAATTCAACGATAAGCCAGCACCGGAGGATAGACCTGCCCATGACTACTCGGGGAAAAAAAGAAAAAAAATATATATCTCTTTTTTTTTGAAGTTATAAAAAAAAAGAAGAAATTCTTAAAAAAGTGAGACCTTTTATGATATTTTTCACTACCATGACCACACTTTTTTAAATATTTCTGTTATTTTTTTTTATAGGCAACCTGAATAGCACTGCTATCTACCACAATTCTTAAAAAATCCAGAATACCTCTAGTTTTTTCACGTAAATTAATGAAACTTAATTTATTCCCTAAATTTTTTGAAGATTTTTACTTTTAATCAACTTTAACTCATCGTGGTGTAAAAAAAAAGTATGAACACTACTATGGCAAGTTTTTTTATAAATTGACGCAACTAATCAAGATTCCAAAATGGTATAATACTCTAGGCAAACAAGTTAAAAAAAAAATGTTCCTATTATTTCTAAACAGGGGCCAAATGACGGTCTGGTAATAAAAAGTATTAGTTCTTGGAAAATGTTTAATATTTAAATAAATGGTCAAACAATTTCTCATGTAATTTATTAACATTATAACCAATGTTCAAATTGTTTGCCACCAGCAATAATACATGCACGACATCGCCTTAAAAATGACCGTTTTATTTGTCTTGCATATCTTCTGCGATTAATATGATCCGCAGCCTGACTGATATTTCGACGAAGCTCGTCCAATGACGCAATGGGTTTTGAGTAGACCCTGTCTTTAAGACAACCCCAATAGAAGAAGTCCAGGGGGTTCAAATCGGGTGAACGAGGTGGCCATAAGATAGGACCAAGTCGCCCGATCCAACGCCCTGGATACTCTTGATTTAAATATTCTCGCACAGGGCGGGCATAGTGTGCTGGGCAACCATCATTTTGGAGCCACATGTTTTGGAGATCATTTAAGGGCACGTCGTCTAGCAATTCTTGCAAGTCATTTTGTAAAAAGTTTAAATAACTATTGCCATCTAAGTTTCCTTGTAACTCAAAGGGCCCAATTACTTTTCCATTTAATATGCCGGTCCATAAGTTAACCTTGAATTGATATTGGGATCTGTCTTGTCTCATCAAGTGCGGATTTTCATTGCTCCAACTATGTAGGTTGTGTAGATTTAAATATCCATCTTTCTTGCATGTTGTTTCATCCGACCATAGAATTTTGTCCAGGAATTGGGGATCTTCCCTGTGCCTTTGCAGCATCACACGGCAAAATGTGACTCTTAATGGATAGTCCCGCGGTAACAACGTCTGCACACGCCTGTAATGATATGGGTGAAGCTTGTGACGTTGTAAAATTCGATGTGCAGAACTTTTCGGGATTCCTGTAGCTTCTTCTATGGCGCGTACCGAAGTAGTCGAATCATTTTCTATCTCATTGAGAACTTCTTCATCACGATCCGAACTAGGTCTTCCAGCGTTTCTCCTACTGGATGGCATACGACCCTCCGAAAACGCTTGATGCACATTAATAAACACTCGATAATCAGGATATCTTTGAGCATTTGGGTACCTTTCTCGATACAGTCTGCTAGCAGCGTTAGCATTGCATCGGGTTTCTCCATAGATGAGGTGCATATTTGCGTATTCCTGTGGTGTGTATGGTTGCGGCATGTTGATCGTTAAACAGTCCAAAATGCGCCAGAACTCCAAATCACAAAACTCACAATCGTAGTCACAAAACACACAATCGTAGTCCAAGATAATGCCAGGTCAGTTCAGTTTGCAGATCGATTCCAGTCCAAAAAGCCAAGCCAAAAGTCGTTAGTACGTACGAGAGCCACGTCAGTTGAATACGGAACGGTGCGCAGTAAACAAAGGAGCAGAGCGTACTGAACTGACTTGCTCTGAGAATAATAACAGCTTCTCTACCTGCCCTGTTGTTGTCTCTTTTTAACGTAAATATCTCTGTCTATCTATCTCTCTCTAACTTCTAAGGTATGTATGCCCCATTCAAATTCCTAGAAATTGTAACAAGAACCCACTACCTGCCCTGTTGTTGTCTCTTTTTAACGTAAATATCTCTATCTATCTATCTCTCTCTAACTTCTAAGGTATGTATGCCCCACTCAAATTCCTAGAAATTGTAACAAGAACCCATTTTGGGCACGCAGTGAAAGTGATTACTGTCAACTATAATTTAAGGAATTTGGTTCTTGTTTTGAACTAGTATGGATATAATTTTTTTGTGGTTGATTTTCCTAGAGTATTATACCATTTTGGAATCTTGATTAGTTGCGTCAATTTATAAAAAAACTTGCCATAGTAGTGTTCATACTTTTTTTTTACACCACGATGAGTTAAAGTTGATTAAAAGTAAAAATCTTCAAAAAATTTAGGGAATAAATTAAGTTTCATTAATTTACGTGAAAAAACTAGAGGTATTCTGGATTTTTTAAGAATTGTGGTAGATAGCAGTGCTATTCAGGTTGCCTATAAAAAAAAATAACAGAAATATTTAAAAAAGTGTGGTCATGGTAGTGAAAAATATCATAAAAGGTCTCACTTTTTTAAGAATTTCTTCTTTTTTTTTATAACTTCAAAAAAAAAGAGATATATATTTTTTTTCTTTTTTTCCCCGAGTAGTCATGGGCAGGTCTATCCTCCGGTGCTGGCTTATCGTTGAATTTTGGGACATGTTGTATATAAGTATAGGTTAAAATAATTCGTAAATTGAAAAAAAAATTTTTTCAAACAAACTAAATAATATAACAGTAACTAAAATTGGGATCACCCTTGCAAAAATTCATTCATGAAATTACTTACCTACGCTTCGCGCGATCGTACTCGTGATCATCGGTCCGATTCTTTGTCGGCATTTATCAAAGAATCCGAGCGGCGCGGCGCGGCGTAGGTACCTACAGCGGAGGTGCTTAGTCTAACGTCACCCTTTCTTGTTAAGTACTATTAGTTATAACTATCATCACATCACTCATCACAGTCATCACTAATCACTGCTTTTATTTTGTCTCAGTTTTGGGTTAGTCTTCGAAATATTGTAGCACATTTTGTCGTGTAGGCGGTCGGTCTGGGCGTAAAGACCTAGGATCCACTGGCCGGTTTTCGTGGATGCGCTGAAGAGGTCCTACAATAGAGGATTAGTAGGGCATTGTTTTGAATCGCCATATCTCTCGCGATATGTCCTTATCGCAAGGGTGGCACTTTGATGACATTCTCCATAAATTAGGATCATGTCCGCGATTAGAAAACATAGCAAAGCGTCTTTATCTAAGTACCATAATCTAATTACACAAAAATAAATAAGTAAAACAATAGGTAAGCGTCTTTTTCGCGGAAACATTCACAACAATATTCACGACGTAATTATGCGCACTAGTTTGACGAAGTGTGTCAAGGACACGGGTTCGGCTTGCACTAGATTACTACAAAGGCAAAAAAAGAATTCGAGTGCATGCGGGGGCGCGGCGGGCGGGAGGGGGCGCCAGTCACCTGCACCATGTTCTTTGGCGGCAAGCGACAAAGGAGCCGCTAGGCGGCGGAAGGAAAGAAATATCTCTTTGTCGGTGCCGCCAAAGAGTCATATGTCTTTCCTTCAATTCGCCTACTCTTTGCATTTGTTTCATCCTAATAGTATTGCTTATTCGTTTTATTTCATTGATGCGATGTTATGATCCGTGACCCCGGCAAATGACCGCTGCGCGACAGTTCTTTAAGTACAGGTTGCTCTAAAATACTATTTTCTAAAATTTTAAATAAATCCGTAAATAATAACGTTTAATGGAAATATAATTGCTTCATGAAATGAAAATGTGAAAACGTATATGTGTGTTAAATTAATGTCACCATTGAAGCGCCACGTTGTATAGATGGCTGAATGAAAATAATTTCTATAATATTAAGGATTTTTTTGAACATAAATTATAATGTTTTTAAATTCAATTTTGTTTATTTGTGCATTTTTTTTTCATTTATTGCAAAACTGTATGATCTCATATGCTTTAATAACACCTGTGTATACCATGTTTTACGCAAATAAATTATCTTAATCTATGGTATAGTTTGGTTTTATAACTTTTGTTGTAAGTATATTTTAATTTAAAGTAGGTAGTTGTTATAATGTTTTCAATTATATTAATGTTTAAAAATAAAAAGATTTGATTGTTATTCCGCATTTTATTTTGATATTTTTCCCGCGGTTTCACACGCGTTCCTGTAGGAACCTATCCTATGTCCTTTTCTGATTAGTAGGTATGCATAATTTCATGATGATCGGTTGTGTAGTTATAGTGCCAAAAGCAGGGGGGTAGCTACCGCCGTATCTATTATACAGTGGGCCCCGACGGCATATTTATTTACTTAAAAAAACGTCACCGTCCTTTTTGCAAAAGACCCCGCCAAGATATTTTGATATGGGGCCCCTGGGGTTAGATCACACAGCCCTTTCGACTGCAGTCACTGCGTTTTCAGGTCATGACCGGCCGCCTTGCGGAGTTGTTTTAAAACTATGATATTTCCTAAGATATTCATTGAAATCAAATTTGTCAAGGGCAATTTTGTTCAAAATTAAATACTTGTGATGAGTAACGTGTTTATTTGGATAAGGATTAATATCATGTCTATAAAAACACCTTTGCAAATAATGCATTATTTTAGAACTTTGATTACGATAAAAAACAGGCCAAGTGCGAGTCGGACTCGCATACGAAGGGTTCCGTACCACAAGGCAAAAACGCCGAAAAAAACACGTTTGTTGTATGGGAGCCCCCTTTAAATATTTATTTTATTTTAATTTTATTATTAAAGTAAAAATACAACTGAGTACTTATTTTGTGAATTTTTCAAGTGCCTACCTGTTGCCTTTTTGATATCGAGCAAAACAGGGAAAAAAATCGCGTTTGTTCTAAGGGAGCCCCCTTAAATATTTATTTTATTTTGTTTTTAGTATTTGTTGTTATAGCGGCAACAGGAATACATAATTTGTGAAAATTTCAACTGTCTAGCTATCGCGGTTCTTGAGATACAGCCTGATGACAGACAGGCGGACGGACGGACGGACAGACAGCGAAGTCTTAGTAATAGGTAGGGTTCCGTTTGTACCCTTTGGGTACGGAACCCTAAAAACGTTATAGTGAATCAAGTAGAGAAGAATTTTTCAATTCGAACCAGCAGTTCCTGAGATTAGCGCGTTCAAACAAACTTATCAGCTTTATAATACTATATAGTATAGATTTAGGATGTAAAGTAACGATAATAATATATTAGAATTTTATTTGATAATTCATAACCTTTGAAATCGTATCTTATTACTAGCGCAATAAGGTTGAACTTCATGTAAAAGCAAACTTCGGTAGGTATTGGTAATTTCGTTACAAGGTTCAACCTGATTGTTTTTGTAATAAGGTCATGCTGCGGACGAAACGTTAATCTTAAACACGGCGGACTGACAAAAGGCTTTTTGTAGGTATAATTAATTGGCTAAACTTCACACACGTTCGTGATGGGGTAAGTAGGTATCCATATTTTTTAAAATTTCAAGCAGATTACCTATGTTATGGGTTTTCAGCATTTAATTTCGTGAAAATAAATAAAAATCTTTTATTTTGGAACAATAACAGATATAATAGGTATTATAAAAATAGTTAAAGGATGATAACTACAAAAGTTTATAACTGTGGCGCATGGCGCAGCTATCAATAATAGAATAGAAGAGCAAGGAACGCGCTAAGACAGGTGACCGCCAGCCCGTCAGTAAGTAGGTAACAAAACCCAGAAAAGGTCATTAAAACCTGCTTGAAATTTAAAAACTGGCCAAGTGCGAGTCGGACTCGCACACGAAGGGTTCCGTACCACAAGGCGAAAACGCCGAAAAAAACACGTTTGTTGTATGGGAGCCCCCCTTAAATATTCATTTTATTTTGTTTTTAGTATTTGTTATTATAGTGGCAACAGAAATACATAATTTGTGAAAATTTTAACTGTCTAGCTATCGCGGTTCTTGAGATACAGCCTGGTGACAGACAGACGGATAGACAGCGAAGTCTTAGGTCTCGTTTTTACCCTTTGGGTACGGAACCCTAATAATAGGGTCCCGTTTTTACCCTTTGGGTACGGAACCCTAATAAAAAAGGAAATGTTTTTCTGATATGAGATTATACCTACTTACCTACCTACTTGTCTACTTAACAATATTCACCGAGAGCGTAAAATTTCGCTAATTCATTGTGTAACGAACGGTGTATACCGTACTACCTACCTGTTTAAATGTAATATGAGTAGGTAGTTACTACTTAATACTCTAAGTAATTTTCCAACAAATATGTAAAAATTAAGGATTAAGTTAGATAGCAACATGCACTGTCTTTATCAAACTACCGCCTCTGATATATGCTCTGTTGAAGTCTGCGAGACTAAAGTATTGAAACTGCTCAAGGCTATTGACGTGGATAAGTCAGCGGGGCCTGATGGTATTGCATATATAATTATGCTTTGTAATGACTTGAAAAATGATAACTAGTTGTTGAAGTTTGTTTAATTAAAAGATTTACTCACTGATCATATATAGACCTAATGGCAGTCTAAGGCTGCGTTTTCACGAGAAATGTGCGAGGATGCGTTGCGACGGATGTGTGAAACAATCCAATAACTTTCAGTCTATAAAAAAGTACTCTGTGCCAATAATATCGCTTCGTTTTCATAGCTTGAACTAAGTTAGCGTTGTTATTGGTTAGTTTTAACCTACGCATCCTCGCTCATCTCTGGTGGAAACGCAGCCTAAGTGTACTCTGTCAGTTTTAATTAAACATAGTAGGTAGTCACAGAAAACTCAGGAGACTTTAAAGACTCACTTATCGGAATCTAAGCATATAATATTGTTAATGGTAATTACCTAAGGATACAATAAAAAACCAGTAGGTATTTAATCATAATATTTTATTCATCATATATTAGCAATATATTATCTAAGAAAGGTGCAGGTGGAGACAGGCTAGCTTGATGCCGTGCCTACTTTATGTATGCCTCGTTCTCTGTCCGAATCAGTCCGTAATTGGTGATTTCTGGAACGTGCTGTAGAAGATCCACAATTGACACACCTGTCGGTGCCCAACGGTACAAGAAGGTAGATAGTATAGTTACAGTTTAGGCAGCGGTCCGTGGTTGACATCACGTTGACTTGTAATGTTATACACACAAACACATAGAGGTCCAAGTCTCGCAACGGTTGTTCAGAAAGGTAGGAGTCTTTGAAATCCAAAAGCAAGCTAGGTCGTTGAAAAGATCCACGTAAAACTTTGGGAGCACAAAACATTTACACCAGCACAAAACAGTAGCGAGCGAGCGAATGTGACTTGTACATTTAGTATTTTTATCTATGAATGTGACTTGTGAAGTTGTAGAAATAAAATAAATAACATGACGTGGAATGTCATCTTCTAGAGAGTCAAGTTTATGGGTTTTAGTGGGTGTTCATGTTTAGGGTAAGGAGGTTGAAACAAAGACTACAATATAATGCGGTGTAAAACCTCCTTTTCTTAAAGTCAGTAAAAAAATTAAAAAAAACCTTGTATCCGGCCGTTCTGTGTTCGATCAAATCAAGTTACCTACTCATATTTATCGAGTTTTTATCCCCATTGTCAATAATAAAGTTAATCTGGCTGTCAGTACATAAAAAATAAGCGCTTTTTTAAAAAATAGCTTTGAATTCTGTAGCTTTCCAAAATTAGTAATGCCAAAAAATGCCATCTCCTTTAGATGCATGCTGTATGCTTATACAGCATGCATCTAAAGGAGATGGCATTTTTTGGCAAGCAAGCGCTTGCTTCATGCTTCCTACAGCGAAAAAAAAACCCACAAAATTGTTCAATACGTTATATCATACTAATATGTTATATATTACCTGATTCAGGAGATATGGCTTTTTTCCAATCGTCAAAATAAATTGGTATATCCTCTTCGGGCAAATTTATGCTTTAGGATATTATGCTTAAAAAAGTTATGCTTTAGAACTTTATGCTTAATAAAATGCTTTAGAATATTATGCTTAATCATTATTATGGTTAGAGAAATTATGCTTAAAAAATTATGCGTAAGCTGTTATGCGTAATTATATAATGCGAAAATATAATTATGCCAAACAAAATTATGCTAAGTTATATTAGGTCTTAAAATTTTATGCAAATGGATAGGGAACCAAAGAGGGGATACAGTTTTTATGAAAAATCTTATTCATTTGGTTAATAAATTAGAAACTTGGCAATATTTGGGTCAGTAAATAATAAAGACTGTCACTTTTTACCGACTTCACAAAAAGGAGGAGGTACTATGTTCGGATGTTTGAATGTTTATTTTTTTTGTATGTTTGTTCATCGAATACTCCGCCAATTATCGACGGATCTTCAAAATTCTTTTTTGTTCGAAAGTTGATAGGGGCTGGTGCTGGAAGGTACAACTCCTTAACAGTAAGAAGTTACTCGAACAGGCAAGGACTGTTTTAGTAAGTTGTTTTGATGTTTGATAGGGCATTTGCTACATTTGGTCTCATGATCATCAAGTCATGACCTGATGCTGCAGTCAGGATAGTCTGCAGAGTACCTAACTCCTCGACAACTAACAGCAGATATATCGTGTTTAGGCTCATCGAAAAGGGTTCGATGTGTGGATAAACGTACTGTTAATGAGGAACACCGAAGTACATGGAGACCTGATGCTGAAGCCAGGAGCATCAGAAAAAGTACAAACCTTGAAATTACAGCACCGTAGTCGTGTTTGGGCTCATTTTAAACAGAACTAAATTTTAATTTCAATGCAATGTTGAAATAAGTCTGGCCTGATGCTGCAGCCAGGATTATCAGCATCTAGTCTAAAAACTAATAAATACTTCTTAGAGTGAAATACTTTTGCGAGTTTTTCTTCTGTATAATTATCCTAACAAAGGTTGCGGGTAGTGGCTGGATGAGAAAAGCGGAGGACTGTAACTTAGATAAATTACGAACTGACCCACTAAAAAGTAAAAAAATAAAAACTTCTTACAAAAAAAACAACCGACTTCCAAAAAACACTATGAAGTGAAAAATAACTTCAATTTCGGAAGTCGGTGGCGAAAAACTAAAATACAAATCCAAAGACACCGACTTCCGAAATTGAAGTTATTTTTCACTTTATAGTGTTTTTGGGAGTCGGTTGTTTTTTTTTTGTAAAAAGTTTTTATAGTTTAAAAAATCCCTCACAGAGGATTTGGGGGTGACAAAGTTGATGGATTAGAAAAATATTTAACCCGCTGTCGGATTAACTCTATACTCCGTACTACTAAAACAAAAAATACTTTAAATAAAACTGGCCAAGTGCGAGTCGGACTTGCACACGGAGGGTTCCGTACCACAAGTCAAAAACGCCAAAAAAAAATGTTTGTTGTATGGGAGCCCCCCTTAAATATTTATTTTATTTTAATTTTACTATTTATTATTAAAGTTAAAATACAACTGAGTATTTTGTGAATATTTCAAGTGCCTACCTGTTGCCATTTTTGATATCGTGCAAAAAAGGGCAAAAAAATCGCGTTTGTTGTATGGGAGTCCCCCTTAAATATTTAATTTATTTTGTTTTTAGTATTTGTTGTTATAGCGGCAACAGAAATACATAATTTGTGAAAATTTCAACTGTCTAGCTATCGCAGTTCTTGAGATACAGCCTGGTGACAGACAGACGGACAGACGAACAGACGGACAGACGGACAGATGGACAGACGGACAGACGGCCAGACGGACAGACGGACAGACAGCGAAGTCTTAGTAATAGGGTTCCGTTTTTACCCTTTGGGTACGGAACCCTAAAAAGTGATTTAGGGTTTTTTAAAAATTGACTCCTACGAAGGTGGAATTAAAATTCTACTGCTTGCTTCCATTAACTCGAAAATGGGTATGGGTCTTTGAGTCAAGTTATGAACACATCCGAAACGATTTTTCAAAATTACTCTCCTTCAGCGCTAGTATGGCCGAAGACATTTTATCCACGGGGAGAGGAGAAAATACTATTCCCCTTTGTCAATTTTGTCCACCCTCCGAGCACGGCGACATGGGTGGATAAACTATTCACGGTGGACAAACCAGCAGGGCTAGTATGGCCGGAGACATTTTATCCACGGGGAGAGGAGAAAATACTATTCCCCTCTGTCAATTTTGTCCACCCTCCGAGCATGGCGACATGGGTGGATGAACTATTCACGGTGGCAGTAAGCACGAGACATTTTTATAGTAAAATTAATTATATTATCTCCAAGAGATATAACCCACCATCTAAAGATGAGGACATATTTCTCCCTTTGTTACCTATGTCAAAATATCTGTAATTTTTCTCGTCCACTAGTCGCCATGCTATAGAAGGGGGGTGAGTATTCACGTCTAATGTCAAAAAGTGATATCATTCTCTTTCCCCCTGTTGCCGTGCTTTGGCAGGTGGATAAAATAATGTTATCCCTTTTCAGTGGAAATAACCGGTGGAGAAAAGTTTTATCCCCAGCCCATGCTAGCCCTGCTGGGGGGGGTAAAAAGCTGGGATACAGTTTATTTGAAAAATCTGATCCCTTTGAGCTATAAACTAAAAAATTGGCCCGAACACTTATTTATATCTAAATAAATGATAAAAATCATAAACATACATTTTCGAAATTATAAGAGGAAAGTACGAATTTCACGCGGACGAAGTCGCGGGCAGAAGCTAGTATCGTTATACAGATAGAAAAAAAAAGTTGCAACTTCATTGCACAACATATGTAAATCTATTATAAAATGAAATAGTATTTTTTTATAAATACGTAGGTGATGATAATTGATTTATTAGTTGATATAGGTTATACTTGTGATATTTTATTTATTGCAGTTTATATTTAGATATTGTATCGAGTATTTCTCGCCTTATTTTAGTTCACATACACATTAAATTATCAATAAAATATATCGGAAACCGCATAACCACTTATTGGTAATTAGTTTTTTCTATATAGCTTATAATAAACATATTTTATTTAATATGGTTATTATAACCAAATTATAAAAAATAGTAACAATTTTACCTATAGGTACTTTGAATTCTTATTCAAATACAAGAGTTATCATCGTCATCATTTCAGCCGAAAGTCGTCCACTGCTGGACATAGGCCTCCCCCAAGCACCTCCACTTCAACCGTTTCTGTGCTTATCGCATCCAACGGGTTCCTGCGGCCTTCACAAGGTCGTCGGACCACCTTGTCGGCCTTCTAACGCTACGTCTTCCGGTACGCGGTCGCGAATCTGGCAAATGACCCAAGAGCTAGATTGACCCGACACTATACCGAAGGCATCCCGGACGCCTGTACGAGATTAGGATGGCTCTGAAGCAGGTCAAAAACAACAATGCGCCGGGTGATTACGGAATTACGGCCGAGCTCCTGAAGGCCGGCGGAAAACCCGTTCTTAAGGCCCTTGAGAAGCTGTTTGGTTCCGTCAGACGCGAGGGCAAAACACCACAGGCATGGAACAGAGGTGTGGTGATACTTTTCTTTAAGAAGGGCGACAATACCCTTCTTAAGAATTATAGGCCCATCAAGCTGTTTTCGAGAGTCATCACGAACCATCTCGCGCGTGGGTTTGACGACTTCCAGCCTCCCGAACAAGCCGGATTCCGTAAAGGCCACCGTAGACCACATACATACGCTGCGACAGGTTATACAGAAGACCGAAGAGTTTAACCTGTCTCCCTGCTTAGCGTTTGTGGACTACGACAAAGCCTTTGATTCTGCAGTCTCTTCAACGGTGCCAGATCGACAATCGGTACATCAATGTGCTGTGTCTGTACGAAAACGCAACTATGTCAGTCCAACTCCCCCTTCCGTTCGCACTTGCACCGAGAACAGACGTGTTTCTAGTTATTCCACAATACATTTTTTTAATAACAAGCGATATTAGTGCATAATTATTTCTGAGTGTCCTAATTATCAAGTTTACGTACGCAAGTAATTTAACACCTACATTGCCGAGGTGCACCTCTGCTCACCCGTACCCCGCGAGCAAAAGAAACGGCGGCCATAATTGCCGTCCTGCTCACGCAACAAAACGCCATCTCATCACGCCGCGCGCGGAGCCGTCAGCGCATGCTACGTACATTCGTGGGGAAAGGAAAGGGTTTGACATAATTGCTGTTTCACTCACCCAACGACGTTGCCGCACTCCGTAGCACTTGCTACGATACCGGTTTCCGCTACGAAGCTGCTACGGGGTCAGCCAACAGTTCAACACATACCACATCGGCTACGCGAGGTAACTAATTAATACATTTTATTAAATTATAATCATCTGTAAACAAGTGTGACAACATGACGTCATTATCACGTACTCCACCTAATACAACTAAGTGGTCTGTGACCGCTGTCGAGGTAACATCTGTGCAAGTTTGCTCCGTAAATAAATTGCTATAATTCGTGTTTAAACTTGTTCTTTAAAGTTGAGTGTATACAATTCACAAAGCTGTGTTAGTGGCAATTCTAGTGGTGTAATTAAAACTCAATTCTAACAAGTAACACCTGAGATATAAGCAAATACATTTTAAAACTATTTGTTTAACCGTCTTGAACCCTGACCTACGACAACCCGCGCGACGCCCGCTGCTGCAGTGAGTCATCGCCATCGGGCTCGCTGCCGACGAACGCTGTGTACGGTATTAAAATATCTATCTACCGCACAAGGATGGCATCTAGGAAAGCTCCGTGTGCGGGTTGCCGCTCTGAAGTAAGCGAAGACGGCCCGTATATGAAATGCGCAAAATGTAAGCAGATTTTTGATATTATTTGTGCGAAGTTTTCGACAGATGTATTTAAAACTTTGTCGGTGGAATTTAAGATGTCTTGGATCTGTGTGGGATGTCGTAGTAGGCAGCCAAAACGAGATAATTCTAATACTCCAGTGGTTGGTTGGCCAGTAATCGCCTCGACATTTCAATGCAGACTCCTGATAACGTGACTGTTCGTACTAAGCCTCGTTATGCGCAATCTGATAGTGAAATCACAAGCGAAAATATTTCGGTTAATAATTTGAAGGATTCTATTGTGCTGGAATTAAAAAACCTACAAGTTGATTTAGAAATGCAGCTAGTCAGCAAAATTAATAAACTACTTATTGAACAATTTCTGGAATTCAAAACTGAATTTATGGATAAGATTAATTTGATATCAAATAAGGTTTCACAATTAGAAGAACAATACAAATCAACCAACAAAAAGGCTTGCGACGCACCGCCAATAACAAAAAACTCGACGTCTAGCAGTACCACAACATGTCTAACTCCTGAAAATAAACCAGCTACTGAATATAAACCAGCTTCAAAAAATAAGCCTCTTAAACAGAAACTTCAACCAAACACCAAGTCTCTCCGAGTTGATACAGACCCATCTGCGGCTTCTGTCCCCAGTACAGTCTCATCTGTGTCTCCTGTCCTCGGTACTCACAAGGTCATACAGGTAGAATCTTCCGTATCGGCCTCTACCATGAATAGCCATGACTGTGAAGGCACTGATGAAGGAAACTGGGAAGAAGTGAAGCGCAAACGGTCGCGATCTTCGCTTCCCGGGGTACTTAGAGGCACCGCTGCGCCTGGAACTACGTTGTTGCATGCTGCTGAGAGGCGAAGATACTTGCACCTATATTACGTGCGGGAAGGCACCACAGTCGAGCAAGTATGTGAGCATCTTAACTCAATATGTGGCAGTGGCGAATGCACGGTTGAAAAGCTGAAATCTCGTGGACACTACTCGTCTTTTAAGCTTGGAGTTCCATTGAAGCATGCTGAAAATGTAATGTCATCCGATAACTGGGCAGAAGACATATGTGTTAAGCCATCGCGGCAGAACTTTCGTGCCAAAGACAATAACTATCAAGTCTCGAACGCGATTCCTTGAGATGAAAATGTGCTATCAAAATGTTCGTGGCCTAAGGACGAAGACTAATACATTTCTTAATAATGTTGCGCAATGTGAATATGATATAATAGCATTAACAGAGACTTTTCTTACGAGCTCCGTGTGTGACAGTGAACTTTTTCCTCCGGGCTTTCATGTGGTACGTAAAGATAGAGCAGGTGACAGGGGATGGGGAGGAGTTCTGCTCGCGTTTCGTGATTATTATAATGTAAAAATAGTTACGGACATTGTTGGTATGACTGATGACAAAGAATTAATGTTCGTTATCGTGACATATAAAAATGTAAAATTTTTATGTTGTATCGTATATTTGCCTCCTAACTATAAGGATGAGCAATATTTGAATGTCTTGACATGTATAGAAAATGTGATTTGTACTTACCCCGACATGAATGTTCTAATCCTAGGCGATTTTAATTTGAACTCTTGCAGTGCCATTGTCAAGACTAATTTCAATTTTTTTTGTGACTTTTGCTCGCTAAAGCAATATAACACAGTTTTAAATGATCGCGGTGGTATGCTAGATCTCGTGCTGGGCAATTTTGAACCCGATCAAGTAGCGGTATCACTCGGTGAAGATCCTCTGGTAAATATTGACCAGTACCATCCTATGCTCGATATAATTGTAACATTCCCAAGCATTGGGATCTCATCAATGGTGTCATCTCCGCATCCAGTGACACCTCGCTTGGATACCAGTCCAGATTGGAACTGGCGCAAGGCAGATTTTCAGGGTTTGTATGGGACTTTGATGGAAATAGACTGGTCCGACTTGTTAACAATAAGCGATATCAACAGTGCTGTTAAGTTGTTTTACGATAAGTTATATGAATGCATAAGTCAGTTTGTACCCTTTAAAAAACAAGTAGCTTGTAGTCGACGTTACGTATATCCGAAATGGTACAACGTAGAAATAATAAAAAATATACAAAATAAACACTTCCATCACAAGAGATTTAAAGAAGAGGGTAAAGATTTCAACAAGGCAATGTTTATATATTATAGAGGCAGAGTGAAAAAATTGATTGATTGTGAATATCGGAGATATATGACAGTGCTACAAAAAATATCATTGACGACCCGGTACAATTTTGGAAATATGTTAAAGAGAAGAAAAAGGATAGGAGGTATATAGACACATATATATATGAAAATACTGAAGTGAAGGATCAAGCAGCAGCCGACGCCTTTGCCAGCTATTTTGCGTCCGTGTTCCAAGCAGATAAACCTGTGTTGAACCCGGATATAGCTGCTAAAGCTGCACATAGTTATCGGGATGCAGCCTCTGTTTCGATCGCAACAGTTGATGAGATCGATCTGAGTAAGGCAGTGAGGCGCCTCAAGCCGCGATCATCTGGTGGACCTGATGGCATTCCTGTATTTCTAGCTAAAGATTGTATCTCGGTTCTTGCAGGCCCTCTTCTGTATCTTTACAATCTTTCACTGACTCAGTCGAGATATCCTGAAAGCTGGAAGTTATCCAGGGTCACTCCAGTTCCTAAAGGAGAGGGAGGTACGAATGTTTCTTCTTACAGACCTATTGCAGTCCTGTCTGTTTTTGCTAAGATCTTTGAGGCAATTCTAAGTGATCGCATTAATAGCCAAATCTGTCACCAACTACATAGCAGTCAGCATGGGTTTCGTAGCGCTCGCTCCACCACCACCAACTTGGTCGCGCATGTAGACTACGTCTGCTCGCAAATGGATAGGCGTAAGCAGGTCGATGCGGATTACTTCGACTTCCAAAAAGCCTTCGATTTGGTGGATAACGATATACTGTTGGAAAAATTAGCGATTATAGGATTCACGCCAAAGCTCCTCAAATTGTTTTCCTGTTATCTAAATAATCGTCGTCAATATGTGCGATTAAAAGGATACGATTCAAGAATCTACTTCACTAGGTCAGGAGTGAGTCAGGGTAGTACGGTGGGACCCCTGCTATTCGTGATATTTATAAATAACTTACCGGAAGTTGTTTTGACCTCCAAGTGTCTCCTATTTGCGGATGATCTAAAGCTAAGTCTGGGTGTCGAAACCGAGGCTGACGCGGTGGCATTACAGAGAGATATTAATGCGGTATCCAAATGGAGTCATGACAACCACCTTCCATTCAATAATCTCAAATGTAAAATAATAACGTTTTCACGGAAATCACAGCCCATGATTATTGATTATAATTTAGCTGACGCTCCTTTGGATAGAGTTTTTGAGATTAGGGATCTAGGATTAGAATTAGATTGCAAATTAGACTTCCACACGCACGTTACCAAAATGTGCAAGTCTGCACACAAAACGTTAGGGTTTGTCATGAGGACTGCATCACAGTTCGATAACATACAGGTTGCAAAAGTATTTTACAATGCTTATGTACGCAGTAAACTCGAGTATGGTGCTGTTATCTGGAATCCTTATGAGGGAAAATATGCTCTAATGATTGAAAAAATACAACGTAAATTTGCTCGATGGATATACAGGAAGCAGTACGGATACTATCCCTACCTATATCCTTCTTTATTTGTCTTGGGTATGGTGGACATGGAAACGTTAAAATTTAGAAGGGCTATGTTTCAAGTTGCGCAATATCTCTCGATAATTCGAAACAAAGTCGATAGTCCCCAAATACTAGAGCGAGTCCGTATCTTGGTCCCCGGGAACATACCAATGGACCCGAAGGGTCAGATAGCGCCGCGCCGCCGCCCGCGGCTTCTTGAGCGGCCCGCCGCACGCACCGAGCGCGGGCGACACGCGCCCACCAACCGCGCACTCCGCACTATCGGTGACATACTTGCTCAGCACCACGAACTAGACTTATTTGCCGATGGATTAGGACATTTGTATAATAAATTTCGTATAATTTTAAATGACATTTTATAGCCATATCTAATAACGGAATTGAATTGATTACCATTATACTGACATATTATTATTATTATCATTACCTACTAAGTGCTATTTTTTATATTTTTATTCTATTTTTTTTATTGACACTAAACTGACATGTATTAATTCATCGTTGTAATTTTTTTTTATTTTTTATTATGTATAGACTTGGACATTATTGTTATTTTATAAAATGTATTTTGTAATGTGACGAGCATGTGTAATATTTTAAACCATAATTGAATTGTAAGATAATTAATCCTATGAGCGTTTTGGATGTCAAATCTGTTAGCTCGTAAGACCAATTGAATAAATAAATAAATAAATCAAATGTGGATCCTTTGCATGTTCTTCAAGATTCTGATACTGCATCCGATAGAATCGTCTCTGATAGCGATTCAGCTCGAATTTTCAGCGCCTCGCGGAAAAACAAGCGTAAACAAGGTGACTTACAAATGGCTGAAATAAGGGATCTGTTTGACGAATTCTCCAAGACGCAAACTACTAAACTTGATGCTCTCACTGAAGCGATGTCACTATTAAAACAAGAGACTGCGGAGTTGAGGAAATCTGTTAACTTCATGTCAGAGAAGTATGACGAGGTACTGGAAAGCTTGGGTAAAATGCAGAAGGAAAATTCCGCTTATAAAGTTCGGCTTGAATTACTCGAACAGAGAATCGATTTTTTGGAAAGAAAAGCCAGGTCCACTACCATTGAGTTGAGAAACGTGCCGCAGTCACCAACTGAGACCAAGGAAAATATCACAGATATAAAAATCTACGCTACCATATCATCGACAGCGGACATGACAGCATTTCAAACTGACTTACAGTGTCTTGAAGCATACTGCCAAAAAAGTAAACTTCATCTCAATCCCAAAAAATGCTCAGTTGTAACGTTTTCCCGTGGACGATCAGTCCTAGCCACAACATATACTCTTGGAGGCCATATATTACCTAGATGTAGTACTATTCGTGATCTGGGGGTTCATCACGATTCCAAACTTATTTTTGATAAGCATGTTGAAACCATCGTCGCCAAAGCCTCAAAATCCCTTGGTTTCATAATGCGATTATCCAAGTGCTTCACGCAAGCTAAAACGTTAAAAATCCTATACTGCACTTTTGTTCGAAGCCATTTGGAATACGCATCTGAAATTTGGAGTCCATGCTATCACAAATATATTGACCGTATTGAGCGCGTACAAAAAAGATTTATAAAATTTTTATGCTTTCACCAGAGGGTACCGTATCAGTCAGCTAACTATCTCAATCTCTGTAAAAAATATCATATCTTACCATTGAGTAATCGACGTGAGATCTCTGACTGTATATTTTTGTTAAAGACGTTTCGAGGAGACATAAATTGTTCTGATATTTTGTCAACTTTCTACTTCAACGTTCCAAGCAAATCTAAACGGTTCAATCCACCTTTACGGGTGCCATTTGCAACTACTAACTACAGACAAAATTCGTACGTTGTGCGTGTAAGTAGGTATTTTAATAAGGTGTGCAAACAGTTCGACTTTGATCTTTTTAAAACGAGTGTGACTTCGGCAAAAAAGTGTTTAGCAACGAATTTCTTTAAAGATTGAATTCTTCAGACTTTGTTTTCTTTTTATTAAAAAAAAAATACTATATCTTGGTTTGATGGGAAATAACCTGCAGATATTATATTAGTTTTTACACATTTTAGGTGATGATCTACTTGCAAATTTTTATTTTTATATACTTTTTTTTTTGGCAATATTTGCAGTGTGTATATTTTGTTCCACAGTACTTTTATACCAAACAAGCTCTAGACGTGAAGACCTGTAATTGGCTGTCAGATTATTATACTGTTATTTATCACTATTGTATTTAGCTGTAAGTCTTCCAAAGTCCTTAAATAAATAAATATAATAATCAAAGTCAGCGATGTGCTAAAGCAGCCCATAAACCTTTCTGATATTCGAGATACATACAGATTAAAAACCAAAAGTAATGCTAACTCTCCAATTATAGTTGAATTTGCAACAACATCCGTAAAAGAAAATATGAACAACATGATCATTTAATAAGAGCAACAAAGAGAATAAGCTTAATAGTTCACACTTAATGATTAACGGTCCAATGCAACCTGTTTATATCTCTGAGTCTCTTACTCCGTATGCTAAGAAACTGTTCTACATGGCCCGTCAACATGCCAAAAAAATTCCTACACGGGTTGCTGGCATTCTTATGGCAAAATTTACATGAAAAAAAGTGATGATCAACCAACCATACGCGTTGATAATGAGGAAGATCTTCTGAAACTTACTCAAGCATGACTTTACTGCTGGAGAGACAGTATCACTTATGATCAAATCTTAATACTTCTATGTAATATCAAGGCATTATGCCATTTAAGTTATTTAAAATTGGCACTGATTTAAAGAGGCAGTTGTAAATAGCGGTTTTGGTAAGTTAAAAATTATAAATGGCACGTTTAATAACTTGTTCAGCAGTTAAAACTAAGCAGTAAAGTAAACAAAAATGAGTAATAAAAAATAATGAAATGGATCAGTGAATATATAATTGAGTGGGAAAATAATTAAATAGGCGGTAAAAATGAATGAATGGGCAGTTACGTGTGGGCAGTAATAAATCGGAATTTGTCGGTAATAAATCTCATTCTAAGCAATTCTATAAACAATGAGGTGGTAAAGTAGTTTTGGGTGTGTAGTCGACGGAGCCCCGCTTCGCGGGGCCTTATTTCTGTCTACAGGGTTTAAAGGAACCTAACACGAAGGGGATGACGGGGGCTCGTTCGCTCGCTTTGCTCGCTCACTCGAGCCCCCGTCATCCCCTTCGAACCTAACCTGTCCGAGTCGGGGTGCCCCAAGTCCCGAGCTCGCTTCGCTCGCTCTTGCATCCGCTATGATCTGCCGAACTATTTAGCGAACCGCCCATTCCATCATTTTTACCGCTCATTTAGTTATTGGTCTGCTCAATTATTTTTAGAATTGACATTGTATGATAAAATAACAGTCTAATTGATCTTTTATTACTGTCCATGTTTTACTGTCGCAATAATTAATCAACCGCCATTAAATTAAATAACTGCTCAATATGTTTTTCAACTGATCATAATAACATCTCGAATATTTAAATAACAGCTCAAAAAATTAGTTCCCTTTAAAATTTAAGCTCAAACAGATTAATAAAATTGTTTTACGCCATCTTGGCACTAACTTGACGATCACATCATTTACACTCCCACACTTACACACACACACCCAACTTCAAATGTACTCAACATCCGATATAATTCTATTTATACATAAAATATGTTTTTCCTTAAGCATCTTTAGATTTACATGTGTCTTTAAATATTAGTATTTATGTTATCGAATTGAAGACAATTCGATAACATAAATACTGATATTTCTACAGATGTTGACCTTATATCAGTGGCTGACGCATCTACCTGCAGTATTGATGAATGCTCATCTCTAATCTCATCTGCTGATAAGTCCTTCAAGGTCATTACACAAAACATTAGAAGCATTAATTGCAACATGGCTGGTATGCTCTTTTGGGTAGGTCCAATGTCAACTGGGATTTAATAGTGTTAACGGAGTGCTGGTTGCGTGGTGTTCATAATCCTCCTATAATGGATGGATACGATTATTATTCAACTTCTAATCACAAAACACAAAATGAAGGGATAGTCGTTTTTATTAAAAAAGGTATTAATGCATGTGTAAAGGAACCATCCGTTTTGGACTGTAATAGTCTATTAATAACACTTGAGGATAATACCTTGGTTCTTGCAATTTACCGTTCACCGAGTGTTAGGAATGTTGATAATTTTTTGGAAAGTTTATACAATTTGCTGTATAGTGTTGCGTCTAAATATAAAAACTGTATCTTAACTGGTGATATAAATATTGATATTTCCGAAAACTCATTGGACATAAGAAAACACAACTACTTAAATCTAATGGCTTCGCATGGCATGCTGCCAGCTCACCAGATCCCTACCCACTCAAAATCCTGCATAGACCATGTCTAAAAACCAAATTTCCAGCGACATGTTTGATAGCTGAAACTTCCCTTACTGATCATTATAGTGTCATTATTTCCGTTGATAAGTCGTTTCCTTCTAAGCAGAATGCGAAAATCTTAAAGCGAATTGATTATGCTTCCCTTGACTTGGCTACTACTAGATCCAAGGAAGTCGCTTCTGAATTGATATCGTCTAGTAATCCTCAGGGCTCCGTTGATGATATAAATGCTTTCTTTGCAAATGTCGGAAAATCACTTGCAGAGAGGCATTTATCCCATGAATCTCCGCCAACTTCTTCAATACCCCTTAAGCCTACATGTCCTCATTCTTTCGTAATCTTTCCTACAGATGAAAATGAGATAAACAACCTAGTTCTTAATCTAAAAATTAAATGTGCTGAACAGAAACATAGAAAACATACAGTCTGCGTATATAAAGCTTGCCACACCCGTTTTGCACAGAGATCTTTCAACTTCTTAGGTGGCTATTTGTACAACAAAATAAATCATATCCTAAATATATATCCTTTAACTAAACAACGTTGTAAAATAGTGGTCACCAAATGGCTTTTAAGCCTTGATTATATTAATACGGAAAAAATACTAGATATTTTAAAATAGAATTAACATACTGAAAACACACGCCAACACGTTTCGAGTACACACTCACACCTCCTTAACTCCAGGATCAGACCTCGAAACCTATCCTTCTGCAGCGAGGTGTGAGGCAGGCAGACAAAACATCGAAATACCCTGGAATACCATAACGGAAGTATTAAAAGCGGCTGCCCAGGAAACTGATTCTGCAGCCAGTTCTCTCCAGAGATCATCGGTTAGCTCTTGCTAAACTAAAAAAGCTAAAATTGTACAGAATAGGCAACTAGATAATCCAAATAGGTACAACCTAGTAAAAGAATGTCAGGCAACTCTTCAAAAGGAAGAATCTTCTATTAGGAAGAGCAAAAATCATGTAGGGCCTGCCTCAATGAATGGGGGAAAACCACCCTGCAAAATGCATGCAGATGCTATACTTTTTTACAGTAGAAACAAACTTCAAACATAACGTCGAAAAAGATCTACTTAGATACCGATGACCAAATGGGAGCAAATATTTAAAAAATCCGAGGGCCATCTTATACCAACAATTAATACAAACAATCCGATAACCAAAGTACAGTGTGATGGACCCATCGCGGATGACGTGATGGAAATCATTAATAAAATGCGAAACGGGTCAGCTCCCGGAACAGACCAAGTGGTAATCGAGCTTTACAAAACAATTCCAGAAATATTACAAGAAGCCGTCACCAAACACATGAACAAAGCTTGGACACAGAACGAAGCACCCGACACGTGGCTGGAGACCGTACAAGTACTAATTCCAAAAAAAAAAACCCTAAAGATGCTAATGAATATTGCCACATATCGGTTTGCAACACGGGTCAGAATTTACGCATTCTAGGCACTTAAAAATAATAGACGAGATAATAACGGAATTGGACCAACCGACCTTTTTAAACAATAGATCAACAGACGACCATACGCTTAAAAGGTTCTTAGACGAAGAACGGCGTGCAGGTAAAAAAATGTATGTACTCGCCCTCGAAATAAAAAAAGGCCTTTGACAATCTCGACCTCAAGGCACTAAGGGATATATCCAATCACAATGAACCAACAAATCGCTAACCAATAGGACCATCAAGCAAAAACATGGCCAACAACATGGCACATAGCCTAAAAGTATCGGCACTTACTAAAGCTAACAGGTCAAGACTCAGAAGATATGAGCGAGTTATCATTAATAACTTGATTAACCACTCTAGGAATAAACCAAGACATAAGAAATGCATGAAATCTTAGACGGAAATACAGTAACCAAACGCATCAAGAACCACAGGATGTGCTACCTCGCAAATGTCTACGGGCGCCGCAACCACACCTACTACATGCAGCAATGCAGTACAAGGCCAAATCCAAGAAGGCCGACCTATTTACACATGGAACGACAATCTAAAACAGGACATGAGGTACTTCGACAAGGGAATCAATTTTTGGACGGATACAGCTGGGAAAAAGCTACGCAGATGATGATGATGCCAGCTGAAGATAGAAGTAAGATCAAGATCGCTGCTAGTGAAACTTACAAAAACCGGAAACGGATAGTAGCGAAACTTCCGACGAAAACATTGAAAACAGCAACATCTGACACAACAAAACAAGCAATTACATACAAAAGAACCGAGAAAGCAGTAGAAGCCCGCCAAAAGACGCACCGATGAAGCTCGACCTGAACCAACCTGGCGGCAAGGTCGATAAAAGATGCCCATCCATAGATAATAATTACTAGTCCAATGCTTACTCTAGGATGTATATCCGATAGGCTCTTAAATGCTTACCTATCCTACGGGCACGTCTTTCCTACCATTACCGCGCCCCCCGGTCTATTCCTTGATATGCAAGGAGCTAGTGCGAATCTTGGGGTTCATTCGATTAATCGAGTCTGGTTTAACCACGCTGGGATTGGTGCAATTCATTCATTCATTCAAATATAAACAAACATACACAAATAATCTGTCGAATTGAGAACTTCCACCTTTGTTGAGGTGGGTTGTAAAATATGGTTGTAAAGAACTGAAGATATTTTTATCTAATAGAGCAATATAATAAGTGATAACATTCACTGAGTCTGGCCGCGCGGTGTGCGTAAAACCGGTTTGAGTGAGCGCCGACCGTCCTTGTTCCAACTTCATTTGTCTATTAGTGTGGGTCCTGAGTGACGGTGCACCGCGTATGGCGGATTGCGGAGCGGATTTACTCGTAGATAACTCGATAACTGTCCTTAGTGCACGCGGAAAATTGATGCGTGCGCGCATGTTTAGTTTTGCGTTTATTTTACTTTGGTTTTAATGATGTCGATATCAAAACTCAAACGTGTACAATATTTAGAAAGAAGCAGTTTTTTACCAATGATATATTTTTTTGTGAAAACGTGTGCTTTCTTTTTTTTGTGAAAAAAAAGAAAGCACGAAATTCTATCTACAGAAAAAAGAAGCGGTGAATACGTTAGACTACATATATGAAGAATTAAGACATCCGAATGAGAGGCTTTTCCATCACTGCTGTCACAAAGTCACAACAGAAAATTCTTCATTCAAATTAATTTGCAACATTTCACGTCACTTTCCGCGAGTCAGGGTCTCCGAACAGAAACTACCTATAAGAACGATTTTGTATGAAATGCGTGCATTCAGGGTCTCCGAATCTGAATTCCTGATTAGGAAACCGGACGTAAGCGGCCGGCCTAATGCGCCGTTCATTCCGCCTGCGCGGTGCGCCACCGTCAGTAGAACGCACACTTAGGTAGGTAGGTATAACCTATTTTAATCACTGAGGTATTACTACTACATATAGAGAAGACAACGCGTTGCATGATTTTGCGCCACGCTTTGCTGTACGCTGTACCGCAACTATCCCGTAAGTATCTAGCGCCCGTAGGGAAGAGTTGTGTTTGGCTCGCATAACATCCAAATGCCTGGTTGTGTTCTTAAAGACTGCTATAAACATTCCAGAACATCAAAAAAATGATGGTTTAACATTTCATCGAAAAGACATTTAAACGTTTAAAACTCTTTGATTTAAAGTTTTTCGCGATGTGATAATTCTCACGAGAATCGGACTGCCGGGCGCCGCCATTTTGCAATACTAATCGAACGAAACGCGTAAGCGCCAGGAAATTCCCGTCGCTTATGACATTTTGGTCGCGAGAAAACTATTCCCTGTAAGTGATCTAGCGATGCATGTTTTGATAGTTTGGTTAGATGACATAACTATTGTTTTAGCGCTGCAGCGAACTTTAGTTCTAACTCATACCAAAATGAAGCAAATTTTTGGTTCGGGGTGTCTTTTCTATACGTTAGTAATATAGTTCAATGATTTTAATCAATTTTGTTATTCACTTTTTAGGAAAACCATGTTTTATGTTAACTGTGATGATATAAGTTAAGGTGATAGGTAAGTGTGATTACTAGTTACTCACGCTGTACGAAGTTGAGGTTACTCTTGTGCTTAGAAAGGATCGGCAGAGAGTGCAGCGACCATAGCCACATCGTCGTCTCGTCTGCCGCCGTAGTGGCTCTCGCGTAGAGTTGGCGGTTCTATGCTTCCGCTTTCTTCCCACTGCCGAAGCCAGAAGTAAACTGTTTTTTTCTGGAACGAAACAAATCGCTGTAGTTTATTTGCCCATTATTACTCAATTACTATAGGCAAAGAGACCCTTGATTTTAAGCCATTTTTACATGTAATTTTCTCTTGGGTCTGACACTTAAAAGCCCTGTTTTTTATGTTCTTTATGCCTAGGCGATCGTTACAATTTCATTATATTGTGTAGTCTATGTAATCTTCTTTCGTATTACGTAACAACATTTATCCTATCTCTATACAATAAAAACTTTCTATAACATTAAATGACTAAAATCGAACTTTGGCATGTTTTCATTATAGGACATAATTCTTTCTATCTCTAGAACCCGTGGACCGATTTACATAATTCAAACGGTAATATCAGTTTTAAACATAATCCTCTCATTTGACACTAAAATCACGCAACGATTCATTTAAAGAAAGAATCACGTTTTCAAGTTACGTAATTATTCTGCCTATAATTTTTCTTCACATTAAAATTCTCAAAAATTCCTGTTAGAAACTAATACGAATACTAATAAGTAAAACGATATTACTATTCTACCTTTTTACACTATTCTAACTTATTTATTATCGTTCACTATTCGCACGCCCGGCGTTCGTTACAGAGCAAAATCAAAATGTTTTATTTCACATAAACCTACATGGGCACTTATGAAACGTCAGAAGCTAGGTGCACGGTTCCAATTAGTCGTTTCCTATGGAGAAGAACCGGCAAGAAACTCCATAGTTACTCTTTTTAAAAATAATTGGATTTTACAATGTTTCCAGATTACAGTAGGTACGGGAGGACAGCGCAGTCCTGTCAACAAGTACCAAGTACTTGATAAAATAGAAAATGGTCTACAGATCTAAAGTCTATAAGGCCTACAAAGTCCTCACATTTACAAAATAAGAATCTATCAAAAGGATAGATAATAAAAAAAGAAAAATAATAATAAACACCTACTAAAACAAAGTGTTATGATTCTCATTAAAACCACTAATAAAGAGGTGAAAAATTTCAAGTGTCTGTATATAATGTCTAATAATAAAGAAATTATGTCAAAAAGTATGTAAAAAAAAAAAAAATTAAACATCGTAATTTGAGAGCAGTTAATAGACATTTACATAGTTATGCCGTTAATGAGAGGCCAGGGAAGCCACATGTGCAGAAGGAATTATTGCCAGACTAGCTTGTCTTCAACGTAGTCTTTAATCTTATAATATTATTTTTTGATAAGGACACGTTTGATGAGGGTTTTGAACTTTCCATCGCTAAGTTCTGTAACTGGCTTTGGCAATTTGTTATAAAAACGGATGCTGTTTACAAGAAATGACTTGCTAGTTTTAGTTAATCTAAATGTAGCTAAGTAACACAATTTCATTTTTACTACGTGTATTTATATTATGGAAATCGCTTCTTATTTTGAAGAGTCCTAAGTTTTTGCGAACATACAAAATACTTTATAAAATATAAAGAGAAGGCAGAGTTAGTATATCAATTTCTTTGAATTTGTTTCTAAGAGACTCGCGAGGACCCATTGTACAGATTGCGCGGATTGCCCTCTTCTGTAAAATGAAAATTGAATCTACGTCAGCTGCCGATCCCCACAGCAGAACACCATAAGACATAATACTGTGGAAATCTGCCTTATTTTTCTTACTGCATATGTAGCTGAACTTAATCTACTTGAGAGAGCTCTAATGTGTGCGCCCCATTGTAATTTTGAATCTAAAGTAATTCCTCGAAATACAGTTTCCGTAACAGCATCTAGTCTTTTGCCATCAAGTTCTAAATTCAGACCCACTTCAGGTACATTTGGTAATGAAAACTTAAGACATTTCGTTTTGTTCGCATTAAGTAAGCGATTATTAGCTGCAAACCATTTCGAGAGAACAGCCAGACTATCGTTAGCATGTATCTTTCCTATCTATTTTAAAAATAAGGGAAGTGTCATCAGCGAATAAAATGATATCCGACAAGTTAGCCATCATGTAAGGAAGGTCATTAATATAAACTAGAAATAGGAAAGGGCCAAGAATTGAGCCTTGAGGCACGCCCTAACTAGAGACCCCGAAGACGTCGTCCCGTTAACGTTTACTTTTTGCTGCCGCTTTGACAGATAGGAAAGAACAAGATCAGCAGCTAGTCCACGAATTCCGTAGTGGTATAATTTACAGATCAGCGTATTATGGTCAACGCAGTCAAACGCTTTTGAGAGGTCACAGAAAATGCCAATTGCATCCTGGGACTTCTCCCAGGATTCCAAAATGTGACTGATGAGTTTTACTCCCGCGTCTGTTGTCGACCTACCTTCGTGAAATCAAACTGGCGACTATGTAAAATCTCATTTGAATTAAAATGTGACAACATCTGGTCCAGCATGATTTTTTCATAGATTTTGCTCAATGCTGGTAGCACAGATATAGGTCTATAATTGGAGGGATCAAACTTCCTACCCGATTTGAAAATTGGTACTATTTTACTATGTTTCATTAAGTCAGGAGACGTACCGCTGTCTAAACATTGATTAAATCGCATTGACTAAATGGAATAAGATCGCTTTTAGCGATAAGACCCTTTGTACAGTTTCTATATCTTATGTCTGTAGTTAATATGGTGTACATAATAAAGAGTATTCTATTCTATTCTATTCTAAATATGCCTGTTAGGGCAGGGGCAATTGTGTCAATAATACCTCCAAGAACCTTAACAGAAATCCCCCATAAGTCTTCAGTGTTTTTTAAGTTAAGACTTTTAAATGCTTTTTTATTTGTGTCAACAGAAATGGGCTTGAATTCAAAGCTTGGAATTTCTTTATTAAAATTTTCCTTAAGATGGGCTTCAGCTAATATAGGTGATCAGGGGAAAGACTTTGTAACCTCTATTGGGATGTTGGTAAAGAAATTTTCTAGTGTCTCAGCAACTTTTAAGTTATCTGAAATGGTTTCATTATCAATTTTTAGGGACAACTCATACTGATCTCGCTGTTTTGTGTTTCCAGTTTCTTTGTTTATTACCTGCCACACAGCTTTTATTTTATTATTAGACATACTAATTTTGTTAGTTATTAATTTAGATTTAGCCTCAGCGCAGACTCTTTTGAATATTTTAGAATAGTTCCTTACATAATTATGAAGGGCCTGATCAGAAGTTAATGATTTCTCGTGATACAGATTATATAAAATACTAGCTTCTGCCCGCGACTTCGTCCGCGTGAAATTCGTACTTTCCTCTTATAATTTCGAAAATGTATGTTTATGATTTTTATCATTTATTTAGATATAAATAAGTATTCGGGCCAATTTTTTAGTTTAGCTCAAAGGGATCAGATTTTTCAAATAAACTGTATCCCAGCTTTTTACCCCCCAGGAGAGTAATTTTGAAAAATCGTTTGGGTTGTGTTCATAACTTGACTCAAAGACCCATACCCATTTTCGAGTTAATGGAAGCAAGCAGTAGAATTTTCCACCTTCGTAGGAGTAAATTTTTAAAAAACCCTAAATCACTTTTTTTTGAGTATTTTTTGTTTTAGTAGTACCGAGTTTCGTGTTAATCCGACAGCGGGTTAAATATTTATCTTTATTATTTACTGACCCAAATATTGCCAAGTTTCTAATTTATTAACCAAATGAATAAGATTTTTCATATAAACTGTATCCCCTCTTTTTATCCCCATAGGGGTGGAATTTCTAAACATAATCTAGATTGTTTATACCAATTTTCCATTTAATCAAGCCTCGTAATAAAATTCTGCCCTGTGAAATTGACTACCCCTCTTCACCCCATTAGCGGTAGATTTTCGAAAAACCCTGAACCACTTTATTATTTATTTTGGTCTTAGAAAGGTACTGAGTTTCGAGTTAATTGGACCGCGCTTTAAAATTTTCCATACTAAATTTGACACCCCCAATCTCCCCTTTGGGTTAGTTTAGAATTCCAAAAAAATTCGAACTTTATAATTATTTGTGCCAAGTTTCAAGTCCAAATTTATTTGTACCATTTTTTTTAAGTTTATCAAGGCACTCATTAAAATCCCCTTATAAATCGAATTACCACTTTTTGTCCCGTCAGGGGTCAATAATTTTCGAAAACCCCATACACTTACTCTTGATTCTTCATCTGCCTAGCCTTTTCCCAACTATGTTGGGGTCGGCTTCCAGTCCAACGGGATGCAGCTGAGTACCAGTATTTTACATGGAGCGACTGCCTATCTGACCTCCACAACCCAAATACGATACCCCTTGATAAGACTGGTTGTCAAACTTTCGGGCTTCTGACCACCCCTAGCGACTGTCAAAGTTCCACGAATGACAGCCGGGACCAACGGCTTAGCGTGCTTTCTGAGGCACGGAGAGGTCACGGTATGTAAAGATGCACACCTATCCACAGGCGAACCGCGGCAAGCGTAGCCTGCGTAACCTGATCGATCGATCTGTGCGGCTGTTATTATTGATTATTTTCTGTCAAAAGTATTAATAATGAGTTTCGAGTAAATCGGACCGCGCGTTAAAAATCTTCCACACAAACTTTAACACCCCAACACAAGGGGTGTTGGGGTGTTTTGATAAACAAATAATGATAAACTTTATTACTTGCTTAGGCAAGTATTCTTGCCAAGTTTATTAACCAAATGAATAAGATTTTTCTTGTAAACTGTATCCCTGTTTTTTTTTTCAGGGGTGGAATTTCGTAAAATTGTTTGGGATGTGTTCATTACTCGACTCAAAGATTGTTTGTACCAATTTTCGAGTTAATCAAGCCACGCAGTAAAGTCTTCCCCTATAAAATTAACTTTTCACCCCGTTAGGGGTAAATTTTCGAAAAACGATGATACATGTTATTCTTTATTTTCGGTCATAAGTATAAATACTGAGTTTCGAGTTAATCGGACCACGCGTTAAAATTCTTCCATACAAACTTTGACACCTCCCAATCCCCCTTCAGGGGGTAGTTTAAAAAAAAAGGCAAACTTCATAATTTATTTAGATAAGTATTCGTGCCAAGTTTCATGGTTATTAACCCAAGGAATAAGATTTTTCATACAAACAAAATCCCCTCTTTTCAGCCCTTAAAGGTTTAATTTCCAAAAACCCCTTCTTAGTGGATATCTACTCTTCACAAAGAACACACCCTCCAAAATTAATTTCTCTACCCAGCAGTACCGACCAGCGTTTTAGGCTGTGCGTTGATATAACAGTCAGTCAGGACAAAATTTTATCCCCCTTTTCACCCCCTTAATGGATGAAATTCTAACAACACCGTTGTGTTAGCTTCCAATCATAAGCCTAGATAATAAATTTTGTGTTTTTTACGTCGAAAATTAATGACTTTCTATACACAACTTCATCCCCCTTTTTAACCCTTCGGGGGTGGAATTATCAAAAACGCTGAGACACGTATAAATTAATTTTCAATTGTCAGCCTAAATACAAAATTAGAAGATCCTAACTTCAAAACTGTCGGACTTTCATATAAACTTCCATCCCCTATTTTAACCTTTTAGTGGTTGAATTCCCAAAAATCCTTTCTTAGTGGATACTTACTCTTCACAAAGAACACACCTTCTAAGTTTCAAGTCTCTAGGTCCAGCGGTTTGGGCTGTGCGTTGATATATCAGTCAGTCAGTCAATCAGTCAGTCAGGACTTTGAATTTTATATATGTAGATCTCTGCTTTTTCTAATGCCAGCAGTGGCCCATTCACTAAATTTTGGTTTAGTATTTATAGTAGCTTTTTTTACAGGACATGCTTTATTGAATCCTTGGCATACTGTAGAAAATAATGTACCATAGTTTATGTTGGGGTCTTGTGAATCAAAACTAGCTGTGGAAAGATTGCTAAGATCATTATTATTAAACATTTTCAATTTATTTTTAGTTAGAGGTCTTAATTGAATGGATTTATCTATCTGTAATCATTTACCTAAGTCAAATGATACAAGTTGACCAGTATAGCATAATTGCGTAGGTATTTACTTTAAAATCAAATCACAACCTACTGGAATAACTTCTGTTTAGAATGTTCCATGACTAAGGGCTGATTTTTCAATTGACAGATATTTTTTACTATTGGAATAAAATTGACATCTGACAGTTTTTGTTTGGAAGAATTGTCAAAAATTCAAAATAATTCCTCCGATAGTAATAAATTGGCTGGCTAAAAAATTAACTGACGTTGGAAAAATCAGCCCTAAATGGAATCAAAGTTCATCGAATTATGCTTAACTCGGAATTTAAGCTTTCACGAAACAGCGCGCACCCATTATGAAACTCAGACCAACAAAAAAAGAAAGACGACGCGCCGCGAACATCAAAAGTGAAGCCATAAAACCGTGCTCCTGCAAGTAAACATACACGCTCACGCACACACCTACACTAAAACCATGCTCATCGCTCTTAGTACGTCACGAGTCGTCGTCAAGTTAACATAGATTAAAAAAATATAATTATGCCTTCCTGTGCGGTGAAAAGTTGCAAAAACAACAGCAAATCACATAAAAAGTCTCACGGAATCAATTTTCACTTGTAAGTACTTGAAATAATATCGTTTCTATAATATTAAATTTTAGATTACTTGGAACAAAAAACCTCAACGAACGAAAGTAGTGACATAAGGTGCGGGGGTTGCCATAACACGATTTAAATTTTCCCTATTCGATTAATACATATATATATAAATATGATTTGTTACTTCGAGTTATATTCCTATTTCCTTTTTTATGTATTGAATATTTTGGGTTTCCAATTAATACCAATACATAGTCCATAGTTCCATAGTTGGGAAAAGGCTAGGCAGATGATGATGAATTAATACCAATACCATTCTCAACAATGTCTTACTCGTACAATATTATACTAGTTCCTACTCGCACAAATATCCCCAAATTATAGGGAAAACATTTAAGAAATGGCAAGCATTCGATACACACATAGATAAAAAGGTGGCTTCAGTTTTAATGTTCGTGGCGCGCTGTCTATCTTTTTTTGTTGGTCTGAGTTTTGAAAGAACACAAAGAAGATATACCTATCCACAAATATAGATCTATCCCTTCTATTAATTCAAAAATTCTATAGAAAAACACCATTGACACATTTTTAACAATACAACCTTTGTTTTATTACTACAAATTTCTAACTACAAAAAATATTACTCACCGTTAGGCCCGTCTGCCGACAAATATCAATCACATCACATCCACTCAATCGAAGGGCTATGATGCGCTCCCTTTCAATTTGCGTTAACTGAGGCGGCATTCTTGACTTTGATATTTAAATAAACTTTGATAAAAAATAATTAAAACGCACAGTCAAAAATGTCTGGGGACTAGAGATCCCGCCGGGCACTCAGCACGACTCCAAGTGACGTACTGAATAAATGTCAAACGAACGATGTGGTGTGACATTCGTTTAACTTCGTGAAGGTTCAGGGAATTTCGGGAGCGGCGGCGGACGCGCAGCGGCGCGTGGGTGTGGCTTATTCCTAGTGAGACATGATAATTGGCTGCCAGTTATTAGTACGTGCAACCATTGGGAAATTTTTGAAACGTTGAAAACTCCACCAATCCTACCAAGGATACTTTCTTTCTAACACTATACGCCGCGTCGTAGTTATAGATTTGTATAGAGTTTACGTTTATATGCGGCCGTCTGTACAGTATTTTCTACAGTATGCCAAGAATTCAATAAAGCATGACCGCTGGCATTAGAAAATGCAGAGATATTTTATATAATCTGTATCACGAGAAATCATTAACTTCTGATTAAGCCCTTCATAATTATGTAAGGAACTATTCTAAAATATTCAAAAGACTCTGCGCTGAGGCTACATCTAAATTAATTTGTAACAAAATTAGTATGTCTAATAATAAAATAAAAGCTATGTGGCAGGTAATAAACAAAGAAACTGGAAACACAAAACAGCGAGATCAGAATGAGTTGTCCCTAAAAATTGATAATGAAACCATTTCAGATACGTTAAAAGTTGCTGAGACACTAGAAAATTTCTTTACCAATATCCCAATAGAGGTTACAAAGTCTCTCCCCTCATCACCTATATTAGCTGAAGCTCTTCTTAAAGAAAACTTTAATAAGGATATTCCAAGCTTTGAATTAAAACCCATTTGTGTTGACACAATTAAAAAAGCATTTAAAAGTCTTAACATAAAAAACACTGAAGACTTATGGCGGATTTCTATTAAGGTTCTTGGAGATATTATTGACACAATTGCCCCTGCCCTAACAGGCATATTTAATCAACGTTTAGACAGCGGTACGTCTCCTCACTTAATGAAACATAGTAAAGTAGTACCAATTTTCAAATCGGGTAGCAAGTTTGATCCCTCCAATTATAGACCTATATCTGTGCTACCAGCATTGAGCAAAATCTATGAAAAAATCATGCTGGGCCAGATGTTGTCACATTTGAATTCAAATGGGATTTTACATTGTCGCCAGTTTGGTTTCACGAAAGGTAGGTCGACGACAGACGCGGGAGTAAAACTCATCAGTCACATTTTGGAATACTGGGAGAAGTCCCAGGATGCAATTGGCATTTTCTGTGACCTCTCAAAAGCGTTTGACTGCGTTGACCATAATACACTGATCTGTAAATTATACCATATATACGGAATTCGTGGACAAGCTGCTGATCTTGTTCTTTCCTATCTGTCAAAGCGGCAGCAAAAAGTAAACGTTAACGGGGCGACGTCATCGGGGTCTCTAGTTAAGATGGGCGTGCCTCAAGGCTCAATTCTTGGCCCTTTCCTATTTCTAGTTTATATTAATGACCTTCCTTACATGATGGCTAACTTGTCGGATATCATTTAATTCGCTGATGACACTTCCCTTATTTTTAAAATAGATAGAAAAGATACGGATGTCTTACATGTTAACGATGGTCTGGCTGTTCTTTCGAAATGGTTTGCAGCTAATAATCTTTTACTTAATGCGAACAAAACCAAATGTCTTAAGTTTTCATCACCAAATGTACCTCAAGTGGGTCTGAATTTAGAACTTGATGGCAAAAGACTAGATGCTGTTACGGAAACTGTATTTCTAGGAATTACTTTAGATTCAAAATTACAATGGGGCGCACACATTAGAGCTCTCTCAAGTAGATTAAGTTCAGCTGCATATGCAGTAAGAAAAAGAAGGCAGTTGACAGATATAGCCACAGCTAGGTTAGTATACTTTGCTTATTTCCACAGTATTATGTCTTATGGTGTTCTGCTGTGGGAATCGGCAGCTGACGTAGATTCCATTTTCATTTTACAGAAGAGGGCAATCCGCGCAATCTATAAAATGGGTCCTCGCGCGTCTCTTAGAAACAAATTCAAAGAAATTGATATACTAACTCTGCCTTCTCTTTATATTTTAGAAAGTATTTTGTATGTTCCCAAAAACTTAGGACTCTTCAAAATAAGAAGCGATTTCCATAATATAAATACACGTAGTAAAAATGAAATTGTGTTACCTAAATTTAGATTGACTAAAACTAGCAAGTCATTTCTTGTAAACAGCATCCGTTTTTATAACAAGTTGCCAAAGCTGGTTACAGGACTTAGCGATGGAAAGATCAAAACCCTCATCAAACGTGTCCTTATCAAAAAAGCATATTATAAGATTAAAGACTACGTTGAAGACAGGTAGTCTGGCAATAATTCCTTCTGCACATGTGGCTTCCCTGGCTTCTCATTAACGGCATAACTATGTAAATGTCTATTAACTGCTCTCAAATTACGATGTTTAATTTTTTTACATATTTTTTGACATAATTTCTTTTTTATTTGACATTACATACTTTTTGACATAATTTCTTTATTATTTGACATTACATACTTTTTGACATAATTTTGTTTATTATTTGACATTATATACAGACAATTGAATTTTTTTACCTCTTTATTAGTGGTTTTAATGGGAATCATAACACTTGGTTTTAGTAGGTATTTATTATTTATTTTATTTTTTTATTTATCCTTTTGAGAGATTCTTATTTTGTAAATGTGTAGACTTTGTAAGCCTTATAGACTTTAGATCTGTAGACCATTTTCTTTTTTATCAAGTACTTGGTACTTGTTGACAGGCTTGCGCTGTCCTCCCATACCTAATGTGATCTGGAAACATTGTAAAAGCCAATTTTTTTAAAAAGAGTAACCATGGAGTTTCCTGCCGGTTGTTCTCCATAGGAAACGACCAATTGGAACCATGCCCCTAGCTTCTGACGTTTCATAAGTGCCCATGTAGGTTTATGTGAAATAAAACATTATGATTTTGTGCTCTGACTATGCTGGAACTTGTTGAACTGCCGTTCTACAGTTTCTAGAGAGTTTGCTTCTGCTATGATTTTTTCGATTGCTGCTCTGTCACCAAGTATTAAAATATTCTTCCTCAATTTAGTCGAGCTAAACTTTTCAGTTATTTGGTCAATAAGATTTTCGTCCTCTTTAGCAAAACTGCATTTTGAGCTTTGACGTCTCAATCTTAGCAAGAATGGTTCAAACTTTTCGTCCGGTTCTTGTTACATTAACCGAAAAATGTGCCTTTTGAATAAATAACTTTGTTTTGGGGAAAAATACTGTTCCAACTTTTTAATCGCGGTATCATAAACGTCAGTTGCGTCAAGATCCGTTGCGATCGATGCGTGAGCTCCGGGTACATTAAAATATATGTCTTGTAGTGCCATGCCTCCGGAATGCAGTAACATTGCACGTTTTTTATTTTGATCATTGGTATTTGTCGCTATGAAGTATATTTCCAAAGCACGTTTCCATCTTTACCAACGAAATGGCTCTGTTGCCGGAACTTGTAATTGGGACATGTTGGTCGATCTGCAAGTAAGAAAGAGGGGACCTCGTCAGCATACTATTGTAGTAAGAGAATTTCCAGATCAACTCGGCAAATTAATATAACCTTCAAATTTTATTTTTATTGTTTAATAATATAATAATTAACAAAAGTACAATATAGATTTGATGTTAAAATAATGAAACACTTGGATTATTTTTTAACCAAATGATTGTACGCGGCTAATAACAAGAGCTCTGTGTTTCAGTACCTACATAAACTTTTAACTTTTTCTAGTAAGCAACTCGCACAAAGGTCCCTTGATCTTTGATGACGTGCTAACGCTAAGTGCTCAAAGCAAAACGGTCACTTGATATTACAACACTGTAATTAATTCTATGAATTCTTTTGTTGATTACAATAGCGAGTGCAAAATGCATTTGATTTGACTAAATTTAGTTCAATCATTAACCTTGACAGATTTTGTGACACTAGTTAGTTTTAACAGTAAGATAACTTTACTTTGATTTTACCGAAGTGGAACTTTTGTTAAAACTGGTACATTAACGATAATTTTCGTGGTAACATTATTTCTGTTCTAGTTAAGTTTTAACAGTAAGATAATAATTTCTTACTTTACTTCGATTTTACCGAAGTGGAACTTTTATTAAAACTGGTACATTAACGATATTTTCGTAGGAAAATTTTTTCATAACACTAGTTTAAACAATAAGATATTAATTTCTTACGTTACTTCGATTTTACCGAAGTGGAACATTTGTTAAAACTGGTACTTACATTAACGATATTTTCATTGGAACATTTCATTATTTGATCGAATAATATATTTCGATAGGTATTACATTATTTACATACGGATTTGGTCAACAATACTTAATCGGTGTAGGTATTTAGGCATATACTAATTAAGATATCGTAAGCATATTTCAGCACACGGTTTTATTTACGAGTTGATGTATTTAATGACTCATTTCATCGATCTATGCAGCACACTCTTGTCTCGCTTAGATCATGGTCACAAATTTTCTCCTTTTTTTAAACACTTTGTGCAATAAAATTATTCTTTTATGCTGACCAATTTACGTAAGCAGGTACAGACGGCCGCACATCAACGTAAACTCTATCGTCATTTACGTCCACTGCTGGACATAGACCTCCCCCAATTTTGGGAGGGTTTGCCATAATCGCCACGCTTGGCAGGCGGGTTGGCGATCGCAGTATGGTATGATGGTGGAATACATAGAGAACGCTGCTGCCCATTCTCCGGTACGATCCTTAGTCGCCTTTTACGACACCCACGGGAAGTAAGGGGTGGTGGTATTCTTTAAGTCCGGCCCCACACAGACTCGTAATAGTAAACTCTATACATATCTATAACTACGACGCGGCGTATAGTGTTAGAAAGAAAGTATCCTTGGTATGATTGGTGGAGTTTGCAACGTTTCAAAAATTGCCCAATGGTTGCACGTACTAATAATTGGCAGCCAATCACCATATCTCACTAGGAATAAGCCACACCCACGCGCCCCTGCGCGTCCGCCACCGCTCCCGAGATTCTCCGAACCTTCACGAAGTTAAACGAATGTCACATCACATCGTTCATTTGACATTTATATTTTATTCAGTACGTCACTTGGAGTCCGCGGGACTACCTGATTTATGGAGCAGGTGGGTAACGCCTGTTGTTAGAAACTGCGGTAGCGACCCAGACTCTAAGGATGACTGGAACTGAGATGCCAGGCAAGTGTGTGAACTAATTAGCCATTTCAGCCAAAAGTTGTGCAGTCCGTCCGGTCCCGGTGATTTCCAATTCGATAACGGACGGACTGCTCTGGCAACGTCTGATGGCGTAATCAGGACTTTTTCCATTTCTGGTACAGACTCACACACTCGCTCGACATCCTGCATCCAGCCAGCCTCAGTGTGACAGACGGGCACCGACCAGATGCTGCACCAGAATGCACTTGTGGCGGCATCATCTGGGCGGCATACGTCTGTCACATTTTGTTCAGGTCGCTCCCAAGCTCTATACACCCACCTTTCATCGCTCTGGAACATGCGATTCTGCGTGTATCGATCCACCCGCCGTTTATACCGCCGAATTCGGCTCGCCCATGCACAAACTTTCTGCTTCAGGAAGTCGATGCGCTCTGTGACACGGGACATGTATTCTCGAGGGCTGATTCCAGTCCCCGAGAATGCCCGCCTTACAAAGCGCATCACTCGTGGTCGTGTATTGCCCTCCCTGAAGCAGTATAGTTTGCCGATGAGTACCCTGGCCCCATCGATACGACGCTCGATCCTGCGCTGCCAGGCTGGTACGGCTGGTTTTGGTCGAGTAGCTCCGTCACAACTTGAAAATTTGACGTTAGCTAAACGACATGCCGCAACAGCCGCACAGTACAGGATCGAGTGTGTATCAACGAGATCCTCGCTGCTCTCGAAGAAATTCTTGAGCTGCGAGTCCAAAGCACACACCAGCGCCCTATTTTTTTTGTGCATGGGTAACCGTGGTAATCGGGGCCTAAGTTCGGTTGGAGGGGACCTATACTCGCGTAATGCATCCTCCAGTGCGCTCCTCAGTCGAACGTTGCACTGGCTACTTACTGTGTCAACCCTATCATCTTCTTCTTCAACACGATTGAACCGCGGCGGGATGGCATCAACAGTTGACACTTGTGCCGCAGTTTGTGCCGAAGTCGAGACGATATGGTTGCTCAGTACCTCTGAGCGCAGCCTATCAAGTGCGATATCGTCCAACCTGTGATTGCGTTGGATGACCCGCACCGATCCGACAGTCGTTGGGCCGAAACGTTGACGGTTGGTTCCAGTTCCTGGAACAGAGACAGCATCCTATCGCGGTACGCAGTGAGGTTAATTCCCCCCTCTGTAGACTCGTAATATGCGCGTGTCGGAATATGTAGAGTTATAGAATATACTTATTCTTGATTTATTTTCCTAAATTGCATGGAATTAGTATGTACTATATTTTGCCAAACTGTCAAGAGTATTTCTAGACGAATTAGCAACGATTCCGAACGAACCGGTGATTTGTGAGTTGGTCTAAATAAATACAATAACTTATTTTACTTTCACCTAAGATTTAAGGATAGCAGAATTACACATTGTATTAGAAATATTTTCTTAATTTTATGTGCTATTTTGATGTTTATGTGGTTATAAATAATTAATTATAGTATACTCAGTGGAACGTATGTTTAAGGGACTTCATCTAATTATAGCCTGATAAATTGTTATAAAATACATTGAATATCTTCTAACGTTTTAAAATAGTTCTGTAAAAATAGATTTACATAAGACTGACAATATTAAAAGTTATTTTGTCAAAATGTATGATTGTTAAAAATGGCGGGAATGTTAGATATGTACTTGAGTTATATTGGGGGGCTTTGAATACTATAAAACATGTGGGACCGTCAATTCTGATCCTCTTGGATTCAACTATGGTGAAAGATGGACTACCGTTCACGTAAGTTAATTAATATTATTGCTGTTAATTGTGTTGTCCTTTAGGTGGTCTATTATAATAAGTCTGATATTGCTTTTGTGTTAAATCGAATTACTTACGGAATATTCATGTTCTGTTTCTATCCATTGTTAATTTGCTATAACTTTGAGAAATGGTCCAAGAGATTAATCATTGATGTGATAACAATATCTAATTGTTTATGCAAATGTACCTACCTACAATGTGTTGATCTGATCCAATACTTTAAAACAAGATGCCATGAAGTTTGCTTGCCCTTCCTTCTTCATGATGACCTAGTTTTGGGAACGGGCAACTAGTTTTCTCATTAACGTATTTATCTGACAAGCCTAATTAAAATAAATGCCTAGTCTTGTCTTTCTGTGCTTTTCTTAATAAACCCCTTTCCCTACACACCATATTCATAGGTACTTCATACAGTACCTAAATAACTAGTAACACCACCAGACACAGTAAATGACACCAACCAACCACACTAAAAGCTTGCTAATTAAGCTGATATTATTACCTGTACATATACTTAGTACCATTCACCTTTCTGACATCAGAAGTGGGATAGTGCTCCAGCTTACATAACAATTTCTAATGAATTATATTTTTCTATTTTCATGATCAATGTTGGAGCTAACGATTGGCTGGAAGCTGTTGTTAATCGGTGGGCCACTAAGACGATGACATCGCGCTGCCGCCTTCGACGTCAGGACTACGGAGTTACCAAGTAACTGTACTGGCATCGAGACTGCCGAGCTGCGAGCTGCTTTACGAGCATCGAGGGTCAGTGTGTCGTCTTAGGGGTCAAGAATGCAGAGACTCTAGCAGCTGCTGTACGAGCATCGGAAACCTTTCCAGCAATATTATGTATCTAAAGTCGGTAAGGCCTTTAGAGGCTCTGCTTTGATATTACCTTGGAATCTAAGACCATCTCCAGAAGAAGTTTGGTAACATAAAAACTTGCATTTAAGAACAATGTTTGTAATAATTAGGAGGTAAGCTTCAACTGGTATTTTATCCAACTTCAAACAGAAGGTTCAAAATCATTATGGGTAAATTGTATAAAAATATTCCCATAAAAATGTACCTACCTATTTATAGGTTGCAAGGTCATCAATTACCTAAAATTAGCTTGTGAACATTAATTTGAAGCTGGCTTATTAAACCAATAGAGATGATTATGTCAATTACTAGATTATTATTCATTTTTGCTCAGACAAAAGTTTTCAGAAATGAAACTGGGTTACTGAAACACTGATATTAGATTCTTGTGTTCATAAATTATATTCAAATTATACCTACTCATAATGTATATTTTGGGTAAATTGCATAACTTGATGAACATGATCGCACTTTACACTAGACAGTTAATATTATAAAGGCGAAACTGTGAGTGTGTTGGAAGTTTGTTACTTCACGCACTAACAGTTGAACGGATTTGGAAAATTTGGCACACAGACAGTAGGTAATTATAACCAGGATTAACACACAAAATACTTTTATCCTGATATTTCCACGGGGTTGTCACTTATTCGGGTGAAACCACGGGGCACAGCAGTCAAGTATTTCATAATATAGTAGTAAGCCAGAATAAAATTTGGTACTATGTCATACAGTAAATGATACATATTTCTTTTTGATCTGATATGTAAAAAAAAAAAAAAAGAAATACTTGGTGAATATCATTCAACACGTTGACTGCCAGACGACAGACACAATAGAATCTATTGTTCGAGGTCACCGGTGACCGCGGTGGCAGTCATGGTGTTAAATTATTAATAAACAAATAGAACAAGGCTTTAGGTTAGTAGTAATTCTCTTTATTTTATTGTTTTTCACTTTTAAGGTTTATGGAAACTTTATTCTCAATGACAACATGTCACTTACTTGAGAGCAACACTAATCAATCATAATTTAAATTTACAAAAAGTTCTATATTAACAGTTACAGAATATCAACATATCCGAAATCCGCTTTTAAAGTATTTACTAATAGCATAAGTACTATTAGTTATTCTGTGATAATAGTATTGTTAAAATAAACATTTAGTTTAGTCGGACCTGCTACCCTAGGTCTTTATAATTTAGTTATGTGTTATTTTAACCTTTTACTTTAAGAGTACAGTATGTAGGTGTCAACTGTTCAGTGTGATCATGTCAAAGTCCTGAAATTATTTTTACAGAAAATGTGTTAATATAATTTGCAATGTTATTGCCAGATTGGCCAAGCGCTGTATAGTTTTAATTATTCATAAATATTGTAATAAAAAAAAAAAAATATAGCGACAATTGTAATAGTAAAAAAAAATAATTTAAAGAGTGGATGTTATTAAAAATGTATATTATGAAATGGGATTATTAAATGTGTGTGTTGTACTCCAAATAAATAAACAATAAGTAGAAGTGAAAATTCGGGCACCAGGAGCACACACCAAACTATGCCAAGGATAGACTAACCTGCGGGAACTGGAAACTTTTAATCTTCAAGCGGGGAGTATCAATAAAAATCGACACAAAAGTTATTGAACGATTTTATTACCCGAAGGCTGCTGGTCTCAATATACAAGAAAATTCCTTTCTAATATTAACAGTTGGTGTAAAACTAAGATGGAATAGAAATTAATTTTTGTCCTGTCATTATTGCACTTTTGTCAATTTAAGTTAAGTTTTTATAAACCATACCACATTCCGGCGAATAAACTAACAAACCACGCTCATTTTGGTGATTTTGATCTTCGCGGGGACGTCAAGGCGGTCCATGATATATGTCGGTAGGGGCTAGCGTTAAAAATTTAAGTCTTGAGATAAAAAAAAAACGCCTCGTGGCTGAAATGAAACATGAACTGTTAGCTGATGTCCAGCGTCGACAAAAATGGCGATCGAAATGTTTACGACCAAATACAAATTAACTTACCGTTTCTTTTCCAAAGAAAGTTTTTACATCAGTAGATGAATTAATCCAAAATATATAAGGTTCAAAAGATCCTGAAACAAATATCGAAAACTATTAACGTCCGCCATCAAAATAACCACGCGACACGTGAATAGGTATGAAACCACGAAGAATTTTACCAACCTTTTTAAAAAATATGGGCAATCTCATTATGATGCCGACAACGGCAAATCAGCTACCATATAATTAGGACTTGATGTCGTCCATAGGAAGTAATAACATCCAGCTTTAAATCGGAGCTCTCAAATTACTCCATTCTATGCAAAGCTTGGGTCGGAAAGTGACCTGTCAAAATCAACTGACAGCATCAAAAGAAAAAATCAGTGTGACCACTACACGATTCCGATTCAAAAAAATGAATTTTTACATGGCAACACCACCATGTTGCCTTCAAATTAAAGCAAAGAACGCGCTATCATGTAACAGGCTTAAAAGACTCGTTACAATAACCAATACAGATCGTTTGGTAAACTGGGTAAATTGATGAATTATTGCTTGGTACTGCTCTGAAATGATTATTTATTTGATAAAACAACACTCCTTTTCTTGGGTATTTGTGTTAAAAATTACACCACTATGGTTGACTATTTACTAGATGCTATTTTTTTTGTCACCAGAAGAGGACCGGGTGTTTAGTTACATAGTAGTTGTTATTACTGATCACATACATAAACTAGAAACTTGACAAAAAGGTTGGAACTTTTGAATTGGTCACTATCACATATTGCTGTAGTTGGTCTTGCTAAATACATAATTCGGGAAAGAAGTAATAGTCAGTATTAGCCATGTGAGATTACTCAAATTTATAGGAGAATATCTCATTGAATATTGATCGCATAAAGCCCATTGATTTTGTAAAACAATAAATCGCACTATCAACGTCAGCTGTCAGATAATAAAGACATTGACGTTATGTATGACGTATGGTAACGTTCCATTTCAAGAATATCTTATTCTTTACAGTAAATTATTATTTTGTTAATAGAAATGTTGCAATTTAATATTCATGTTAGTCCATTTCTTTATTTGATATTTTAGACTTTATTGTGACTTGTAAGGTTGCTTTACAAACAATGATTCCAGAATTGTCGAACAAGTCATTATTTATAGTTTTACATAATCAAAACAAATGTTTATTAACTTACAGTTGCACTACTTCGGCTTATTTTATTTACTAACCAGTACCTAACTAGCTGTTTTCAAAAAATAATATATATTAATGGACTTATAAAAGTATGAATGTGACAAGGTCAAAGGGTATTTTGTCATTTGAGACTTGACAAAGTGGTTTGTGTTATTAAAATGAATTTCTAGTTTTGCCTGAACCGCTGCAGCGGGACTTGATAATTTTGTGTTGGCTTTTAACCATTTACTTTGAGAGTAAAGTTGGTATCAATTATTCAGTGACCATGATAAAATCTGAAATTATGAGTATTGTCAGATTGACCGAGCGATGTGCTGTTTTAATAATTTATTCATTTATACGATGAATACTGGTTAGTGTTGGACTGAACTGTTACTGATTAGAACATTATTTTTACTATGTTCCTTATTTAAGCAGGTAAACACAGCTCCTTTAAGTGGTTAGGTACCCCCCCAAAAAGACATGTGCCTTCAAATTAGAGATGATGAATATAACCATTAAATTTAACTAATGTTTAAAACAAAGTCAAGGTAAGTAGTGATATTTTTAACAAATACTTGGGTCAGTTAATTGTTGATTTAAGTTGTTAACAATTTCAATATGCATTAGTTAATAGAATATTCAACATGTTGCAGATACTTGAATAAAAATATTAACGAATATTTTCAACCAATAAAATTATAGATATTTTTTTTTTTAACTATTAACAATTTCTACCAATATTCTCATCCCTACTTTAAATCCTAGGCACGAAATATGCTGTTGTCATGCGTTATATATTTTTAATATAAAGTATTTTTCTATTTTGTTTATTATTCAGAAAAAAAAAATCAAGAAAAATAAAATAGGTACTTAATATTTATTGCTATTATTTAACAAAACTGATCATAGTTTAGGAAGGTACTAAGTACAAAGATTTATATTGTACAATTTAATTTTATAAGTAAATTATAAAATTAAATTGAGTTCTCATACTAGACATAATTTGCCAATTGAAACAAACGGAAATAATGTTTAACAATTAAATAATGGGTAAATCGTAGTTGTTTAGGTACTCTTCGTGGTTTTAAGTGAACATATATATAATTATACATCAAGCGTGGTAGTTGTGACTTGGGGGTGTGGATTAATTTTATAAAGAAGACTTATGTAGAATTAATGGATACCCTCAAGTTACAGCATCTACCGATTAGACGGAGACCTAAAGATAAAGTGACTGACCACAGTAAATAACAATTTCATTGCAATTCATTTGGGCTCGCTGACTAGTGCGTCAAACTGCCGCTGACGGTATGAGTATGACGACGTTCGGTGATGCGATGGTTCGAATCCATGTTAAGACGTTAGTGAGTTCTTTTCGTAGTATTCTTTAAATTATTCGTAACGAATTCAATGTTTAGCAGTGTTAACGTTTTAAAACTTGAGGGGCTTGGCACAAACACTGAAGCTGTGTGTACCATCAAATTTTAAGTATTTTAGCGTTTCCAAGAGTTTTTACAATTTATCACTAGGTACTCTTTTTATTCGGTAAACATTTTTGTTTTGTTTTCATTATCGTTAATTTCAATAATTATCAATCAATTATTTGTTGGATTTCTTTTATTTTATGGTTTGTGGATGTGATATCAGTGTGGATAGGCATGTGATATCAAAGAGGATATCACTGTGGATAGGCATGTGATATCAAATAGGATATCAGTGTGGATAGAGATGTGACATCAAAGAGGATATCAGTTTGGATAGGGATGTGATATTAAAGAGGGTATCAATATGGATAGGGGTGCGATATCAAAGAGGATATCAGTGTGGATAAGGATGTGATATCATAGAGGATATCAGTGTGGATAGGGATGTAATATCAAAGAGAATATCAGTGTGGATAGGGATGTGATATCAAAGAGGATATCAGTGTGGATAAGGATGTGATATCAAAGAGGATATCAGTGGAAACGAATGACAAAGAGAACATCAATGTGGCTACAATGTGATATGAAGGAGGTATGAATACAGATTTCATATCAATGATGGTAATAATGATAGAAATATGAATAGAATTATCAGCCTGTCTTAAACCAATGTTTGTAAATTGTAATTGAACAATAATGATAACTATTATGTTGTGTTCATTTAATTACTGTTACCTATGTACTTCGGGACGAAGCACAGATCAGAATGGCCGTGTCGGAATATGTAGAGTTATAGAATATACTTAATCTTGATTTATTTTCCTAAATTGCATGGAATTAGTATGTACTATATTTTGCCAAACTGTCAAGAGTATTTCTAGACGAATTAGCAACGATTCCGAACGAACCGGTGATTTGTGAGTTGGTCTAAATAAATACAATAACTTATTTTACTTTCACCTAAGATTTAAGGATAGCAGAATTACACATTGTATTAGAAATATTTTCTTAATTTTATGTGCTATTTTGATGTTTATGTGGTTATAAATAATTAATTATAGTATACTCAGTGGAACGTATGTTTAAGGGACTTCATCTAATTATAGCCTGATAAATTGTTATAAAATACATTGAATATCTTCTAACGTTTTAAAATAGTTCTGTAAAAATAGATTTACATAAGACTGACAATATTAAAAGTTATTTTGTCAAAATGTATGATTGTTAAAAATGGCGGGAATGTTAGATATGTACTTGAGTTATATTGGGGGGCTTTGAATACTATAAAACATGTGGGACCGTCAATTCTGATCCTCTTGGATTCAACTATGGTGAAAGATGGACTACCGTTCACGTATGTTAATTAATATTATTGCTGTTAATTGTGTTGTCCTTTAGGTGGTCTATTATAATAAGTCTGATATTGCTTTTGTGTTAAATCGAATTACTTACGGAATATTCATGTTCTGTTTCTATCCATTGTTAATTTGCTATAACTTTGAGAAATGGTCCAAGAGATTAATCATTGATGTGATAACAATACCTAATTGTTTATGCGAATGTACCTACCTACAATGTGTTGATCTGATCCAATACTTTAAAACGAAATAAACGAAATAAACGTTTTGATTGATTGATTGAAAACAAGATGCCATGAAGTTTGCTTGCCCTTCCTTCTTCATGATGACCTAGTTTTGGGAACGGGCAACTAGTTTTCTCATTAACGTATTTATCTGACATGCCTAATTAAAATAAATGCCTAGTCTTGTCTTTCTGTGCTTTTCTTAATAAACCCCTTTCCCTACACACCATATTCATAGGTACTTCATACAGTACCTAAATAACTAGTAAAACCACCAGACACAGTAAATGACACCAACCAACCACACTAAAAGCTTGCTAATTAAGCTGATATTATTACCTGTACATATACTTAGTACCATTCACCTTTCTGACACGCGCATGACGTTCTCGTTCATAGACTGAGTCCATCTCATGCGCTGCACACAACCACCGGTAGCGGGGACCCGACTCGGGGCTGGATGGCCCCTAAGTTCCAAGCTGTTCGGTGGCCGGCCTCTCCCCTGCCGACGTACGGGTGTTGGCGACGTCGGCGGGGAAAAATATTCGTCGCTCGAGCTCGACGCAACTGCCACGGCCGGTGTCACAGCACTCTCGATGGGGCTGGGTTCCGGCGGCGGCGGGGCGGGGCTGAGCGACGAGTCCGGAGGTGGTAGATGTGCACGGCGTGCTGCTGATCTCGTCAACATTCTATTATAATCTTCTTATCTCACACAGATTTATTTTGTTCGGAGGCCAAATTTGACAGCCGTCATTTTTAATTTTTCTATGTTTCTTTAGCTTTTTCATTTTATTTTTGGTTAATTGTTTATAGATTTAATATGTTTTATTCGAAAAGGTTTTTTGCAATATGCTTGATATCAATAAAGACGGGAAATTAATAAAAACAGGAAATATAAGATAAAAGAAAAAAATGTACGTTGTTGACGTATCAGTGTTGCCAATAATATTATTATTATTATACTATACTGCTTCAGGGAGGGCAATACACGACCACGAGTGATGCGCTTTGTAAGGCGGGCATTCTCGGGGACTGGAATCAGCCCTCGAGAATACATGCCCCGTGTCACAGAGCGCATCGACTTCCTGAAGCAGAAAGTTTGTGCATGGGCGAGCCGAATTCGGCGGTATAAACGGCGGGTGGATCGATACACGCAGAATCGCATGTTCCAGAGCGATGAAAGGTGGGTGTATAGAGCTTGGGAGCGACCTGAACAAAATGTGACAGACGTATGCCGCCCAGATGATGCCGCCACAAGTGCATTCTGGTGCAGCATCTGGTCGGTGCCCGTCTGTCACACTGAGGCTGGCTGGATGCAGGATGTCGAGCGAGTGTGTGAGTCTGTACCAGAAATGGAAAAAGTCCTGATTACGCCATCAGACTTTGCCAGAGCAGTCCGTCCGTTATCGAATTGGAAATCACCGGGACCGGACGGACTGCACAACTTTTGGCTGAAATGGCTAATTAGTTCACACACTTGCCTGGCATCTCAGTTCCAGTCATCCTTAGAGTCTGGGTCGCTACCGCAGTTTCTAACAACAGGCGTTACCCACCTGCTCCATAAATCAGGTAGTCCCGCGGAACCCAAGAATTATAGACCGATCACGTGTTTGTCGACGGTTTATAAACTTCTTACATCCATTTTGAGAGCGAAAATTAATAAGCACATTGAGAGTAACTCGATTATGTCTGCTTCTCAAAATGGATGTAGGAACGGGTCCCGCGGTACTAAGGAGCTACTCCTCATTGATATGGCAATTAGCCAACAGGTTCGTCGATCCCGCAAGGATTTGTCGACATGTTGGATAGATTACAAGAAGGCCTATGACTCAGTGCCACATACATGGCTCATGAGGGTGCTGGAGTTGTACAAGATAGATGCAACTCTACGCACCTTCCTTGAGTCGTGTATGGGGCAATGGAAGACGGTCCTTCGTTATCCAGGATGTCAACAGATCCAGGGAAATGATGAGCCTGTATGGATTAAACGGGGAATATTTCTGGGCGACAGTTTGAGTCCACTTTGGTTCTGCTTAGCCCTGAATCCTCTAAGTACACTACTGGAGGATTCAGGTCTAGGCTATCGGTTGAGGAGAGGTGGTCAGGTCATATCTCACCTCCTTTACATGGATGATTTGAAACTCTTTGCCCCCAACAACTCTTTGTCTCTTTGCCGCGTCTGATGGAGCTACTTAAGGTAACTAAAACTTTCAGTAGCGACATCAAGATGGAATTTGGTGTCGACAAATGTGCAGTCATGCATGTAAAGCGAGGGGAGATTATGGAATCCGAGGGAATTCAACTCTCGGATTCCATAAGCCTCAGATCCCTCTCCTCATCCGGAAGCTATAAGTATTTGGGTATGTCGGAAGCGTTAGGCATCAACGATGCTGACATGAAGCAATCGTTGAAGGAGCGCTTCTTTTGTCGCCTGAAGAAGGTATTAATTAGTCTTCTTTCGGGCGGAAATAAGGTGCGCGCCTTCAACGGTTGGGTCATGCCGGTTTTGATGTACTCTTTCGGCATACTCAAATGGACTCAGACCGAACTCGACGCCCTGGATAGAAGAGTCCGTACACTACTGACCGCAAACCGGATGCATCACCCACGATCATCGGTGATGAGACTGTATATCCCGCGGAAGTGCGGGGGTCGAGGCTTTTTAAATGCGAAGACCCTCCACAACCGCGAGGTGTGCAGTCTCAGGGAATATTTTTTAAAAGCCGAAGTGGGTATGCACCGTGATGTGGTCGCAGTGGACAAGGGGCTCACCCCGCTCTCCATGGCTAAAGAGAACTGGCGCAAACCTGTAGTACTTTCTACTGATGACCGCAAGAAGGTATGGCAAAGCAAGGAGCTTCACGGGCGCTTCTATCGGGCTCTTCATGAGCCCGGTGTAGATTTCAAAGCGTCCGTATCCTGGCTACGTTTTGGTGACCTTTTCGGGGAAACTGAAGGTTTTGTCTGTGCAATTATGGACGAAGTTATCTTAACGAATAACTACCGGAGACATATTATGAAGGACGGGACGGTTGAAGTGTGTCGGGCATGCCACCGTCCGGATGAGTCTATCAGCCATATTATCTCTGGTTGTTCTCGTCTGGCTAACGGCGAGTACTTGCACAGGCATAACCAAGTGGCCAGGATTATTCACCAGCATCTTGCTTTGAAATATAAGCTTATGGATTCTGAGGTACCGTATTACAAGTATGTGCCCGACCCAGTTCTTGAAAATGACCATGTCACGTTTTACTGGGATCGGTCTATCATTACTGACAGGACTATTGTTGCCAATAAGCCTGATATAGTGGTGATAGATCGATTAGCGCGCCGCACAATGATTGTCGATGTTACCCATTCCACATGACGGGAACCTCGTGAAAGCTGAGAAAGAGAAGCAAATTAAATATCTCGACTTAGCACACGAGGTTGTTGACATGTGGAATGTGAGCTCGGCTATCATTGTGCCGATTGTCGTATCAGCCAATGGACTGATGGCCGAAAGCCTCGATCAACATCTATCGAGGCTCTCGTTAGGTGGTTGGATCAAGGGCCTGATTCAGAAGGCAGTACTCCTCGATACGGCTCGTATTGTGAGGAGGTTCCTGTCTCTGGAGCCCTAACCACCGGTAGCTTGGACCCTGCTCCCGACACCGGCGGATCACTATTTTTTATATTTTTAAATGTTTTTTTTTATAGTTATTTTTTATATTGAAATATTTAAAAATGTAATAAATAAGGAACGTAAATAAATAAACGAAATAATAATAATATTTATTGAGGAAACATTTGAGTACAAAATAAAGTATATACTACAGCAATACATAGAAAAGAGACATAGGCTTGTTAGAGTGGAGAGCAGGGCAAGACCCAGTCCCGTGCTAGGAATTAACCTGTATTACAGGAACTAGGCAATGCTCCGCCCCCTCACCAAAAAACAAGCTCATATGAACCATTACAGTAGCATAAAAGAACTTGACTCACTGAGTTCCCTAATTAGGCATGCCTGTTGATAGGGAATCAGTATTTAAATAAGTAGGTACAAATTAAAAGACTATGAAGTATGGGTGTGCCACATTTAAAGTGTTGTGTTTAAAGTGTGATTATTTACCTGCGCTTTTTGTGCGCTTTTTGTGTGCTTTTTTTTTTTTTTTTTCTGCGTTTCAATGTACCCCAGAGATCAGTTAGATTTAATCCGCCGATTTCCATTCCTTTTTCCTCTTCTAACTACAGGCAAAACTCATACATGTTGCGAGCGAGTAAAGACTTTAATATTCTTTGCAAAAAGTTCTCATTTGACCCATTTACCATCAAACCCTATTCTGCACGCACTCGGCTGAACGCTGACTTTTTTAAAAGTGCTTAGTGTTTATATACCTTATATTTGTATTTCTTTTTATAGTGCTTGTTAGTGATCCTAAGATTTCTACTACATTTTCTGTTTTTACCCGTGAGAACCTGTAATTGGCTTTATGTCTCTTTTACTATTGTTATGCTTTTGTTATAGCTGTTGGTTCTCCTATAAATAAATAAATAAATAAATAAATAAATAATGTGTTATGTGTGTGGTTGTAGTGATGTGTGGTTGTAAGGACGTGAGAGCTTTATGGGAGTTTAATTAAGGTCGGTAGGATTAGTAAGTTGTATAATTACTTGTAATCGAGTAAACTAGTTTGATCCAATCTTATAAACTGGAAAAATTTTGATTTGCTTGAGATACATTATAAAAATACGTAACTATTACTGATTTAATAAATTTTCAGTTTCTATGTAATTCAACTGTAAAAGCCAAGATATTATTTTGTTTTTGACTTCAGTTAGTTTAAGTGGGTATAAAATCAGTACTTTGTTAATTCTATTATATAGAAGTCCACTTATAACCATGTAGTGCCGTTTGGCCATTACATTCCTATGTCTAACTGAGGGGCAGACTATATCCGATCGACGTTTATTGTGATATAATAAGGGGTCAAATGTTCAGCTGGCGTGCTTCTTGGTTAAAATATGTTGTATAAATAGCTGTCTCACTGTCAGAACACCTATTTCATTATAAAGCTTAGAAGTTGGATATCGACGGATAAATTCATTTGGAAGTCGGGGGACCGTTCTGTGGAACACCTTCTCTATGCTAACAGGTCCCCCGACTGCCAAATGAATTTATCTGTTTTTTTTACTACTTACATTTAATTTTATTATTTTTTTGTGTCGGGGGTTTTTAAAATTTTTTATTAAATTTTTTATTTCATGCTTTTTGTAGGGACCCCTTAATTTTTGTATTTCATTTCTTTTATTTTCTTGCGTTTTAAAATTCAGGTAATTTGGTGTTTAATCAGGTTTTTTATCCGTCAAAAAATAATTATTAATTTATAGTTGAAGAATAATTTTGACTAAACAGACTTTTTTGTTTTATTATATCCTTTTTCTAGTTCTTCCTTTAGTTATTCAACTTTCGTATAAGTATTTCATAGCTATTAGATATCTTAGGTATTTCAGATCTAGTTTATAAAATGGGACTGCAACACTATCTGATGTAGAAATACCTACGCTTTTTAAGTAGGATAATTCCATTCGTAATAAAAATAGTCAAACTCAGTGGTCGTAGGTACCAGTCATCACTCCACTTTCCTCATCATTCTAGAAGAGCATTGATCGGACAAAAAAATATTTTAAAGTTTTTAGATTTCATTTCGTTAGTTAATATTCCTCATTCCCTTTCAATATAGTGCACATTATTCTACTTGTCAAGCCCTTGGATTTGATACCTATATTGAAGGAGTTGTGAAAAAAAACGTAATTAGCCACTTTGTGGTGCCGGCCATCTTGGATTTGAAATTTATCATAGTGCATAGTATTCTACTTTAAGGGTTAGCGGGTATCTTGATTCAAAGACGTGTCCAGATGATCTGTGTTTAGTTCGGAGAAGTCGCGACGTCCCCCGTTAGGGGGCGTGGCGAGCGGTACCGGGGCTGAGCCCCCCGGCCGCGGAGGCGACACGTTGGCCTGTTAAAACAGGCCCCTCATTGGGCGACACGGCCAGCAGATTGTTGGGCGCGCGTGAGTAACGCGCGCCCATGTGTGTGGTTGCATATTGTGTCTCTGTAGGCGCGCCGCGACGCTGTTATGCAGCGCCGCTTTCTTCACGACACCTTGGCGGTCAGTCCCCGCCAGGTGAGACCCCCAGTTACCTAGGGGAGGCCCGGCGGAGGACGACCAGCGACAAAGGTGCCGACTCGACGCTCCTACAGAGTATAGGTGAGTTGCTCCCGCCCGCCCCGCTTCCAGAGCTAGCCGGTCACGGTCCGGGCTAAGGAGCAGTCGTGTGTGTGTGGGCGGTATTGTACTGTGTAACACCGCCCAGTGTCTACGCGTATCGCGTCCCGCGTTCGCGTACGCGTGTGAGTCTAGGCGTCTGTTGAGTGGTGGATGTCTGAGTTCGCCGCGCGACGCGCCTATATTAACTTAGCACGCGCCGCGCAACGAGCGTATGTAGTTGGTAGAGTCTCTATTGATTCGAGTGAGCCGCGTGTAACCTGGGTGCGGCTCACTCGAGGCGTCAGTCCGGTGCGATGGGATCGTCGTCCGCTACCAGGTCGCGGGGCAAGGGTCTCGCGTCAGGGGGGCGCGCGTGCCAGGGCGCAATGTCCTGGACATGGGGCCAGGCCGATGCGTCGGCACGCGCGAACATTCCCGTCGCGAGGCGCCGCACAAACTCATCCAGGCTCTCAATCCCGAGATCCCTCCGGATGACATCGTTCCTCACGAAACGAGGCGCGCCTACTATGGTCCGCAGCGCAAGACTTTCCTGCGCGCGGAGTAGCTTTCGGCTCGGCTCGCTCGTGAGGGCGAACCATGCCGGAGCGGCGTACGTCATAATTGGGCGTACGTACAGCTTGTACACACCCAATTTGACGCGCGCCGGGATGCGGGACGAGAGCACTGGTTTGAGCAGGGTGCGGGCGACCCTACCCCGTGCGGCGACCGAGCGGACGTGTGGCCCCATCGTGAGCCGACGATCGATGGTGACCCCTAGGTACTTGGCCCGGGGCGACCACGCTATGTCGGCTCCTTGTAGCTTCAAGGGTGGTGGGAGGGGCGCGGACCCGGTGATCAGCGCCTGCGTCTTACCCACGTTCACCGACAGCCGCCATTTCGACAGCCACTCGGGAAGCAAGTCGAGCGCGCGCTGCATCTTGACCGCCGCGTACTTCGCATTAAGCGATGAAGTAATGTACGCGGCGTCGTCTGCGTACAGCGCGAGCATTGCGTCCGGAGTGGTGGGGATGTCGTCGGTGTAACGCGAGTAACACGCTGGCGAGACGCAGCTGCCCTGCGGTACACCCGCGAGCACCGGGCGGGAGCTAGACAGCGCCCCATCGACCACCACCCTGAAAGTCCTGTTGGAGAGAAAAGTAGAGACCACCTTTACAACGCGACGGGGCGCGCCGGATGTGGCCATCTTGTAAATGAGGCCCTCATGCCACACACGGTCGAAGGCCTTCTCCATGTCAAGGAGTACTGCCACCGAGTATTCCTTTTTGTTTAGCGCGGCTGCGAGGTGGTGCAGTACCCTCGACAGCTGGAGCGTCGTGCTATGCTCCGCCCGGAACCCGAACTGCTCCGGACGCGGCGTTATGTGTGGCTGGAGGTGTCGCAGCAGGAGTGCTTCGAACACCTTGGAGACGGTCGACAGCAGCGTGATCGGCCGATATCTCTCCGGCTTCAATATGTGTTTTCCCGCCTTGGGCAGCATGATGACGCGCCCCTCCTTCCACGAGGCGGGAAAGGCCCCCGTGCGCAGTATCGCCGTGAACAGGCGCGCCAGCGCCGCAACCATACGGTACGGCAGGTGGCGCAGCACTGTGTTTGTGATACCGTCAGCACCGGGGGCCTTCCTGGGCCTCGTCCTAAGGATGGCGCGTCTGACTGCGCCCGGCGAGAAAAATATCGGTTCTTCCTCGGGAGCTATCGGCGTGGCGAAGTAGTCTCCGAGGTGTTGCTCGACTGCTGCGACATGACCGGTGTCGCTGGTCGGGTTGGGGCGGAACTGACGCTCCAGGTATTCGGCGAAGACCTCCGCCCGGTCCTCCGCTACGTACTTGAGCGCCCCGTCGCTACTTAGCAGCGGACGCACCGGGGCTGGGGTACTCGTGAGTTGGCCGCACAACTTGTGAAGTGACGGCCAACTATCCGTCGTGGAGTCAATTCTTTCTTCCCAGCCCTCGGCGGTGTGCGCCTGGAGCTCGGCCATGATCTTCTCCGCGAGACGGTTCAGCTGTGTCTTCAGCGTTGGGCATCTCAGCTGTTGCCACTGTTTGCGAAGGCGCCTCTTCTCGGCGATCATCGCATTGATGCGAGCCGGCAGGGGCGGCAATTGCCCTCTCCCCTGCGGCTGCATGCTCGTCGCCGCTTGCAAGGCGCTCTGGATGCAAACAGTGACGTCACACGCTATCTCGTCCACGTCCGCGGAGGTGACGATAGGCCGAGTCGGCGTGTGGTGGTCTCTACTTTCTCTGCGAACTGAGTCCAGTCCGTGCGTCGACGTGGCGCTATGGGCTTCAGTCGGGTCGGCATCCCCGATAAGACGACGAGTACGGGTTGGTGGTCTGATTGTAGCTCGTCGTCTATCACTTGCTGCGTGATCTGGCGGTGTAGCCCTCGGTGGACTACGATGTCCAGCACGTCCGGCATGTACTGCCTGGCGTCCGGGTAGTGGGTGGGCGTCTCCGGGCCGGACACCGTATAGCCGAAGGCTTCCGCGTCCGCAAAGAGTCGTCTCCCCTCGGTATTCGTGTGGCACGAGTTCCACGCCGGGTGCTTACAATTGAAGTCGCCGGCGAGGATGGTGGCGCGTGAGGTGCTACCAAGCAGGGCCCGCAGCTCGGATTGGTCCAAGCGAGCCGCGGGCGGCTTGTAGCACGCGTAGATGTTGATATCCTCGCCGGCTACGTGTAGCTGCACACCCAGCGCGTAAAACGTGCTGAGCGACGGCAAGGGGAGTTCTTGATGGACGACCCTTCGCCTCACAAGTACCGCCAGACCACGGTACGTTGACTGAGCCGACCGTTCGTCCTTCCTATAAGCGAGGTACCCCGGGAACCTGATCTTGTCCTCGGGTCCCAGGAGCGTCTCGCTTATTAGCGCCACGTCGATGTTTTGTTCCCGAAGGAGGTGGCGGAGGGGGGCGACCTTATCCCGTAGGCCGCGGGCATTCCAATGAATCACCCTCAACGATCTATCCATGGTACAGTGTCAATAACATGGCTAGACCGTCGAGGATGACGGTCTCAACATTTTGTCCCCGCCTAATCGCTTTGATTAAGTCCATTAGTAATTTAATGGCGCAGGCTGTGAATTCTTTTTTTGTTGTTGTTGCCGCTGCGCTGGTGGCGCCAGCGCCGGCACTCGCAGCTTTCTTAATTTCTCGAAGTTCCCTTTTTTCCCGCTGCGTAGTGCTGGCGCTAGTGGTGGGTACTTCGGTACTTAATGTTTTAGTTTCTACAGCCTGCGCCCCGCTTTCGGCAGGGACGGCCGTAGGGATGGCTTCCTGGGTCGCAGAGGGGGGGGTTTGGGTTTCTTCCCCTTCCTCTTCCCCCCGCGCCTCTTCTTCCTCCGCCCGGAGGAGGTGGCCTGGGTTCTCTCTGAGGGCCCGTTGGCCGCCGCCATCAGCGTCGTGCCTTGGGCCTCTTCAAGCGGCTTATCCTGCGGCCTTTCTGTAGCCGCTTGTGGCTGGCGCACAGTGGCCGTGATGGCGGCGGTCCCCGCTCGCTTATTCCGGATCTCCCTCTGGAATACGGGGCACTTTATATTGCACGCGGGGTGCGGACCACCACAGTTTGCGCAGGTGGCCGGCTCTTCCCGCGGGCGCTGGCAGTCGCGCGCCGCGTGCTCGCCCCCGCATCTCACGCAAGCGAGCGGTCGGTGGCACAGGTGCGAGCTGTGTCTGAAGCGTTGGCACCTGTGACACTGTGCGGGCCCGCGTTTTCCACGCCAGGCCTCTATCTTGACACCACGCATATACATGAATATGGTGGTGTCGAATATGGCCCGGACGTCTGGCGTCTTTTTCAAGATCGCGTGGAACACGCAGCCGGGTCTTCCTGCCGCCCCCTTTATGTGGTGGACGTACTCCGGCTGGTATCCCAGCGTCCGGAGCTCCTCCTCAATCTCCTTCGGGTCAGTGTCTGCCGGCAGCCCTCTGATGGCCACCTTCAGGTTCTTCTCCGCTGGCAGCGAGTACGCGAACCAGGAGACGCCGCTGTCCTTCTCCAGGCCCGTCAAGTACCTCTGGACCAGCCGGTACTCCTCTTCGCTGTCTGGGGTGAAGCGAACTCCACCCCCGTATGGACGAGCGTTAAAGGGCCGGCCCAGTTTGGCGCTGATGGCCCGGAAATGCGTCGCCCAGTTCGGAAGCTTCTCAACTACCAGCGGTGGGTATCTCAGCTTCTTCTTCTTCCCCGGTTGCTGCTGCGAGGCAGCGCCGGGGGCGGCGGCAGAGGGGGGTGGCGCATCAGTAGATGCGGCAGGGGCAGGGGGAGGTAAATGGGTACTCACCCCTGAGGTTGTTGGTGGCGGCGACAGTGATGGCGAGCGCGGCGGTGTGCGGCGCGTCACTGCGGCGAAGGTGGGCGAAGGAGGCGCGCCCCGACCCCGCGGCGCGCTTTCGCGCTGTGGCCGCGGCGGGTCTAGGCAGTACCTTTTCGCCATTTCCTCCGCCGCAGTCTCGCCGGAGCTCCTCCTTCGTCGCTGGGGTCTGGGCTCGTGACCGAACCCCCCCGCGACGATGTCGGTGATGCAGGTGTCGCAGCCGGCGACATCGCCACGGCGTACGTGTCTCCCGCGGTGGACCGCGTGCCGGATCGCGGGGTCGTGTCTCGCGACACGTCTGAGCGACCGGACGCGGCCGAGCCCACTGATGCGAGCGACATACTCGACCCCGCGTTCGACGAGCATGCCGAAAGCAAGGCGGGCGAGTCGTACGCCGCGGACCTAGGTGGTGCCGGTGACTGTGGTACCTGGGTTGTCCTGGTGGTGTGTGCCGGGCGAGTAGATGGTCCAGCACTCGCTGGCCGCTCCTGCTCCGCTGTCGCCGGTCCCGCCAGCGAGAAGCGGGGACCGGATGTGGCGGTGCGCGAAGCTGGCACAGCTTGGGGTGACGCGACAGGCCCCGGGGCCTGAATCGGGACCGGGCGGAAGGCCGTCGGCCGAACTGAGACGGCTTGCTGGCGACTACGGCAGCTACAGCGGCGTCCGACTTCCCCCCCCCTCCTCTTCCCTCTTCCTACTTCTCCTTTTTCTTCCGGCTGGTTCCCGCCGGCGGTGCACCGGACAACGCCACGCCGATGTTCGGCAGCGACGTCGCCCGGTCCAGCGCCGGGAGGGAGTCCTGGGACCCGGCATCGCGGCCCAGGGAGCCGCGCATCGGTTTCGGCATCTTCGTGGGCGTGGTCTCCGCGACCGCAGCGGTGATTGCTCACCGAGCAGCAGCGGTGGCTCCCCCTGTGTTTGCACAAGGGACACTTGTGGCAAACACAGAGAAAACGATTAAAATATTGCGGTCCGCGCGGAGCAAACTTGACGCACTGAACAGGACAAGCTCGCGTGACCACGAGCGAATCCTCTCTGTGTTTATTCGGTAAATTGTCCTATTTATATATACTTTCACATTGGTACAAGTAATGCTTAGCCTAAGATGTTACATATTTAAACCACCACCTTCGTCAGATGTCGCTCGATGCGCCGCGCATGCGCGGAGCGCGCATAATAGCCCAGCCAATCAACGTCGTCCGGCGCGCACCTCGCTAGACTATAAGTAGGGCTGCCGGCTTTGCGTGAAGATCTCTGCGTGTCATCGTGTCGTGTGTCGCCGTGCCGCGCCGCGTGGCTTCTACCGCGTCTGTGTCGCCGTGCCGCGCCGCGTGGCTTCTACCGCGTCATGTGTCGCCGTGCCGCGCCGCGTGCCACCTCTTCTGCTTCGATGATCTTCACGCATGTGGTCAGCCTTGAGCCCAAACCGTTCTTTTCAGAGCGAACTTCTTATTTCTTAACAGAGTCACGTACGTCCTTTTCAGGGCGGTCTTCTTCCCTGTTTCTTTAACTGATTTGTCAAACAACGAGGTGGGTAGGTATCGGAGGTAAGTGACTCGCTCTGTGTCACTACATCACTCCCCCCTAAGTGAAGCGTACATTCGGTTTCACAGTGCGGCCGCTTCTTGTGACGTAGGTATGTTTACTCGGTGCGTTCGATGTGTGAGTGTCTGCTGATGCGTTTCGATGTCCTTGAGTCGGCGAATGTGTCGCAGGTGACAGCGAGTTCGACGTTGTTGTTTCTGTGTTGTCTACGTTGTACATATACGCCGGCTTAAATCTGTCGACCGACACGATGGCGGTGCGACGAGGTAGGCGCAATGTAAACTGCTTTCCTTCTTCGCTGCGTTGTAGTATCTCGAACGGGCCGTCGTAAGGCGGTGTGAGTGGGCTGCGCACAGTGTCGTTTCGCAGAAACACGTGCGCACATGTTGCGAGATCTTTGTACACGAATGTGTTCGCGTTTGTTGATTGGTTTCTTTTCCAGGGCGATAGCGACGACATTGTTTCACTCAGCTGACGTACGAATTCAGCGTCTTCAATTTTCGGCGTTGTAGGCACGAAGAAATCGGACGGAATGCGTAGTGTTGTACCGTACGTCATTAGGGCTGCGCTGACGGAGGTATCTTCACGAAGTGCGGTACGTAATCCTAGGAGAACTGTGGGTAGTTCCTCGCTCCACCGTGTCGCGGCTGCTCGCGCCATCAATGCCGACTTTAGTGTGCGGTGCCATCGCTCGACTTGACCATTCGCTTGTGGGTGGAATGCAGTGGTGCGAATGCGATTGATGCCGAACTTTTTCATCAGCGATGTGAATAGCGCTGACTCAAATTGTCGTCCTTGGCCTGTTGTGAGTCGTAACGGGCATCCGAATCGTGATATCCACCCGTCGTATACGGCTTTGGCGACAGTCTCAGCGGTGACGTCACGCGTAGAGATCGCTTCTGGCCACTTGGTGCAGCGGTCGATCATCGTGACGAGGTATCGATAGTCATTAGATGGAGGTAGTGGTCCGACGATGTCAACATGAATATGATCGAAGCGCGTTGACTCTTCGAATTTACCGAGCGGGCTCTTCACGTGTCGTTGGACTTTCGCGCGCTGACAGCCGATGCAGGCCCTTGCCCAGGTAGTGACGTCTTTGTTCATGGAAGGCCAGAAGAATTTTGTTGCCATTATTTTTCTTGATGTTCGTACCCCGGGGTGACTTAAGTCGTGTTGCGCTTTGAAGGCGGCAAAATGATAAGTTTGTGGTAAATACGGTCGAACGTTGTTTGTTGATGTTTCGCATAGTATGGGTTGTTGAACTCCAGGCATAGTCAGTCGGGTGAACTTCAGCTTGGGGTTGTTCAGGCACGATCGTAGTTCGGAGTCGTCTTCATATTCTCCCACAAGTTGATTGTAGTCGATAGTCGAGTTTAGTAGTTCGACCTCTTCTATCCGTGATAAAGCGTCAGCTGCCTCGTTCCTATCGCCGTGTATATATTTGATATTTGCGTAGAATTGGCTTATATAGTGAAGTTGTCGTTCTCTTCTAGGCGTGTCGGTGCTGCTCGGCGTTCTTGTGAGTGCGTGCGTTAAAGGTTTGTGATCGGTGTATATTATCAGATCATTGCTGTCTATTAGCCGTCGTAGATGTTGGACAGCGGTGTACATAGCCAATAGTTCGCGATCGTACACGCTGTAGCGTCGCTGCGTCTCGCTCATTGTTTTTGAGTAAAATGCGAGAGGTTTCCACACGTTGTCGACTTTTTGTTGAAGAACGGCGCCGATGCTAGTGTTCGATGCGTCGGTAAACAAACATAGCGGTGCGCTAGGTACCGGGTGCGTTAGCGTAGTTGCTTCGAGTATGCTTTGGCGGCATTTCTCGAACGCTTCTTCGGCTTCTGGCGTCCAGGCGATTGGTGATTTATCGTTCTTTTTGCTGTTATGTAGGTATTTGTTGAGGTGGTTTTGGTGTTCGGCTTGGTGAGGTAGGCAGCTGCGGTAAAAGTTTAGCATTCCCGAAAATCTTCGTAATTCTAGTATTGTTGTCGGTTTCGGGTAGTTGGTTATAGTTTGGATGCGGTCTTGCGTGGGTTTAATTCCTTCTTGTGTGACTTCATATTCGAGAAATTGTATCTTGTTCGTGCCAAACTCGCATTTTTTGATATTGAGTGTGATGCCGTAGTTGTTCAATCGTTTAAGCACTTGATGTAGGTGGCGCTGATGCTCTTCTTCATTATTTGAGTAGATGAGTAAATCGTCGACGAAACAAAATACGATATCGTCGAGTCCTCGCAGACTTCGTGCATGAAACGTTGAAATGTTTGCCCCGAGTTGCGTAGGCCGAACGGCATGCATGTAAACTCGAAGAGACCGAATGGCGTTATAATGGCGGTCTTGGCAGCGTCTTCTTCATTGATTGGTATGGAATAATAGGCCATCTTCATATCGAGTTTTGAAAAAACTTTCTTCCCATGTAGTTGGTACGTAAAGTCTTGCATTCTCGGAATTGGGTAGCGGTCGGGCACAGTCACGGCGTTAAGTCTTCGGTAATCGCCGCATACACGTAATGAGCCATCTTTTTTCTTGACGACGTGTAATGGGCTGGCCCATGGGCTTTTAGAAGGTTTACAAATACCCATCTCCATCATCTTCTCAAATTCTATTTTTGCTGCTTCTGCTGCACTCAAGACTTCTGCAAAACACGACGTGGCCTTGAGTAAATAGGTTGGCCTGTTGTTTCTATGTGGTGTTTCACGTCGTGTTTTGCAGAAGTCTTGAGTGACATGGGTCGCAGAACATCTGAATACTTCCTCAGTATGTCGTGGTATGCATGGTTACGGTCGATTAAGTAGACTGCTTCTTCAGTGGCTTGAATTCTTATGGTGTTCACGGCGAGATCGGTAACGCGGTCGATGAGTTTCCGTTGATGTAAATCGACTATTAATTTGTGATTTACTAGGAAATCTGCGCCCAGTATTGATGTCTTGACGTCGGCGACGACGAATGTCCATTTAAAGCTTCTACGTAAACCTAGGTTGAGCTCAAGTGTACGCTCTCCGTAGGTACGTATTTGTGTGCCGTTTGCTGCGAATAATTTGTAGGTACTGTCTGACGGCTTCGAATATTTCTTGTTTCTTGCTGCTAAAACTGATATGTCGGCACCGGTGTCAACAAGAAACTTCTCTCGGTTGTTGATATCGATGATGCAGAGGCGGTGACTTCGTTGGCTTACATCGACTTCCGCCACAGTCGATGTATGTTCTAGTTTTCCTTCTTGATTTTAGAACAAGGTGATTCGCATTTGCGTGCTTTGTCACCGAATCGGTAATGATAGTAGCACAACCAATCAGCATCGCCCGGTTTGCTCGATCCGCGGGAGTTTTGGCGCGACGTGCTGCGGTGGCGCGACTACGACGTGTAGCGGGAACGGGAGCGAGAGGGGCGGGCGTGCGCCGCGCGTTGTTGCTGACTTGTACGTAGCTCGGCGATTTCAACTGATAACTTCTCGATTTGTTTTGCTAGCAGTTCTACTTGCAAATTCGTGATGGCTGATGATGAGTGATGACTTCCGCAGCTTGGCGAGGTTGTTGTGGAGACTGCGGCCACTGATGCTGGTTCGAAGTGTTCCATCATTTTGTCGGCCATCGCAGCCAGGACTTCGAGCGTGGATTCTGTGTTCACAGAGATCACGGCGCGAACTTGCGTGGGTAGCTGATTGAGCCACATCACCTTGAGCGCTTCGTCTGACATAAGTTTGCCGCTCAAATCGCGCATCTTGCGGAGTAGTTGGCTAGGCTTCTGGTCGCCGAGTTCGAGTCCGGCGAGCAATTTTTGCAGCTGGCGATGGTCCGACTCTTGGTACTATGTCGATATCAGCCTGTTCTTCAGTGTGCTGTATTTTCCCGTGGCAGGTGGATTCAGGATTATGTCTCCAATCTGCTCCAAATCACTGTAGGCCAGGAGTGGAACCACGAGGTTAAATTTCTGATCTTCTCCGATCTTGCTCCCGGCGATGGCGGTTTCGAATTGCGCGAACCATAGCCGAGGATTTTTGCGGTAAAATGATGGCAAACGTGCAGGCAGTGATATGGCAGCGACGTCGCTCTTCACCGTCGCGGCACCGTGGGCATCGCAGAAATCCTCGATCTGGTCGTCCTTTGACATTCTGCTGGATCTCGACTGTTCTTCTATATTGGACTGGCATAGAGAGGAGGTTGGTCCGGTCTACCACCGGGAACTAGTTGCCAGTGCGGAGGGCTTCCGGAGGCTGCGGTCATTCGCCCACAAATGGCACAGCAAACGGAAGGAGTTAGAGTTAGAGTCTGGGGATTAATGGGTATAGTTGGGGTAGCATAGGAAATTAGTATTGTTTCAATGTAGGTTATATTGGGAAAGCTTTAGGTATATTAGATTTAGATATGGTCTGCTCGGGCGCGAAGTCACGTTTTGTGACGTTGGAGGCCCCAAATGGGGAGTAGGGGAATTTTTAATGGCTATATAAAAAATAAGCCAGAATTCATAGGGTCCGTATGCCGCAAGGCGGGTAGGACCTAAACAGGATGGGTTGGGATTTGTTCTTCTATATTTAAGTATCAGACCGTAGGCGTCTTGACTCCTCTTAGTATTGCGGTTTGAGTTTTCGGGGTCACCAATTTAAGGGTTAGCGGGTATCTTGATTCAAAGACGTGTCCAGATGATCTGTGTTTAATCGGTAAATTGTCCTATTTATATTTACTTTCACATTGGTACAAGTAATGCTTAGCCTAAGATGTTACATATTTAAACCACCACCTTCGTCAGATGTCGCTCGATGCGCCGCGCATGCGCGGAGCGCGCATAATAGCCCAGCCAATCAACGTCGTCCGGCGCGCACCTCGCTAGACTATACGGTGCGGGCACGCCGCGCGCGTCCTGGATTGGCTTGTGGTCGAACACAGCTGGTTCCTACGTCGTGAGTGCCAGTTGTGACCCGTGCGGACCGTGCAATTTTAACCCTGCTCATCTTGTGTTTGTTCGAGTAACCGATCGTCACTCGGGCAAACACTGGGGGAGCCCACCCCGCTGCCCGGTGGATCCCCCGCCGCAGCGGTCGCGGCTCTTTGGGCCGCGACGCCGAGTCCGAGGAGTCACGCCCGGCCTTGGATCGGGCGCCGTCCATGCCAAATATTGGCAAGGCGTCGTCCGGTGCACCGCCGGCCGGACCCAGCCGCGAGAAGAGGAAGGAGGAAGAGCGAAGAGGAAGAGGGGGGGAAAGGAGACCGCTGCAGCTGCCGGCCCACCGGCGACGTCGGCGCCTGCGCGCGGTGCGCCGACGCCGTCGACGAGCCGCCAGCATGCGGTCCCAATCCGCCCAAGCGCGTTCCGCCCGGTGCCGATACAGGCTCCGGGGCCCGCCGCGAACCAAGGCCGCGCGCCACAAGCGCGTGCCGATGTACCACCCGCGCGCGTACCCGCGCCTGCGCGTGCGAGCGCGCCTGTTGTGCGAACAGCAGCGCCCGCGCGCGCCGCCGCGTCAACCACGCGCACCACCGCCCCACCGGCGCAACCGGCGCCGCCGGCGCAGCCCGCGCCACCTGCGCGCGCCGCAACCCCACCACCCGCGCGTTCGCTAGTGTCGGTGGGCTCGGCCGCGTTCGGTCGCGATAGCGTGTCGCGGGACACGTCCCCGCGATCCGGGCGTTGGCCCACCGAGGGCGGAGCAGCCTCCCTCCCGCAAACACCGATACCGCCGCCGCTGGGTTTCGGTTTTGAGTTTTCACTCGAGCCCAGACCCCAGCGGCGCCCCAGGAGCCCTGACGAGACCGCCGCCGAGGAAGAGGCAAAGCGGTACTGTCTCGACCCGCCGCGGCCACAGCGCGAACGCGCGCCGCGGGGTCGGGGCGCACCCGCTTCGCCCACCTCCGCCGACGCGGCGCGGCGCACGCTGCTGCCGCCACCGCTGTCGCCCGCACCAACACAGGCAGGGGTAAGTCTGCACAACCTACCCCCTGCCCCCCCTGCTAATAACGCACCCCCTGCTGCCGCCCCCGGCGCCACGGCGTCGGCGACGACGTCGAAGCAGCCGCCGGGGAAGAAAGAGAAGAAAATGAAGTACCCTCCGCTGGTGGTGGAAAAGCTGCCAAACTGGGCCGCTCATTTCCGGGCCATCGCCGCCAAGCTGGGCCGGCCGCCTAACGCTCGTCCGTACGGGACCGGGGTTCGTTTTACCCCGGACACCGAAGACGAGTACCGGCTGGTCCAGCGCTATCTGACTGGCCTGGAGAAGGAAAGCGGCGTGTCTTGGTTCGCTTACTCGCTGCCAGCGGAGCGCAACATGAAGATAGCGATCAGGGGGTTGCCTGCGGACACAGACCCCCAGGAGATCGAGGAGGAGCTCCGGACGTTGGGATACCAGCCGGAGTACGTGCGCCACATTAAGGGCGCACAAGGAAGACCCGGCTGCGTGTTCCACGCAATTCTGAAGAAGACTCCAGACGTCCGGGCCATCTATGACACCACCGTGTTCATGTACATGCGGGGTGTCAAGATCGAGGCTTGGCGAGGGAAGCGTGGGCCCGCTCAATGTCACCGGTGCCAGAAGTTCCGGCACAGCTCGCACCAGTGCCACCGGCCGCTCGCTTGTGTCCGATGCGGCGGGGAGCACGTGACACGAGACTGCCCGCGCCCACGGGAGGAGCCGGCCACCTGCGTCAACTGCGGTGGCCCGTACCCCGCGTGCAATAACAAGTGCCCCGTCTTCCAGGCGGAGACGCGGAACAAGCGGGCGGGGACTGCCGCCACAACATCCACCGCGCGCCGGCCACCAGCGGCCACTGAGAGGCCGCAAATGGTGGAACAGGAGGCCCACAGCGCCACGCTTATGGCGGCAGCTAACGGGCCCACTGAGAAAGGCCAAGCCGCCTCCTCGAAGCGGAGGAGGAAGAGGCGCGGGGGTAAAGGGAAGGGGAAGAAGAAGGAGTCCCAACCCCCCCCTCCGGCGACCCAGGGAGACATCCCTAAGGCCGACCCTGCCTCAGGTGGGGCGCAGGTCGTAATGAAGGCCGACGCCACAACTAGCGCCGGCGCAGCGCCGCGGCAAATCGCGGAACCACAACAGTTCGCTCAGAAGGCGAGCCGCGGCGCCACCGGCGCTAACAAAAGTAATGAGTCCAAGACCGAGACCAAGAAGGAGTTTACGACCTGCGCCATAAGGTTGTTGATGGACCTGATTAAGGCCATTAGGCAGGGTCAAGACATTGAGACGGTCATCCTTGATGGCCTGGCCACTTTACTTACCTTGTACCATGGCTAGGCCATTAAGGGTGATCCACTGGAACGCCCGCGGCCTTAAGGGAAAGGTCGCCCCCCTCCGCCATCTCCTGAGGGAACAGGACATCGACGTGGCGCTAATAAGTGAGACCCTATTAGGGCCCGAAGATAGGGTCAGGGTCCCAGGGTTTTACTTATACAGGAAGGACGAAAGGTCGGCTGATACTAACACCAGATATCGTGGTCTGGCGGTGCTAGTGAGGCGAAGAGTCGTCCACCAGGAACTCCCCTTGCCGTCGCTCAGGAGCTTCTATGCCCTGGGTGTGCAGCTACATGTAGCCGGCGAGGACATCAACATCTACGCCTGCTACAAGCCGCCCGCGGCTCCCTTTGACCTTACCGAGCTGCGGGCCCTGCTTGTAGGCAGCACGCGCGCCACCATCCTCGCCGGCGACTTGAACTGCAAGCACCCGGCGTGGAACTCCTACACAGCGAACACCGAGGGGAGGCGGCTCTTCGCGGACTCGGAAGCCCTCGGCTATACGGTGTCCGGCCCAGAGACGCCGACGCACTACCCGGACACTGCGCGGTACATGCCGGACGTGCTGGACATCGTAGTCCACCGGGGGCTAAGCAGCCAGATCACGCAACAAGTGATAGACGACGAGTTACAGTCGGACCACCAACCTGTACTCGTCGTCTTATCGGGAACGCCGACCCGACTGAAGCCCATAGCGCCACGTCGAGTCACGGACTGGACAAAGTTCGAGGAAAAAGTAGAGGTCACCACGCCGACTCGGCCTATCGCTACCTCCGCGGACGTTGACAAGACCGCGGATGACGTCACTGCTTGCATACAGGGCGCCTTAGAAGCGGCGACAAGCACGCAGCCGCAGGGGAGAGGGCTACTGCCGCCCCTGCCGGCGCACATTAGCGCGATGATCGCCGTCAAGAGGCGTACTCGCAAGCAGTGGCAGCAAACAAGATGCCCGACTCTAAAGAGAGAGCTCAACCGTCTCGCGGAGAAGGTTAAGGCCGAGTTGCAGGCGCTTACCACCGCAGGCTGGGAGGACAGAATCGACGCTACGACGGACAGCTGGCCGTCACTCCACAAGCTCTGCGGCCAGCTAACGAGTACCCCAGCTCCGGTGCGGCCCCTGCTCAACAGCGACGGGGCGCTAAGGTATGTAGCAGAGGACCGGGCGGAGGTCTTCGCCGATCACCTGGAGCGCCAATTCCACCCAAACCCGACTAGCGACACCGACCATGTCGCAGCAGTCGAGCAACACCTGGGAGACTACTTCGCAACGCCGATAGCTCCCGATGAAGACCCAGTCTTTTTCTCGCCGGGCGCGGTCCGACGCGCCATCCTAAGGACGAAGCCTAGGAAGGCCCCCGGTGCTGACGGTATCACCAACGCAGTGCTGCGCCACCTGCCGTACCGTATGGTAGGGGCGCTGGCGCGCCTGTTCACGGGGATACTGCGCACGGGGGCCTTTCCCGCCTCGTGGAAGGAGGGGCGCGTCATCATGATGCCCAAGGCGGGAAAAGACATTCTGAAGCCGGGGAGCTATCGGCCGATCACCCTGTTACGCAAAACAAGCCGACAGTCTCCAAGGTGTTCGAAGCACTCCTGCTGCGACATCTCCAGCCCCACATCGCGCCACGCTCGGAGCAGTTCGGGTTTCGGGCGGAGCACAGCACGACGCTCCAGCTGTCGAGGGTACTGCACCACCTCACAGCCGCGCTCAACAAGAAGGAGTACTCGGTGGCAGTATTCCTTGACATGGAGAAGGCCTTCGACCGCGTGTGGCACGACGGCCTGATATATAAGTTGGCCACTTCAGGCGCGCCCCGTCGCGTCGTTATGGTGGTCTCTATTTTTCTCTCCAACAGGACATTTAGGGTGGTGGTCGACGGGGCGCTCTCTAGCGCCCACCCGGTGCTCGCGGGTGTGCCGCAGGGCAGCTGCGTGTCGCCGGCGTGTTACTTACGTTACACCGACGACATCCCCACTACCTCGGACGCTATGCTCGCGCTGTATGCCGACGACGCCGCGTACATTACTACATCGCTCAATGCGAAGTACGCGGCCGTCAAGATGCAGCGCGCGTCAAATTGGGCGTGTACAAGCTGTACGTGCGCCCAATACTGACGTACGCCGCCCCGGAATGATTCGCCCTCACGTGCGAGTCGAGCCGAAAGCTGCTCCGCGCGCAGCAGAGTCTGGCGCTGCGGACCATTTTTGACGCTCCTCGCTACGTGAGGAACGATGTCCTTGAACGGGACCTCGGGATTGAGAGCCTGGACGAGTTTGTGCGGCGCCTCGCGACGGGAATGTTCGCGCGTGCCGACGCATCCGCCTGGCCGCATGTCCAGGACATTGCGCCCTGACACGCGCGCCCCCCCGACGCGAGGCCCCTGCCCCGCGACCTGGTAGCGGACGACGACCCCATCGCACCGGATTGACGCCTCGAGTGAGCCGCACCCAGGTTACACGCGGCTCACTCGATTCAATAGTACTCCACACACACTACATACACCCGTCGCGTGGCGTGTGCTAGGTTAATATAGGCACGTCACGCGGCGAACGGAGACACCCACTACTCATCAGACGCCTAAACTCACGCGCGTATGCGCAGCGCGGGCCGCGGTACGCGCAGACACTGGGCGGTGTTACACAAAACAATACCGCCCACACACACATGACTGCTCCTTAGCCCGGACCGTGCCCGGCTAGCTCTGGAAGCGGGACGGGCGGGAGCAATACACCTAATTCTGTAGGAGCGTCGAGTCGGCACCTCTGTCGCTGGTCGTCCCCCGCCGGGCCTCCCCCAGGTAACTGGGGTCTCACCTGGCGGGGACAGACCGCCGAGGTGTCGTGAAGAAAGCGGCGCTGAGAGACAGCGTCGCGGCGCGCCTACAGAAAAACATTATGCAATCACTCACATAGGCGCGCGTAACTTACGCGTGCCTAACAATTGCCGCAGGCCAATGTAGCCGACCGAGGGAGGGGCCTGTTTTTACAGGCCACCGCATGGCCTCCGCGGCCGGGGGGCGAAGCCCCGGAACCGCTCGCCACGCCCCCTGACGGCAGCGTCGCGATATCTCCGAGCGCGCGTCCTTTCCTCGGGCTGCCGGCTTTGCGTGAAGATCTCTACGTGTCATCGTGTCGTGTGTCGCCGTGCCGCGCCGCGTGGCTTCTACCGCGTCTGTGTCGCCGTGCCGCGCCGCGTGGCTTCTACCGCGTCGTGTGTCGCCGTGCCGCGCCGCGTGCCACCTCTGCTGCTTCGATGATCTTCACGCATGTCGTCAGCCTTGAGCCCAAACCGTTCTTTTCAGAGCGAACTTCTTATTTCTTAACAGAGTCACGTACGTCCTTTTCAGGGCGGTCTTCTTCTCTGTTTCTTTAACTGATTTGTCAAACAACGAGGTGGGTAGGTATCGGAGGTAAGTGACTCGCTCTGTGTCACTACACTACTATTCAAGCCCTTTCATTTGACACCCATATTGAGGGAGTCGTGAAAAAATATGTAATCCGCCATTTTGTGACGGCGGCCATCTTGGACCGATTTTCATCAAACATAGCTAAGAATACTCCCGACTAATTCACCTTTCAAACAAAAAAAAAATCAAAATCGGTTCATCCGCTCGGGAGCTACGATGCCACAGACACACACACACACACACACGCACACACACACACACACACACACACACAGACACGTCATATTTATAACACCCCGTTGTTTTTGCGTCGGGGGTTAAAAATAGGTAATACCTACCTACCTAAGCGTCCTACTGACGGCGGCGCACCGCGCAGGCGGAATGAACGGCGCATTAGGCCGGCCGCATACGTCCGGTTTCCTAATCAGGAATTCAGATTCGGAGACCCTGAATGTACGCATTTCATACAAAATCGTTCTTATAGTTTCTGTTCGGAGACCCTGACTCGCGGAAAGTGACGTGAAATGTTGCAAATTAATTTGAATGAAGACTTTTCTGTTGTGACAGCAGTGATGGAAAAGCCTCTCATTTGAATGTCTCTTCATATACATATGTAGTCTAACGAAAAAGAAGTAAAAAACAAGCGGTGAATACCGCTTCTTTTTTCTGTAAATAGAATTTTTTTGTGAAAAAAAAAGAAAGCACGCGTTTTCACAAAAAATATAATAATATCATTGGAAAAGAAACTGCTTCTTTCTAAATATTGTAAACGTTTGAGTTTTGATATCGACATTATTAAAACCAAAGTAAAATAAACGCAAAACTAAACATGCGCGCACGCATCAATTTCCCGCGTGCACTAAGGACAGTTATCGAGTTGTCTACGAGTAAATCCGCTCCGCAATCCGCCATACGCGGTGCCCCGTCACTCAGGACCCACACTAATTTACAAATGAAGTTGGAACAAGGGCGGTCGGCGCTCACTCTAACCGGTTTTACGCACACCGCGCGGCCAGACTCAGTGAATGTTATCACTTATTATATTACTCTATTAGATAAAAATATCTTCAGTTCTTTACAACCATATTTTACAACCCACCTCAACAAAGGTGGAAGTTCTCAATTCGACAGATTATTTGTGTATGTTTGTTTATATTTCGAAGAATATTTTTTAACCGTTCCATACTCATTTAAAGTTTATTCAAACTTGTTTCAAATTAATATAATTTCAAGTTAAGCAAATATTAACTTTATTGTAATGGCAATTAAGTTGATTTCAGAGTGACTAGCACTATTGAAAAAGTTAAAGTTGTAGCTTAAACTTTATAACTTTAACTTAAACTTTAAAACTTTTAAACTTTACTTTTTAACTTTAACTTAACTTATTGTGTACGATTTAAAGTTATTTTTCCGTAAAGTCATTTTTGTTTACGATTTTTGGCAAATTAATCGCGAATGCAGATTAGTTAAGTTAGCCCCTACAATTTCTCATAACAAAGAATGCCAAGAATGCCTATGTAAGTATTGAAAATGACAACATTATCTTTGTTTTAGATATTAAGGCCAGGACTCTCAAAATTGACCTATTTTTGATTCAACATTAAACAATCAAATATTCTTTGTTTTAATCTGAAAAAAATATATGTTGCAGTTCAATTAACACTCTTGATTATTCTACGGTTCAAAACACGATATTTACAACTTCACTCGATCATAAAAAATCGCAAACAAATCGAAAACAAGGAAGTTTTTGATCGTTTTTCAAGTTTTACTTGAAGTAGATCAAACTTTTACTCACAAAAAATATGTCAAAAAATAGGCAATGATGTATAGAAGAAAATTCTACGGTAAATTTTTCTCAAAACAGAATTTTATTGTTTTAACAAGATATAATATAACAAGGCGGCCCGCGCGTGTTAGATTTAACATTTGATATAATTATAATATTAGAATATTGTTTGTTGGATAATGGTATCTATCACATTTACGAAGCTTGAGACCGACATAGAAGTACATAATTTGACTAGATACTGTGTTTACAAAGAAACAATAGTCTTAACTTGTCAAAATCACTTAAATGTTATTACTATAAATGATTATGTAATATTTGATTATACTTGTAGTATATCTTAGATTTTATATTGCTAATTTAATATAATAGGCTGTTTAAAACGATTGGCACAATACTGTCAGTTGATGTTGATATTCTTTTTAATGATGTCTAAGAAATACGAATTAACTCTTATTAAATTGCTTAATTACCTTATAATGTTTTAAAACGGTTTCACTAAATAAGATTCATTTATTATTACCTGTGTTAAAAGATATTAAGCCAAAATATATGATGATCTGTGATTGGTTCAAAATGGCGGTAGATGTTTGACCTAAAAGACGTTGGTTTTAGGATATAAAAAGGATTGTAATGACTACCAAGTCAGTTGTTGTTCGATAGATGTTTAGTTGATAAGTACTAGTGCCGTTATTATGTGGAATATGTCTACCAGGTGTCATGTAAGTTAATTGATATTATTATCTTGATTATTATTGCTGATAACTATGTTGTTCTGTATTTGTTAAAATATGGCGAATATGGCTAATGTTTTAAAGTGTATGTATAATGGAATATTCCTAGCTATTGTTATTATGTTGCTATTATTCTGAGTTCTTTGGACCATTGTGCAAGAGATAGAATTAATTGTTTATAATTTGTAATAACGATTATTTATGAGAATGTTTTAATACTGCTTCCAAGGAGTTTCTTGTCCTTCTTCTCCTTGATGACCTAGATTTGGAACGGACGACTAGCTTTCTCATTAACTACTGACAAGCGTAAATTAAATGTGTAGCCTTGTCTTTCTGTGCTTTATTTCATAAAATCCTTTCCCTACATACACACCATATTCATGGGTAGGTACTTCACACACATTAAATAACTAGTAACCATTCTGATATTCAAAGCTTTATTTTTGGGTAATATACATACATACTTATAGATAGTTTATATGATTAATTCCTAACATCAGAAGTGGGATTGTAAACCGCTTACTAATCAATTTTATTTTGATATTTTCATGATCAATGTTGGAGCAATCGGTGTTCTGCTGGAAGTCATTGGAGTCGGCGGGTCGCCTACTCTCAACTCTCACCGTGACGATGACATCGTGCTGCAACTCCGAGAGCTGGAATGCGAAGCTGCAAGTTGCTGTAATATCTTCGAAACCCATTCCAAGGATTAAATGGAGCAGCAGTACCTACGAATTACTTAGTATAAGTCGGTAAGGCCCTTGGAGGCTCTTTTAGATCAAAACGAAATGCAATTAGATATGATGTAGGGTAACCTCATTTAATTTTGAGATAAACCACATTATGAAGTTACTTAAAACATTCTGATTACATTAACTATAAATAGAAAATTTAATCGGTTTTTCGTTCTGTTGTTTATTTTTAAATAATACAAGTATAAAAAGAAACGGTCACACTAGGTCCGTGATACTTAGCTAGTTACGTCGTCACAGATATACGATAGATACAGTTTTATTTACCGCTGAATTAGAAAAGTATATGAAGAAACCTATGATTAGGTTACAAAACCAGTTAAAAATTTGGAAATATAACAGTTGCCAAAGAAAAACTTCGCCTTTGGCCTGGTAATTGGGTTGAACCAAACACTAGTGCGGAAGATAATCTTGTCGTGTGTATAGTTTTAATTAACCGACTACAAAAAAGGAAGAGGTTCTCAATTCAACTGTTTTTTTTTGTGTTTGTTACGCGATATCTCCGGCAATTGTAAATCGATTTAAAAAAACTTTAATGGATAGAATCTGCCACAGGGTTGGTCCCATATAAATTTTAATAACTTTGCTTGGGTAGTTTTTGAGTTGGCTTCAATGTGTATTTTTGCTTCTCAGTTTATATCGATGATGTTGTAGCTTTGATATGTTAGTGGTGTTGTGCTAGTTTGTGTGGGGTAAGTACGACTCAGGGGCGAAAAAATAAAAACTTTTTTACAAAAAAAAAAAAAAAAAACTTCCAAATAACGAAACTGCGAATTTATTATTTAGATTACAATTTAAAGATAACAAACAATAGAGAAATAATCTTAAAAGCACATAAAAGATGTAGACTGGTTGGATTTCAGGTCATAGATACATGTAAATCATTGTTTATTAAGGAGCTTACAGGACCTAAACGCAAAAAACGTAAGTTTTAGAAACAATAAAAGTTTATGATCGACTACAGTGAACAAAATCAGAAAAATATACTTTAGGATATATGTTAGGTAGACAGTGAGTTGAAAACATAATAAGTACAGCTAATTCGATACGATAGAAAAAAAATCATGAGGAGACCTCTATTTCATTTTTTTTTTCAATAAAAACCATACTAATATACATACAATAATTATGATTTTTTTGTCAGACTACTCTACAAGCAATATACTAAAAAAAACAATCGATTTTTGTAGATTGCTTCATATTTTGCATTGAATTGCCAGGGTTGTGTCATCGCGCTTTGGGTCATGTAGTTGCCTTTAAAATATTGACTCTTCCATCCCTATAATTATATTTCGAGGTTGTAAAAAAAAAAACAGGTGGCCGGACCGTATAGAATGTCAGTGTACATTAGTAACCGAAGTCGACGGGATAACAATAGCTTCTGCGTAAGAGGGTCCCACACAACATTAATGTACAAAAATGTATTTTGCATGCCGCCAGTCATAATTAACTGTTTACCGTCGTCAATCAAAAAATTTTACGTGAGCTTATTTAAGAAACTGCTAAAATCTTTACATAAGAACAAAGCATATTACAGTATTTCGGAATTCATAACAGACAAAAAGTTAATGACAGAATGTTGACATGCTAATAAATGACTTATGATAAATAACTGGCTGTGTTCATGGCTGTGCCTGTGGTTTTGTGGCTGTGCCTATTGCTGTGCCTGTTACCGTGCCTGTGGCTGTGCCAGTTATATTACTGTGCCTGTGCCAGTTACATTACTGTTCCTGTAACTGTGCCAGTTACATTACTGTGCCTGTGGCTGTGCCAGTTACATTGCTGTGCCTGTGCCTGTGGCTGTGCCAGTGGCTGTGCCTGTGGCTGTGCCTGTGGCTGTGCCTGTAGCTGTGCCTGTGGCTGTACCTGTGGCTGTGCCTGTGGCTGTGCCTGTGGCTGTGCCTGTGGCTGTGCCTGTGGCTATACCTGAGCCTAATCCTATGATTGTGCCTGTGGCTGTGCCTGTGGCTATACCTGAGCCTAATCCTATGACTGTGCCTGTGGCTGTGCCTATGCCTGTGGCTATACCTATGCCTATCCCCGTCCCAATTAAGTACAATCCTGAAAACAAAGTTCCAAATATATAACAGAATGACCATGTTATATCTGTATAATACAATTGTGATTGATGTGTTATTTCTAATTCATAAACTAGCTTGATTTATCAAAAATGGACTTCGAGAACGAAGTACAGTTCAGAATAGCCGTGATAGATTATTTTCAAATGTATTACTATTTTGGTGATCATTTTGGCAAAACGATACATTGACATAAATTCGATATGATATTTTTGGATAATAATTATGTTACTTAAGAATAGTTGTGATTGGCTTACGGTCGAATCTCGTAAATCTTCGTCAGTTCTCAAATGGTTTCGTTTGTCAAATCAAGATACATCAGATAGTAAGGAACGTTTTGTGAGACTGTAGATTCATAAGTACTTCGAGAACGAAGTACATGTCAGTATGGCCGTGTTAGATTTAACATTTGATATAATTATAATATTAGAATATTGTTTGTTGGATAATGGTATCTATCACATTTACGAAGCTTGAGACCGACATAGAAGTACATAATTTGACTAGATACTGTGTTTACAAAGAAACAATAGTCTTAACTTGTCAAAATCACTTAAATGTTATTACTATAAATGATTATGTAATATTTGATTATACTTGTAGTATATCTTAGATTTTATATTGCTAATTTAATATAATAGGCTGTTTAAAACGATTGGCACAATACTGTCAGTTGATGTTGATATTCTTTTTAATGATGTCTAAGAAATACGAATTAACTCTTATTAAATTGCTTAATTACCTTATAATGTTTTAAAACGGTTTCACTAAATAAGATTCATTTATTATTACCTGTGTTAAAAGATATTAAGCCAAAATATATGATGATCTGTGATTGGTTCAAAATGGCGGTAGATGTTTGACCTAAAAGACGTTGGTTTTAGGATATAAAAAGGATTGTAATGACTACCAAGTCAGTTGTTGTTCGATAGATGTTTAGTTGATAAGTACTAGTGCCGTTATTATGTGGAATATGTCTACCAGGTGTCATGTAAGTTAATTGATATTATTATCTTGATTATTATTGCTGATAACTATGTTGTTCTGTATTTGTTAAAATATGGCGAATATGGCTAATGTTTTAAAGTGTATGTATAATGGAATATTCCTAGCTATTGTTATTATGTTGCTATTATTCTGAGTTCTTTGGACCATTGTGCAAGAGATAGAATTAATTGTTTATAATTTGTAATAACGATTATTTATGAGAATGTTTTAATACTGCTTCCAAGGAGTTTCTTGTCCTTCTTCTCCTTGATGACCTAGATTTGGAACGGACGACTAGCTTTCTCATTAACTACTGACAAGCGTAAATTAAATGTGTAGCCTTGTCTTTCTGTGCTTTATTTCATAAAATCCTTTCCCTACATACACACCATATTCATGGGTAGGTACTTCACACACATTAAATAACTAGTAACCATTCTGATATTCAAAGCTTTATTTTTGGGTAATATACATACATACTTATAGATAGTTTATATGATTAATTCCTAACACGCGCATCGCTTCAGTAGCCTGCCAGGCGTCACCGAGGTAGGACCTGTGTCGCTTTTCCTGGCTCGCTGCGTTCCCCCGCTAATCGATCGAAATATACGTTCACAGACTGAAATATAATGCAGTATTGTTATTTACCGTGTTTGTGTATTCGTTTTAAAAATCAGTCTGTAAATATTGTTGTAGGTTCTAGTATTAATAATTAAACTAGATATTAGTTTATGTTGTTGAGGGGCCCGTGGCTAAATAATAACAGCCGCACAGGTCGATCGATCAGGTTAAGCTACGCTTGCCGCGGTTGGTCTGTGGATGGGTGACCATCTTTACATACCGAGACCCCTCCGTGCCTCGGAAAGCACGTTAAGCCGTTGGTCCCGGCTGTCATTTGTGGATCTTTGACAGTCGTTACGGGTAGTCAGAAGCCAGAAAGTCTGACAACCAGTCTTACCAAGGGGTATCGTATTACCCAGTAACTGGGTTGTGGAGGTCAGATAGGCAGTCGCTCCATGTAAAATACTGGTATTCAGCTGCATCCGGTTAGACTGGAAGCCGACCCCAACATAGTTGGGAAAAGGCTAGGCAGATGATGATAAGTTTATGTTGTAGTAGGTATATTATATAGTGATAATTAAGATTAAATTATGGGGAATAAAAACAGAAGGAAGAAAAAATGTCCAGCATTGAACTGCGGGAGCTTAAAAAAAATAAAGTAAGTTTGATTATTATTTTTCTACGTATTTATGACTACTTACCTATTTGTAAAAGTCGACGGGACAGAACAATATTGTAGTTGTTTATGTAATTAGGTACCTACTTGCTTTCGTCACAGTACTAGCAGTAGCAGGTAGGTACAGACGCCAGCACATCAAGATATCAGAAACTGTCAAATTTTTCCAATCAACTTTGAACCTTATGGTTTAGCGTTAAAGTTGAAAATCTATTAAAGAAATTTGACAGATTGTAGTAGCTTAATGTGCTGGCGTACCATAAATTTACAATAAAATTAAGTATAGTAATATCAAAGTAAATATAAACTAGTTGATATTTTAGTTTTTAATATTTCAGTTTATAGACAAAACAGTAGCACAACTACAACAAAGATAATTTTTGCTAATAAAACTTTTTATCTTTGCAGTTCATCGATAACAAGATCTAAAGGCGTATTTAAAAAAAAAACCGGGCAAGAGCGAGTCGGACTCGCGTACCGAGGGTTCCGTAACGTTTATGTTTATGAAATTAAATGTTTTTTTTTTATTTTTATATTTGAGTTGATTGAATGAAAGGTAAATTGCGGTTTACGATTTATGACGTATTAAAAAAAAAACTACTTAGTAGATCTCGTCAAACCAATTTTCGGTGGAACTTAACATCATATATTTTTTTAGTTTTATCATTTTCTTATTTTAGAAGTTACAGGGGGGGGGGGGGGGGACATTTTACCACTTTGGAAGTGTCTCTCGCGCAAACTATTCAGTTTAGAAAAAAATATATTAGAAACCTCAATATCATTTTTGAAGACCTATCCATAAATACACGTATGAATTTGATGAAAAAAAAAATGAGTTTCAGTTCTAAGTATGGGGATCCCCCAAAATTTATTGTTTTTTTTTCTATTTTTGTGTGAAAATCTTAATGCGGTTCACAGAATACATCTACTTACCAAGTTTAAACAGTATAGTTCTTATAGTTTCGGAAAAAAGTGGCTATGACATACGGCAACGGAACCCTAAAAATGCACAGGCGAACAGTAACTACATAATCTACAACTCACTAAAAAAATCTTTTAGTTAGAGAATGGGATTTAGAATGACAACCGACGCGACGGCAGTATTTGCTTCTCGCTCAGGCGCAATAGCTACTACTACGTGAGCGACAGACATGTACACACTATTATCTATACAGTATTGTGACTCGGCCCTCTTCTAGAAATAATTACAGACCTACAGCCGCGCGTAAACACGCAATAGGGCTGCCCGCCTACAGTATTTTAATTTCATCAACCTGCCAGCTTCTTTCTAGTTTTGTGATTGTATAGGTAAAATATTATATTTTTTATTTAAAAATATGAAATTCGTTGTGAATGAAATAGGAAGAGTTCAAAAACAATACATATTTTTGTTTTTTTTTATTAGTAGATTTAATTAAAAAAAAAACTTATTGACGAATTCAAGCAACCAAAAACAGCACAATACATATAGTCTATAATTGCTCTTTACCATATTATTAAGTAAGTACTTGTATTAATTATTTTAATGAATATTTGTCACAAATAGCACGCTTACTGCTTACAAAACGATCACACCGTCCGGCGTCCGTTCATCACTGCGGAGCATTCGAGACTGTTTGTTTACCGAGTGTAAACCGGACTCTAGGCGCGTAGGTATAACTCGCGTTCCGACCGTTTGTATGAAGATAATATACTGTATAGATAATATTACCGTGCCTACTGTATCTATTCTATAAATTATAATAATAATGCAAGGTTGTTGATGTTGTTGATAGTAGAGTGTACGTAGATATTTGTTACCTCCTGATTTAACGACTGACTTACTACTCGACTTACCGACTGACTTACCGACTGACTTACCGACTGACTTACCGGCTGACTTACCGACTGACTTACCGACTTACTGACTGACTTCCTGCGGGAAATTGAATAACGCGGGTAAAACAGCGGGGCAAGCTCGTCTAAAATAATTTCGATGTTTCACATCTGCCAGGCCTCTCACGATGGCTCAATAGATGATCTTTTTATTATAATATACATTACATAGGTAGGTACCTATGTAATGTATATTATAATAAAAAGATCATCTATTACTAAGTTTTATAGGTAATTAGGTAGGTACCTAATTACCTATAAAACTTAGTAATAGGATAAGCTTGCGAATGCGTCTACAGTAGGTTTTTTTTTAGCATTGATCTATCTTTCAGACACTCTGAAGCAACGGAAAGCACCAGTGGAGATGGAGCTGGAGAACGTGATCCAAAAACTCAATCGCTTATGAGTCGCTGAAGACATACTAGAACGAGTCAACTCCGACCCAACATTCATGAAACGCATTGTTACTGATGACGAGACGAGTTTGACATGCAAACTAGTCAACAAGCTTCGGAGTGGCGCCTTCCAACTGAACTGAAACCGAAAAAACCACGCCACGGCCAAAGTCGATCAAAAGTCAGTCATGTTGTCTGTTTTCTTTGACTATCGCGGTATTGTACACTCGGAATTCATACCGGAAGGTCAAACGTTAAATAAAATATATTATTTGAGCGATATGCGGCTTTTGAGAGAGTAAATTCGAAAAAAAGGCCAGATTTGTGGAAAGAAAATTGTTGGATCTTGCACCACGATATTGCGCCTTCGCACAAGGCCATCACTGTGAACGAATTTTAGCGAACGAAGGAGAATTCGCGGCGTAAACTAAGCTCAATTCCGGAAAAAGCGTTTAAAAAATGTTTTTATGATTTGGTTATTCGTTGGTGTAAGTGTGTCGTTTCTGAAGGATCATACTTTGAAGGGGATAAAATAAATTTGGATGAATACCTAACTAACATTTTGTGTATTATTTGATCTCGGTACGTCTTTGACAGAGCAGTATTTTAGTATTTCATATTTCTAATAAAGAATTTATTATCCTGTGCATTGTATTGTAATGAGTTTTATCAGAATTTATTTAGTCCAAAGTATAACTAATAATAAATAACTAGCTTATGCCCGCGACTTCGTACGCGTGCACTATAAATTAGTTATTAAACATACCCTATGTGATGGATGAAAACCAAAGCTACAGAATATCGAAACTTCCATCAAAATCCCTTCAGTAGTTTATTATCAGACAAAAATTCGACAAAACGGATCATTCATAAGGGTAGTGCGGAAGCGATATAACAGTCATGAAAGAAAAGATTAGGTAGCAATTAAAAAACTGCGCACCGGACTGCGGACTGCGGACGCAACGAGGGTTCCGTACCATCATATGTTTTTAAATTTTCATCGACGAGGCCTATATTCATCAGAGAATTTTAACATTGTGCACTGCGGTGTATAATATTGCAGTTTTATGTCAGCGCCATCTCTTGACCCATAGTGAAACTAATATAACTTTTATTGATGATTTCTGAACAAGTGTGCTATTTAGAGACTTCGTTTTATTTTTCCTGTAATCTTTACATAAACTTCTATCACATAAAATAATTTCAAATTTTTCTGTTTGCAAACTTCGGAGATAAGGGCGGGAAAGGTTTTTTTTTGCATTTTACATCAAAAGTCGAAAACAATGCGGCCCAAAAAAAAGAATAAATGTTTGAGAATGTGCAAACTGTTTTCTTTCATATGATACCCCACGTGCTCTAGTAGCCCCACTTCGAATTCTTCAGACTTCCTTTCAGGCCCTGTTGCAAAAAACGTACATATATTTTTATTTCTTTCTAATTTGCAAAATAGTTGAGCAAACGTCATCTAAAACTATTCCAAATTTCAAGTTGATGCATTAGTAGTTCTTGACATGTCCAGCTGTGACAGACAGACAGACAGACAGAGAGACTGAGTCTCACCATAAGGGTTCCGTTTTACCATTTTGGTACGGAACCCTAAAAAGAAAATTTTTGACACCAGAAATATTTTAACATAAATTTTATACATAATATTAAAAAAATATAATATTTACAATCACAAAACTAGAAAGAAACTAAAGTAGGATGATGAAATTAAAATACTGTAGGCGAGCAGCCCTATATTTCAAGAATAGGGCCGAGTCACAATACTGTTAGATGAAATTACCGAGGCAGCAGTGGGGTCAGCGAGTTCATTCGAATTGCGCGTTCGCGGAACTTGCCACGCGCGGAGGGAGGTAACGCTAAATGCCTACTGCGCTCGAATATCCTGGCCTTAATGGACACAGTCAGGAGATGCCGGAAAGAAATGCCGCCGCCCTGCTAAGAAGATTCAAATGGGGTTATTTGAATCTTCTAAGGTGAATAAGGAGGCAAGAGTAAGTTTTTGCCTAGAGTTTTATAATTTTGACTGGGCAAACAATATCGTCATTTTTGTGGATGAAAAAAGCTTTCGTTCGGATATGGACGGAAGAAAAATATTATGGCGCAATAGCAATGAGCGCTACAATCCATAACGTAATTATTTTATTTACTTATTAAAATAAAGGTTCCAACCACTGTTTCTCAAACGCTTATTCTTCCATTGCTCGATTTGGAAAAGACGCCAGACATGTCGTTCGTTGATGTTGTGTCATAATCACATCACACTAATATTATAAAGGCGAAAGTTTGTGAGTGTGTGTGTGAGTGTGTGTGTGTGTTTATATGTTTGTTACTTCTTCACGCTCAAACGGCTGGACCAATTTTGATAAAATTTGGTATGGAGGTAGCTGACACCCTGGATTAACATATAGGCTACTTTTTATCCCGATATTCCCACAGGATTAAAACTTATGCGGGTGAAACCGCGGGGCGCAGCTAGTAAACTATATTCCTCACATGTCCTTCCCCAGGCTTCAAACTATCTCCATATTTTTCATCTCAATTGCCCACCGGCTTGGCCGCGAAGGCATAACACACAAAGTTCTTTCGCATTTATAGTATTAGTATGGATCATTCTTCTAATATCGTGATAATTAATACTGTAAATTGAACTTTTATATTTATTTTCGCACTACTGTTATATTCTTGAGAATTTTTCTTTACTATTGTTGGTGACAATTTAAGATAGGGCCGTCACCCACTGGCGGCATGGCATGACAAGGGATTTTAAAAGCTTACTTTTGTTTGGCGGCAGCATTTGATTTTTCTTAGCAGCCATTGGTAGTTAAAATGTTTGTGTTAACAGTGTTAAATTAGATTCGAAATCATCTGTAAGTATATAGAGGTATGAGGAACAGGGTGTAAAGTTCATCCTCCATAGAAAAGGGAGGATCCTCCGACCAGACGGGTGTTGTGTCTGGCGGGCAACTGCCCGATGATTCATGTCGGGCCGTTGTATCTATGCTAGTTGCGCGGTAAACTCTGCTTGCGCGATGCAGGATTTGCGTGACGTCAGTATGACGCGTTGTTCGCATGTGGCGTTGTAGATACCGCTACAAGTATTACAAAAATCCCTTGTCGTGCCGTGCCTCCAGTGTGTGCCGGACCTTATACAGCCCAGTCAAATTATACTAATCTAGGTAAAAGCTTATTTTTGTTTGGCAAATGCTACCGCATTTGATTTTGCTTGGCAGCCATTGGTGATCTGTTACAAATAAAATTCTAATCTATATACCTAATAATAATAACGCCTTCGAAAGGTCCCCGAGATGTGTCAGACATTTTAAAAATAAAAATTCTTTATTGACATTGGTAATGGTTACAGAAAATTTTATGTAAGTATGAAGCATGTAGGACTGTAGGTATATTATAAATTACCTAATGTATAAAAATATTAAATTGTAGGTTATTCAAAACTAAACTATATAGATGGCTGAATTAAAATAATTTCTATAATATTAAGGATTTTTTTGAACATAAATTATAATGTTTTTAAATTCAATTTTGTTTATTTGTGCATTTTTTTTTCATTTATTGCAAAACTGTATGATCTCATATGCTTTAATAACACCTGTGTATACCATGTTTTACGCAAATAAATTATCTTAATCTATGGTATAGTTTGGTTTTATAACTTTTGTTGTAAGTATATTTTAATTTAAAGTAGGTAGTTGTTATAATGTTTTCAATTATATTAATGTTTAAAAATAAAAAGATTTGATTGTTATTCCGCATTTTATTTTGATATTTTTCCCGCGGTTTCACACGCGTTCCTGTAGGAACCTATCCTATGTCCTTTTCTGATTGGTAAGTATGCATAATTTCATGATGATCGGTTGTGTAGTTATAGTGCCAAAAGCAGGGGGGTAGCTACCGCCGTATCTGTTATACAGTGGGCCCCGACGGCATATTTATTTAGGTACTTAAAAAAACGTCACCGTCCTTTTTGCAAAAGACCCCGCCAAGATATTTTGATATGGGGCCCCTGGGGTTAGATCACACAGCCCTTTCGACTGCAGTCACTGCGTCTTCAGGTCATGACCGGCCGCCTTGCGGAGTTGTTTTAAAAGTATGATATTTCCTAAGATATTCATTGAAATCAAATTTGTCAAGGGCAATTTTGTTCAAAATTAAATACTTGTGATGAGTAACGTGTTTATTTGGATAAGGATTAATATCATGTTTATAAAAACACCTTTGCAAATAATGCATTATTTTAGAACTTTGATTACGATAAAAAACAGGCCAAGTGCGAGTCGGACTCGCACACGAACGGTTCCGTACCACAAGGCAAAAACGCCGAAAAAAACACGTTTGTTGTATGGGAGCCCCCCTTAAATATTTATTATATTTTAATTTTATTATTAAAGTAAAAATACAACTGAGTATTTTGTGAATATTTCAAGTGCCTACCTGTTGCCTTTTTGATATCGAGCAAAACAGGGAAAAAAATCGCGTTTGTTCTAAGGGAGCCCCTTAAATATTTATTTTATTTTGTTTTTAGTATTTGTTGTTATAGCGGCAACAGAAATACATAATGTGTGAAAATTTCAACTGTCTAGCTATCGCGATTCTTGAGATACAGCCTGGTGACAGACAGGCGGACGGACGGACGGACAGACAGCGAAGTCTTAGCAATTAGCAAAATAGCACTATAAAAAAAAACGTTATAGTGAGTCAAGTAGAAAATAATTTTTCAATTCGAACCAGCAGTTCCTGAGATTAGCGCGTTCAAACAAACTTATCAGCTTTATAATATTATAGTATAGATTTAGGATGTAAAGTAACGATAATAATATATTAGAATTTTATTTGAAAATTCATTACCTTTGAAATCGTATCTTATTACTAGCGCAATAAGGTTGAACATCATGTAAAAGCAAACTTCGGTAGGTATTGGTAATTTCGTTACAAGGTTCAACCTGATTGTTTTTGTAATAAGATCATGCTGCGGACGAAACGTTAATCTTAAACACGGCGAACCGACAAAAAGCTTTTTGTAGGTATAATTAATTGGCTAAACTTCACACACGTTCGTGATGGGGTAAGTAGGTATCCATATTTTTTTCAAAATTTCAAGCAGATTACCTATGTTATGGGTTTTCAGCATTTAATTTCGTGAAAATAAATAAAAATCTATTATTTTGGAACAATAACAGATATAATAGGTATTATAAAAATAGTTACAGGATGATAACTACAAAAGTTTATAACTGTGGCGCATGGCGCAGCTATCAATAATAGAATAGAAGAGCAAGGAACGCGCTAAGACAGGTAATCGCCAGCCCATCAGTAAGTAGGTAACAAAACCCGGAAAAGGTCATTAAAACCTGCTTGAAATTTAAAAACTGGCCAAGTGCGAGTCGGACTCGCACACGAAGGGTTCCGTACCACAAGGCGAAAACGTCGAAAAAACACGTTTGTTGTATGGGAGCCCCCCTTAAATATTCATTTTATTTTGTTTTTAGTATTTGTTATTATAGCGGCAACAGAAATACATAATTTGTGAAAATTTTAACTGTCTAGCTATCGCGGTTCTTGAGATACAGCCTGGTGACAGACAGACGGATAGACAGCGAAGTTCTAGTAATAGGTAGGGTTCCGTTTTTACCCTTTGGGTACGGAACCCTAAAAACGTTATAGTGAGTCAAGTAGAGAAGAATTTTTCAATTCGAACCAGCAGTTCCTGAGATTAGGGCGTTCAAACAAATTTATCAGCTTTATAATATTATAGTATAGACTAGCTTCGGCCCGCGACTTCGTTCGCGTGAAATTCGTACTTTCCTCTTATAATTTCGAAAATGTATGTTTATGATTTTTATCATTTATTTAGATATAAATAAGTATTCGGGCCAATTTTTTAGTTTATAGCTCAAAGGGATCAGATTTTTCAAATAAACTGTATCCCAGCTTTTTACCCCCCCCCAGGAGAGTAATTTTGAAAAATCGTTTGGGATGTGTTCATAACTTGACTCAAAGATCCATACCCATTTTCGAGTTAATAGTTAATTTAGTTTCGCGTTATGGAAGCAAGCAGTAGAATTTTTCACCTTCGTAGGAGTCAATTTTTGAAAAACCCTAAATCACCTTTTTTAAGTATTTTTTGGTTTAGTAGTACCGAGTTTCGAGTTAATCCGACAGCGGGTTAAATATTTTTCTAATCCATCAACTTTGTCACCCCCCAAATCCTCTGTGAGGGATTTTTTAAACTAAAAGTGACAATCTTTATTATTTACTGACCCAAATATTGCCAAGTTTCTAATTTATTAACCAAATGAATAAGATTTTTCATATAAACTGTATCCCCTCTTTCTATCCCCATAGGGGTGGAATTTCGAAACATAATCTAGTTTATTTATACCAATTTTCCAGTTAATCAAGCCTCGTAATAAAATTCTGCCCTGTGAAATTGACTACCCCTCTTCACTCCATTAGCGGTAGATTTTCGAAAAACCCTGAACCACTTTATTATTTATTTTGGTCTTAGATAGGTACTGAGTTTCGAGTTAATTGGACCGCGCATTAAAATTTTCCCTACTAAATTTGACACCCCCAATCTCCCCTTTGGGTTAGTTTAGAATCCCAAAAAAAATTCGAAGTTTATAATTATTTGTGCCAAGTTTCAAGTCCAAATTTATTTGTACCATTTATTTTGAGTTTATCAAGGCACTCATTAAAATCCTCATAAATCGAATTACCACTTTTTGTCCCGTCAGGGGTCAATAATTTTCGAAAACCCCATACACTTACTATTGATTCTTCATCTGCCTACCCTTTTCCCAACTATGTTGGGGTCGGCTTCCAGTCCAACGGGATGCAGCTGAGTACCAGTATTTTACATGGAGCGACTGCCTATCTGACGTCCACAACCCAAATACGATACCCCTTGATAAGACTGGTTGTCAAACTTTCGGGCTTCTGACCACCCCTAACGACTGTCAAAGATCCACGAATGACAGCCGGGACCAACGGCTTAGCGTGCTTTCCGAGGTACGGAGAGGTCACGGTATGTAAAGATGGACACCTATCCACAGACCAACCGCGGCAAGCGTAGCCTACGTAACCTGATCGATCGATCTGTGCGGCTGTTATTATTGATTATTTTCTGTCAAAAGTATTAATACTGAGTTTCGAGTAAATCGGACCGCGCGTTAAAAATTCTTCCTCACAAACTTTAACACCTCAACACAAGGGGTGTTGGGGTGTTTTGATAAACGAATAATGATAAACTTTATTACTTGCTTAGGCAAGTATTCTTGCCAAGTTTATTAACCAAATGAATAAGATTTTTCTTATAAACTGTATCCCCGTTTTTCACCCCCACAGGGGTGGAATTTCGTAAAATTGTTTGGGATGTGTTCATTACTCGACTCAAAGATTGTTTATACCAATTTTCGAGTTAATCGAGCCACGCAGTAATGTCTTCTCCTATAAAATTAACTTTTAACCCCGTTAGGGGTAAATTTTCGAAAAACGATGATACGCGTTATTCTTTATTTTCGGTCTTAAGTATAAATACTGAGTTTCGAGTTAATCGGACCACGCGTTAAAATTCTTCCATACAAACTTTGACACCTCCCAATCCCCCTTCAGGGGGTAGTTTAGAAATAAAAAGCTAAACTTCATAATTTATTTAGATAAGTATTCGTGCCAAGGTTCATGGTTATTATCTCAAGGAATAAGATTTTTCATACAAACAAATTCCCCTCTTTTCACCCCTTAAATGTTAAATTTCCAAAAACTCCTTCTTAGTGGATATCTACTCTTCACAAAGAACACACCCTCCAAAATTAAATTCTCTACCCAGCGGTACCAACCAGCGTTTTAGGCTGTGCGTTGATATATCAGTCAGTCAGGACAAAATTTCATCCCCTTTTTCACCCCCTTAATGGATGAAATTCTAACAACACCGTTGTGTTAGCTTCCAATCATAAGCCTAGATAATAAATTTAGTGATTTTTACTTCGAAAATTAATAACTTTCTATACACAACTTCATCCCCATTTTTAACCCTTCGGGGGTGAAATTATCAAAAACGCTGAGACACGTATAAATTAATTTTCAATTGTCAGCCTAAATACAAAATTAGAAGATCCTAACTTCAAAACTTTCGGACTTTCATATAAACTTCCATCCCCTATTTTAACCCTTTAGGGGTTGAATTCCCAAAAATCCTTTCTTCGTAGATACTATATCTTCACAAAGAACACACCTTATAAGTTTCAAGTCTCTAGGTCCAGCGGTTTGGGCTGTGCGTTGATATATCAGTCAGTCAGGACTTTGAATTTTATATTTATATAGATTGAGGATGAAAAGTAATGATAATAATATATTAGAATTTTATTTGAAAATTCATAACCTTTGAAATCGTATCTTATTACTAGCGCAAGAAGGTTTTTTTTTTTTTAAATCTTTATTAAGGAGCTTGGTCAACATGACTAAGTCGCTCCATAAGGCTATCTTATAATATTATATTAACATCATTTTATAAACTTAATACAGTCCTTTAATATGAACAACTATCTTCTACGAATACCAGTCCGCACAAGTTTATACAATAGCCTAGCTGTTTCTGACAAGGGGAACGCTAAAATATTATTGCATCTTCCCACCTCTCTCACATCAACACCAAAATGTATTACTAACTCAGCTCTGAGATCTTCGTTCCGGGCACACTCCACCATGATGTGAAGAACGTCTTCCACTTTCCCACATTCTGTGCAGTTGGGGGAAGGAACTTTTTTCATTAGAAATGCGAACTTATTTAAAGGGATATGTCCAGAACGAAGTCTGAGAGTTGTCACAATTTCTGTTCTGCCAAAACAACAGGAATCAAACCAAACTGTTTGTATCGTCCTATACCAAATCCCCTTCTCCACAGACCTCTGATCAAAGTGTTCCTTCCAGTTTAAAAAACAATGTTCGCGTATAAATCTCATGCAATCTGTATAAAAAGGCTGGATGTCTAACGGCATGCCGTTACTTGAAGCAAGTCTTGCTAATTGATCTGCCCTTTCGTTACCCACTATGCCTATGTGGGAGGGAATCCACTGTATGATGACATTTTTCGAGTTGGCCCTCAATCTGATAATGGAGTCTATAATTTTGTAAGCTATCGGTGTTCCTCTGATGCCAGAGGTATCGAGCTAAATGTTGGACTGAACTTTTAGAGTCTGTTAAAATGATAAAATTGGTACGTTCAATAGATTCTATATAAGCCAAGGCTTCACCAATTGCTAAAAGTTCTAAATACATAATCGAAATATTGTTACAAATATTGAATTTCATGAAAGTGTCAGATTGAGGGTCAAAGAATGCTAATCCCATGAAATTATTGCCCTCTTTAGACCCATCAGTAAAATTTTTAAAGAATCCTGTATAATGGCTTTCAAGAAAATCTATGCACTTATTACGCAATGTTGTAGTATCGCAAAATCTCTTTGGACCGGTGATTATGTCTATTTGTGGTTTAAGTACTTCTGTGATATTATAGTAAGTCATCCAATAGTTTAACGAGTACATGTCCAACAAATCACTAGAATGAATTACACTATGTTTGAACTTATTGTGAATAGTAATAAGTGTAGGGATCTTCTTTCGCCTCCAGTATCTCTGATCCATAACAGAACTAAGTTCGTTTAATACTAAAATGGTAGGATTATTAATCAGAGACCTGGATTTCATCCAAAATTTACCGGCTAGATACATTCTGCGAATGTATAGTGGAGGCAAGCACAGGTCGCTTTACATAACGTGGATAGGAGTGCTTTTTACATATCCCCCGATAATGCGCATAGCTTGATTTTGCAATTTATCCAGCTTATATAACTTAGAATGACAGCTATTATCAAATAAAAAACTACCGTAGTCCAAGCGACTTCTTATAATTGCAATGTATAATCGTCGTAGATGCTTGGGGTGAACCCCCCAACCCGGACCAGCCAAAACTTTAAATATATTTAAAAATTTCATAGTTTTTTCTGATGTCTCATTTATATGCTTTCCCCACCTTAATGACCGGTCAAGCCAAAGTCCTAAATATTTTACATTTACTACTTCTTGTAACTGTACGCCATTAATCATAACGTGACTGGCAAAGACTCTGATAAACCATCAAAGCTAGATCGGGATCAACACAGTGTCTAAGTTCCTTAAATATATAAATTAATTTTCTGATCCTTGTACATAAGGCTTCGATATGGGGTTGCCAGCTAAGTTTGAAATCAATGTGGACTCCGAAGTATTTTATGTCTGGGACCAAGGACAAAAATGGGCAGCAGCAATTTTTTTTATTTTTTTTATTTATTTATTCAAAATTTCGTAAATAACACCATAACAGCTAAAACGCCAATGCAATGTTACTACCACAAAGATACACATACATCTAACTTACATTGAGTAGGTAGTAGGTAGGTCCCCAAAAATACAATTAAAAATAGAACCATAAATACAATTTAAAATACAATAAAAAAATATAAATAAAAAACACAAATAGAATACAATCAAAAATACAAATACCATTAAAATACAATTAAAAATACAAATACCATTAAAATACAATTAAAAATACAAATACCATTAAAATACAATTAAAATCCCTTCCCAACATTTTCAATGCACTTCAATGCTACTTCTGTGAACTTCATCAGGCTGCAGTGAAATATATCTACCTCATTTGAAATAATATTCAACAACCTTATGGCGCGTAATAAGGGGGCAAACTTGTTCAGATTAGTCCTAGAGAATGGCTCCAGTAGCGTTGGCGTGGGGCAACGCGCGCCCCCGCAGCCGGGTGGCGCGCGCAGCCCCAGCCCCGCTAATATATCGGGGTGGTGAAGCCAGCCGCGCAGCACCCGAAACACTAAGCTACACAGAGCGATGTCCCTCCGCACCGCCAGCCTGCTGTACCCTACCATCCCTATTACAAAGAGACTCAGGTACATGAGTGGGAAGAAGGGATAGACACCGTACAGCTTAAAAAACAAAAAACGAGTGAATTTATTCTGGATTCTTTCAACCATAATACTGTATTTAGCCTCATGGGGGTTCCAAACGATAGCACTCGTTTCAAGACGGCTCCGTACTAGCGCATTGTACATAATTCTAACCACTGCTGTACTCTGAAAGTCTTTGCACTGTCTGAGTATAAATCCAAGATTTCGGAACGACTTGCCGCATATGTCTAAGATGTGCTCACGAAACGTTAATTCCGGAACCATCTCCACCCCGAGGTCCCGTACATGCGTAAGTCGTGACATGACCGTGGCTTCCATCCCATACCGATGTACCAGAGGTTCCCGCGCGCGAGTGTAGCTCATTATACCGCATTTGGAAACGTTAAAACCTAACTTATTATCTACACTCCACTGCACCACCCTATCAATATCCTGTTGAAGCCGTTCACAGTCCGAAGTATTAGCTACCGACAGGAACAACTTGAGGTCGTCCACGAATAGCAAACACTTTGCCTCTCTTACGACTTCCGGGAGATCATTGACCATGAGAATGAAGCCTAATGGACCAATTGGTTGCCTCACCTGAGCAAATGTGGGCTTTGATTTGGCCTGATTCCAGTGGAGGAGTTAAAGTGTTAGGTAGCGAAAACTGAATGACCTTTGTCTTTGCTAGGTTAAGGGTAAGTAAATTCTCTGAGAGCCACTCCATTACAAACCGAAGCGACTGTTCCGCCCTTTTACTTGCTCTGTTCCAGTCAGTATCATAAACAGTCAACGCTGTGTCATCAGCGTACGTAAATATGTCGCAATTTGGAATATTGCATGACACAGGTCATTGATGTAGAGCAAAAAGAGAGGGGGTCCAAGGATGCTACCCTGCGGAACCCCGAAGCTGATAAATCTATCATCACTCTTAGTAGAGTCGATTTTAACCCGTTGAGTACGATTGGAGAGATAATCTTTAAAAATGTCCAATGCGAGGCCACGAATCCCAACGCTTTCCATTTTCGAGATCAAGGTGGGAACAGAAACCGTGTCGAATGCCTTGGATAAGTCAAGGAAGATACCGTAGCATTTCATGCCTTTGTCCAGGTTGTTAACTAGTGTAATGTAAGGTCAGCTACAGCATCCTCCGTTGAGATTCCAGGTCTAAAACCGTACTGATTGTTTGCGATGATTTTGTGCTTAGAGAGATACGCAACGAGACAATTGATAAGTATCCTTTCGAGAATCATAGATAAAGAGCTTAGTACGGAGATTGGACGGTAGTTCGTTTCATTGGCTCTGTCACCACTCTTGAAAATCGGGTGCACGACTGCTGTTTTGAGGACGTTGGGAAAGATTCCAGTATCAATAGCACGATTGAAAATATGCGTGATGGGAGATGATAGAACGGAACTCGATTGTTTCACTACTTTAGCTGATATGATGTCGTAGCCAGTGGCACAATCAGAACGCAAGGTGCTGATCAGTCTTTCCACTTGTGTTTCATCCACTGGCAGAATGACGAGAGACTGGCAGGGTGGAGGTAGCGGTGGGGTTCTAAAATTATGGTTAGATCTTGGGAGAAGTGTTACTTGAGAGGCTAGTTCACGACCAATATCAGTGAAAAAGCAGTTGACACGGTTTGCTGAAGCTTTAGGATCATCAGTGAGTTGAAGAAGCTCTTTGGGAGATTGCGGTTGAGGAGTAGAGTTGGTAATAGCTTTAATTGCCCTCCAAGTGGCTTTTGGGTTATTTCTGGCCTTTTCCAATTCATCTTTATCATGTGCTCGCTTTAGTTTTTTTAATAAGGTGTTAAGGTAATTGCGATATCTTTTGTACGTAATTTGAAGGACCGTATTTTCAGGGTTTTTTTTTAAATCTGTAATGCATTCTGTCACGGTTGCGTATACATCTAACCAAGCCCTGAGTCATCCATGACTTTATAACACGAATCTTATTTTGAATCCGTATGCATAGTGTGTGTGTAGCAATAACATCTTGAAGTATTTTTACAAATAATTCCGCGGCCAAGTTGGGGTTGATCTCATTCAACACCGGACTGAAATCAGTACTTTCAAGGTCTTGTTGAATTGCTAGGAAATTGTGACGGACAGATGTAATTGGGATATTCTTGAACATAGAACCCTTGATTTTCAGAGCCAGGATGATTGGCAGGTGGTCGGTGATGAGTGTCTGAACTACCAAAACACATGCGGTATTTTTAGTTTTCAACAGGATATGATCTAAGCAGCTCCCTGATCTGGTAGGGCGAAGGTGCGCTGAGAGTAACCCAAGAGTAGCAAGTAGTGGTTTAATGTCTACGTACGCATGTTTAGGTCTCCAATAAGAACCACATTTTGGAAGTGATTCATAGTACACGCTAAACTGTTTAGACTATTATAAAAGAGATCTAAATTAGAATATGAGGAGGAACGATACAAACAGATTATGAAGGTATTATCTATGGTGCAAACAAGGCAGTTAGCTCCATAAAAAGTGGGTTCGTGCACTGTAGATCGTAGGGAGGTCTTAGTGAATACTACGACTCCGTCGTTTTGTGATCCATTGTTTACAGTAGCGTGGCAGGTATATCCCTGCATAGAAGGATTAGGTCCAGATACTTTAAGCCAGCACTCAGTGAGCACAATGACGTCGAAAACTATTTTAGTGATGGACAACATGGTGATGAATTGTTCGAAATTCTTATTAATACTCCTAATATTAATATGTATTATTACATTTTCAAGTTTACGTTGGGATGTTTAATGAACTCCGAGCATCTGTCGGGCGAGCATTCATATGATGAAGCTATAGAAATATTGTCGAGTTCGTTTGATCCAATTGATGCGTCACTGTCATACTGAGTTCAAAGTTTTGAGAGCGAAAATTATGATTTTACGAGCCAAGGTGCCTAAAATGATGCTAATGGAACCATGGATACTCTCACATCAGGATATTGTGATTCATGATCTAGAAGCCACACTTGTCCATGCTCCGCGTGATTTAAGGTGTTCTTCCTTAATCAATAAGTATTTGGGAAAAGACTTATTGACAAACTTTAATAAAAGAAACCATTGTGAATGCCAGCTTGTAAATATAGAAGCTATATAAAGTATAAAAGTGATAAAAGTTGTTAATAATGGGGAGTGTTTTTAAACTTTTAACCGCCTTTTAATCCGACGAATATTTTCGTGTCCATTTCGCCAGAGTCGTATATTTACGACCAAATACCACAGCTCGTTTAATCTGCTTTTTTGGGGTTCCGTCATCATCATCATCATTTCAGCCGAAAGACGTCCACTGCTGGACATAGGCCTCCCCCAAGCACCTCCACTTCGACCGGTCCTGTGCTTCCCGCATCTAACGGGTTCCTGCGGCCTACACAACCCAAAGGATAAAAACGGACCGTTCCGTCCCCAAAGGATAAAAACGGGACCCTATTAGGACTCCACTATCCGTCTGTCTGTCACTAGGCTGTATCTCATGAACCGTGATAGCTAGACAGTTGAAATTTTCACAGATAATGTATTTCTGTTGCCGCTATAACACTTAATACAAATAATAAAAATAAAATAAAGTTAAAATTTAAAGGGGTATAAAAGAAACGTTTGTTTCGGCGTTTTATGCCTTGTGGTACGGAACCCTTCGTGTGCGAGTCCAACTCGCACTTGGCCGGTTTTTATTTAGGTAATTACGCTGTATTTTATGAGGAATTTTTTTGTTTCGGGCGCCCCTGTGGGCTCGACCACTGATATGAAGTTGGGCGGTTAAAAGGTTAATGATGCTCATTAAGGATGCCCATTAGTCGATATTTTTTCCATACAAATTTCGGGAGAGTATTACTGCACTGTTTGATATGTGCATCCAAAGTTAAACATGATATCGTTTTGACTTATTGTTAATTATGTCTGTACGGAATCAGAATAGTAAAATAAAAAGCCATTAAAAAGTTATGAGCCAACAAATATTCGTTTTTCTTGCTATTTTTAACATACTTTGGGTGTAAATAAGATTTTATTGTTCAACTAGGACTAGATGACATGCTAAGATAATATAATATAAAGCACAAGCACAAAGTTTCTTAATCTAATTAGTGGGTGCCGTACTGCTCTCCTAGATAGGTTACAGAATAACCTGTGTTTAGGAGAAACAGTTCCGATCCCCGTCATAAATGGTTGACTTATAAGCACGTGTTAAATATATATTATAAATCATTACAGAAAGCTACTAAACGATATTATATTATTAAAATTAGGTTATTAAACAAAACAAAAAAATAACTAGAATCTAAAATAGCAATTTCTGAAAACACAAATTTATAAATGAAAGAAAAAGTAATAACTGTATAGTCTTCCCAACCAAGTCCGTACCGACAAAACTCAGTTATCGAAGAGTTTAATAAACTTTATTTGTAATTGATTAATGTAGTGGTTTTTTCAAAAAATCTCGAATTTTCGAAGCACTTTTCGAATTTTTTTGTGCACCTATCAGCTCGGAACGGTGTTTCTGTGCGTGAGAACTAGACGTTTTTCGTGTAGACTAGCGTCTAACTGCTCATCACTTATACTAGCTCTATCGGACATGAAGCCAGGTGAGACAGCGTGCTTTTTGGCCATGACCACCAGTGAGTTCGAGCCCGCGACTATTTTACTCTTAAAACAAACTATTATTTGTTCTGTAAAACACATTTTGTTGTTTATAATTAAATATTTGAAATTAATAATCCTATTAAAGTTTTTGTTTGTGTGTTTTTGTGACATCGACTTCCTGTCATCGTTCAATTGGTTTCAGTCTTTAAGAAATATAAATGAACCTACTCGTACTGTTCATGTACCTTTAAATTCATCTGCTTTTTTCATCATTCTGTGTTTTTTAAGTAAAACTACAACTTAATATAGATAGAGCCATTTATTAAATTCATCAAGTGATCTTATACTATCCTTTCGTAAAGGTTGTAAGCAAGACACATATTCTTCATATCAAATTCAGATTTTATTTCGGTGTCTATGTATCGGTTAACAATGGCCGGACACTCTAAATCGTTTGAGACGTAAGACAGCGGTGTACGCAGCTGGTGTACGGCGACTGGTCGGTGCGAGTATCGCTGCAGCGCTTGCGGCGCTGACGTCACATTAGATGCAGCGCGCAGCAGCACCACCTGAGAGCGAAGCTCACGCGCCGGCGCCACGTGGCCGCGCGAGCGCTCGATGCTCGCCAAAGCAACTTCTATAAGCCCACGGGCGTACTGCACCGAATGTCGCATACGCCTTAATAAGATTTTGACAATGGCGTCCACTTTCTGAGACCAAGCGGCGGCATTCCGCAGCAAGTCGTCCAAACCTACTATATCTTCACCAACTATCAGCTTAGACATGTGCCGAATAACGGCATCCTGAAGCTGGTCCTCTGTCTTGAAATCGCGTAGTTGTTCTTCGATAGTTTCTTGGAGCTCATCAGGCGAACATCCGACACAAAACACTGTTCCGGTTAAACCTGCAATAATATGTATTTATGAAATCCTTTCATACTGATAGCGTAGGTAAGACATTCAATATAAAAAAAAAATGGAGAATAGAGAATAGTACCTTTATCCTCGAGTATTGCGGCAAGTTCAAGAGCCACAGGCACTCCACTCTCGTATCCCAGCAAGTAGAAGTTATTTTGAACCCTGGTTTTGTTTATGAGGATCTGCCAACAATTAAATAAGTTCCTTGAGTATCAGCAACCAGTTTTTATGATTGTAGGGTTTCATCATCATCAACTTTCTATAAACATTTTTACAGTCACGACCGCGTAACGGAAAGTGCAGCGTGAGTAGACTCGGCACAAGGTGGACCGATAACCTGGTGAAGATCGCGAAAATCCCCTGGATGCGGGAAGGCGAGGACTGGATGTGCATTTGGATTGAGTGATCTTTTTTATTTCGTGACAAAATCTGATTGTACATTTAGTCAAAAATAGTCAAAACTCATAACCCAAAGTAAAAATTGTCACTCTCAAGGGTCTTCAGTTATTGCCGAAAATGTGGATCACTCAATTCAGACATTTTTCAAAAACTGCTATGAGCTAAATCTCAACAAAAACTTACTCTACTGACTAAATTTATATCTCAAAAAATTGTTAAAAATTTGTCACAACATTTTTTAAACCCATCAAGGCATTTAAAGCTTCTTCCAGGTATCTTTGGACAGTATCATTGGATCACTCAGTACAGACACCATTTTGTCTGAGAGATCGTTGTAATAAGGTTTCGGATGACTTTTTCTATAGATCTATTGTTTATCCTAAAATGTACATGTTCCGAATATATTTGTACAATAAATATCATAACACAACTACCTTTTGTTAAAAATTTATGAGTAACTCAATGTTTTTAAATTTGCTGAACTGAGTGATCCATAAGAATACTTATAGCTAAGTACCTGTTTCGTATTAATTTACACAAACTACGGTTAATTTTTGTACAACTTTATGACTAAAGTTTTATATAATAAAAATGTAATTTAAAAAATAAAAAAACCCGACTGCGAAACTGAAAAGCTACAAACAAGCCCATTTTAAATTAAATAAAAGTTGGAAGCAGGCGGGACCCATACCATTTTTATTATATTTTCAAATTCAAATGGGTCCCGCCTGCTTCCAACTTTTATTTAATTTAAAATGGGCTTGTTTGTAGCTTTTCAGTTTCGCAGTCGGGTTTTTTTTATTTTTTAAATTACATTTTTTATTTCCAGCTTTTTAGTTTACAAATGTGAAAGATTTCGCAAACGATTTAGTTCTTGGTACGTGTTTTTTACGATTTGTCACTTCGAATTACTTTTAACCATATAAGTTATATATATTTTTGTAATCACCTTTTAAAACCCTTTATTTTGATACCCCACTCGATAGGTTTCGAAAAGTGCAGTAGGGTGACCATATAATATGAGATCATCGGAAATAAGTATATTTTCGTTATATCTAAGTATCCTATTTAGATAATGGTCAGTTGTAATATCAATTAATGTAACCAGGACTTAACTTGACTTTACAGGAGAGGCAACAAAACTAAATTCTATTCACAAAAATTTACAGAAGTACATGCGCTTTAGATTCAGTACTGATGCAAGCAAAACAAACATATTGATGACATTATAGACACTTTCACAGATAAATACATCCAGGAATACCATAAATGTTTAAAAACCAGACTGGTCACGAAATAACAGTCGATTGTTGTTGTAACGTAACGTACGTTTTCGAGACAATTTTAATAAACAGCTTTTCAAACGCAGTTACCACTAAAACCTGCTTAAATGAATCTTGCGCGGCACCTGAAATAACTAGAAATGTTGTATTTCTGCCATTAAATCTGCAAATAATTTCTGTATTTGGCAGTTACAGTCTAGAAGAAGTAATTTCTTTTAGCTGCTAGGGGACTTGTCTTTCATGTAATAGTAATGCTATACTTATATGGTTATAAACTTTCTAGTGTTATTACATGGATTTGTATGGAACAAACCAGGTAACGTTACAAGATGTGCCCGAAATAATTTTAATAAAAAGTAGATCGTACAGGTTACTTGGAGGTAAGTACTTATTGAATTTCTTCCTTCTCAACATCCTGACGGCATCGGTCATTATCGAGCGTATGGCTATGTAAATGGACGAATAGTTTGCTATGATGATAATTTGGCTAAAACTTATGATAGCAAAAATGAACCACTTTATTTACATACATTTATTTACGCGGTTTATTATTTATAAATAACATTGTATTTCCTTTCATTTTACATTAAATTTCTGTTTTGCTATTATTAAATCCAGAGATATTCTAATAAGTAATGTCGTGTTAGCTTATAAGTTAGGTAGGTATGCTGAAAACAATATTTTTTTTACGAAAGCTAAATCGTTATTATAAGATCGATTTTTAACTAATCATCCAATAACTTTGGTTTTATGTTTCTTGTTAATTATATTTGTGTACCTACGTGGTGTATATTAAAGACTATTATTAAACAACCAAACAAATACCGAATTTTTAAATTGTCGTCTTAACAATTAAACTATGTTTCTACCATTGCAACTGTTTTATTCATAACGAAAAAGTTTTTTCTTGAATTAATTAAACGGTAGGGTTTATTCTAAATTAGACCTTAGTACAAGTGAAGTAACTCCTACAATCAACCTATCACAACGTATGTCCACGGCTTGAAAACTGTGTGATTGTATATTCTATAAGTTACGTTATAGTAACACGATATTTAAAAATAAAAATAACGTAACCATGTCATCTTCGAAACTACAATAGTAGGCTTCATTAGGGTTTCTTTCAGATAACAACATTTTTAGAGAAAAACGCTCTAAACAGCATTGCAATAGGAAGAAAACACAAAAAAAAAATACAACTCATTTTGTGAATAGAATTTAGTTTTTTTGCCTCTCCTATAAAGTCAAGTTAAGTCCTGGTTACATTAAATGACGATTATCTAAGCAGGTACTTATTTCCAATGATCTCATATTATATGGTCACCCTACTGCACTTTTCCCTAACAATAAAATTAAAAATGTAATATCTCGTAAATTAAGCTGTTAATGTGTAAATTATTTTTATGTAAAACTTTAGTCATAAAGTTGTACAACAATAATAACCGTAGTTTGTGTAAATCAATACGAAACAGGTACTTAGCTATACCCCTTACTCCCCGTGGGTGTCGTAAAAGGCGACTAAGGGTCTTACCGGAGAATGGGCAGCAGCGTTCTCTATTTATTCCACCATCATACCATACTGCGATCGCCAACCCGCCTGCCAAGCGTGGCGATTATGCCAAACCCCCCCCAAAATTGGGGGAGGCCTATGTCCAGCAGTGGACGTCTATCGGCTGAAACGACGACGACGACTTAGCTATAAGTATTCTTATGGATCACTCAGTTCAGCAAATTTAAAAACATTGAGTTACTCATAAATTTTTAACAAAAGGTATTTGTGTTATGATATTTATTGTACAAATATATTCGGAACATGTACATTTTAGGATAAACAATAGATCTATAGAAAAAGTCATCCGAAACCTTATTACAACGATCTCTCAGACAAAATGGTGTCTGTACTGAGTGATCCAATGATACTGTCCAAAGATACCTGGAAGAAGCTTTAAATACCCTGATGGGTTTAAAAAAAATTGTGACAAATTTTTAACAAATTTTTGAGATATAAATTTAGTCAGTAGAGTAAGTTTATGTTGAGATTTAGCTCATAGCCGTTTTTGCAAAATGTCTGAATTGAGTGATCCACATTTTCGGCAATAACTGAAGACCCTTGAGAGTGACAAATTTTTAACTTTGGGTTATGAGTTTTGACTATTTTTGACTAAATCTACAATCAGTTTTTGTCACGAAATAAAAAAAGATCACTCAATCCAAATGCACATGAGGACTGGTCGTTATAGCAATGCTTGCGGGAGGACTATGTCTAGCAGTGGGCGTCTTTCGGCTGAATGACGATGATGGTTATATACGATGGTTTATATTATATTAGGAGTATGTTTTACCTGAGCGTATCTCTGCGCAGTCTCCCGCACGGTCTCCGTCGGGTGGTCGAGTCCCGGCTGCAGCACAAGCGAGGGCAACTTGAGGCGCTCGCATAGCACGCGGAACCTCTCGTGGTGACCCTCCATACCCGGCACTATGCACAAGTATCTCTTGTTCACGTCAAACTCGTTATCGGACTGTGAATTATGGGAAGACCATCCTGTAGGTAGAGGCTTTACGAATCCAATGTTGAGATACCCGTTGTAATTATTATCTTAAGGTATCCGCCTCCATTGGCAACACATAAGTTTATTGACTGGATTATTTCTACACTGACAAGTGAAATGACATAATATTCGTGCCGTTGCGTGATGTAAAGAAGAATATTATAGATTATTTACAATTAATAATAAGATTCGTTTATTCTGTACTCACCAACGTGATATCTTTATTAAGAGTCGGTACCACAACGAGGTCAACTGAGGCGAGGAGTTCGTCAGGACAAACATTGGAAAAGAATGTCGCTAACCCAGTAACATTTCCCGGGACAATATCAGATGCGGACTCCACCAGCTCATTTATTCTAAAATAAAATCAAAATTAATACATTGCATGGGAAGATTATAGAAAGGTGATTGTAGAAAGAGAAGTTTTGAGTAAGAATAAGGCTTTGCGAGTAGACGAAGACCAAAGAAACGATGGATGGATTTAGATTGAAGGTAGAAAATGGATGGCTACTGAGATGACCTCTAATTGAGGTTTTTGAAGGAATAAAGGCTGCGCAGGATCCCAAGTAAATTGGGATAAAAGTGCGATACAATAAACAAGGACATGAAAATAACAAGTAAAACTATAAATAATAATTTCATAAATAGCTTGAGGAGCAAAATTGTATGATAAAAAATATGTTTTTCCTTACTGTAGTTTTTGTGTTAAACTTACCCGTTCAGAGTCAACAGCGGTATTGTATCTTCCTCCAAAGATACATTGTACGCAATATTGAAGAAGGCACTAATTATTGATATTTTATCATCTGCCATTCCTAACTCTTGCAAAGTAGTGTCAGGGTTTGCGTTTTGTGGTATGCTTATTCCTGAAAGATACGTCGATTATAGACTGCGGTTTTGTAACTAAGCTTTTGTGAGGCTACAACGTCATAATAATATGCCTACATAAGGCATGTTGATGACAAGGTACGAAGTCATTGCTTATGTCTGCCTCGATGGTTTAGTGGTCGCAAATGCGCCGTTGAGCATCGGGTCCAATACTCAGGTCTGGTAACGTTATTTATTTGTACCCCGTTTATAGCAACAGGCCTGAGCTCTATGACATGCTCCTATTATTTAAATAAAACTGGTGAAATGTGAGTGTACTTAACATCTCTGCCTGACCCTGGTATAAAAGCGTGCTGTTTCGTTATTAATTGAATTGGTTTTATTACCGGCCAATGCAACGAGTTTTTGTAACAGTCCAGGTGTATTTCCCTGTGCAGGCTTCGCTAGCAGTACGGCAGACGTACTGTGCAGCGCTCGCTCCGCGGCTTCAGACAAGTCGTGAGAACTTGGATTGTTCTGTACCAAGAAAACATACATTTCATTATGGTGCAGCTGATTTACTATGTGCCGAAAAAACATTAGATAATAGTTATATGTACAACATATAACTATTATCACACAATTTATTAACGTTAATAACCATAATCATTTGTGTGCTGTGCAGGGCAGGTTGAAGTCACCGTTTATAGATAAAGTGTAGTTATGAACTATAACGCAAGACTTTTCACTTTTTGTCAAATAATGAGCTGCTATTAGATTAAAATTGCGTATCTCCATGTCATTAAATTTTTATTTAAATATCTGATGGATTTAAATTTTTATTTAAATATTTCACTACGCATGAGATTCTTTAACACTTAATCTTGTCTTTTATGTAGTTAAAAAACGGAATCATTAATGTATAAATTAACTTACCTCGCTTAAACCTGTCAGATCCAAACTTGTAGCTGTAAAACCACACTTTGCTCTCGCTATACATATGTCCTCGCCCACAGAACTGACTGTTGAGACGACTGCAAAGTACCTGTGATAGATTCAAGTTATTAAAATGTAAGCCTTTAATGGTTTTAAAGCTTAAATTGGGCTGGGCACATCGCATGCCGGAGGAGCTCAGGCTAAAACAAACAGACAGGTGGTACTAAACAGCAACAAAAAAGGAGCTAGCGGAATGAATTCAGCAATGAAGATCAGCAGGGGGCCACTAATCAACAGTTTGAATATATAAAATTAATATTGAAATATACCAACTTTAGTTCAGGACATAACGATCTTGAAGTGACATCTAAAGAATTTAGAAGAATTGTCAGTTCTTCTTTATGTTTATCGTTCTTGACTTTTGTTATAGCTACGTAAATGCCTTCGATAGTTCCAAGACTGTTAGCATCGTTTATTACTTCAGTAATACCTTTTCTGATATCAATAGTTTTTTCTAGAGTTACCACTTTGACGCCTAGATTTCGCCAAGACCTTGAAAAAGAAGAAAAAAATCATTTTTGAATTACTTTACAATCCACTGTGGCAGATGGATGTAATAATCTTACCCTATTTTATAACATTGGTACTGGTTTAAGCTCGTAGAGTGAATGTATAGTTTTTTAGCTCCGCGGTGTACTAGTTTGTCGGCTAGTTGAACTCCAAGAGCGCCATCATCCCAGAACATTAAATGACTTTCATCAGGATTGCATATTATTCTGAAACAAAACACGACTTACTTTGAAATTAAGTTCTTGCTGATTAAATGACATTCTGAAGGCATAATTACACTTGGTTGGCCAAACACATTCGGATGCCTACGGAATACAGGCATAATATACAGTCTCATTCCGCGAAAAGCGAACCCCAATGCGGAGACCCGGTATAACTGCGCCAGTTTTTGTAAGCGTGGGTCACATTACCTGGGGTATGCGTAGCTCACAGAGTCTTGCATCCTCAGCAGCACCCTGCCGCGGTGCCTGCTGGCCGCGAGCAGGCGGAAGGCGCGCGCGGCGTCATGCGGCGCGTACGACACGCGCGACAGAGGACGCACGTACCCGCGACTAATACCTTCGCTCAACTTCGTCTGCAGGTACTTCATTTCATCAGTATTTTGTTGAGTGAATAGAGACGACAAGTCAGTCGCGACGTATGACCTTTGCTTAGTCATGAAATACATTCCAAGTTCATATTGTTCACCGTCCTGAAGTTGAACAGTGTCGACTAAGATTCCAGAAGGTGCTATGCAATTGAGAGAGGTCTGAAAAACAAATAATTATTACGGAACCATTGTTTTATTATATTTTACTTGTTATTCATACATTTAATATTTTTGTTAGATAAATAAAAACTTACACTTTTAAGTTGCCCTTTAACGCAACTTAAGATAACTTCACAACCTTTTCCTTTTGTTGCTAACAAAACATTATTTGAAAAGCTGCTGTCGCGGGAGTTTCCAATGTTTTCATCTGGAAAATATATACATTTTTTTAAGTATAAGTACAGGCACAAACCCAAGATCCGTACAAAAACATAAAAAAGGGATAGAGCTATCTGTAGCACTGGAACAATGATGGCTGTCAAGGGCTTAAGTTATACTGCGGTTTTTATGGCTTGCTACTAAGGGGACTAAGTACAGGAACTAAACGCAAAAAACGCAAGTTTTATAATGCCTAAAAGTATTATGATCGACTACAGTAAACAAAATCAGAAAAATATATGATATTATTCAGGATATAATGCTAGTAAGATAGTGTGTTGAAAACATAATACAACTAATTTGATACGATAGAAAAAAATCATGATAATACCTCTAAAAACTTTCTTTTTACAATAAAAACCATACTCATACATCCAATTATTCTGATGTTTTGTCAGATTATTCTACAAGCAACATACTAAAGCATTATTGTTTTAATTTTTTAGTCCAAACAATACATTTTTTATGAATAGATAATTGCTTCATATTTTGCAATAAACTACCAGCGTTGTGTCATCGCGCTTCTCTTTCTTTTCTATGCAGTCCGACAGTGACCGCGCTTTACGTCATGTAAGCCCCTTATTTAGGTCTTATAGTCCCTTTAAAAGTCGCTCTTGTAGCCTGGCCGGACAGTGATAATGTAAGCCGCTATTCCGAAAAAAAAAACAATATTTTTTTCTACAATCTTATGGCTCGCCCGTCGTCATAGCACCCCGCCCAGATCATCACTAATAACTATCGAAATCGCCTACCTACCTTTTAGCTCAGGGTACAGTTTCTGCAGGAACTTCTTTTTCCATAAATCGCTGACTGTCGTGAACACTGTGCACCCGTGAGCGAGCGCAACGGCAATGGCCGCCTGTCCCAATGCGCCGGTACCTCCGTGCACTAGCACGTCACTACCAGGTAACATCCCCGCCTTGATTATCTAATGAAAGATCAATTTAAATTGTTAATAAAGAAGATAGTATAGATAATTGAGTTTCAATGTAAAGCTGCTGGATTTGGCCATTTTTAGGGTTCCGTAGCCAAATGGCAAAAACGGAACCCTTATAGATTCGTCATGTCTGTCTGTCTGTCTGTCCGTCTGTCTGTCTGTCTGTCTGTCCGTCCGTATGTCACAGCCACTTTTCTCCGAAACTATAAGAACTATACTGTTGAAACTTGGTAAGTAGATGTATTCTGTGAACCGCATTAGGATTTTCACACAAAAATAGAAAAAAAAACAATAAATTTTAGGGTTCCCCATACTTAGAACCGAAACTCAAAATTTTTTTTTTCGTCATTCCCATACATGTAGGGGAGGAGGCCGCGCCGCAGCGGACCAGCCCCATCACACGCTCACCACTTTAACATAAACGTAGCATAACATCACGCTTGTATTCCTCCACATCTATGGGTAGGTCTTCAAAAATGATATTGAGGATTCTAATATCATTTTTTTCTAAACTGAATAGTTTGCGCGAGAGACACTTCCAAAGTGGTAAAATGTGTGTGTGTGTCCCCCATGTAACTTCTAAAATAAGAGAATGATAAAACTAAAAAAAATATATGATGTACTATCCACGCCAAAAGTCCATACGCAACTTCAAAACTAATTGCTTAACGTTTAGTTTGACTTACGACCTTCTTTTAATGAGTAATTTGACACACACACCCGCATATTACTCGAATAATCACGCTTTTGAATATAGTTCCGTGTCATGTTCGTCTTGTTCACATAATTCGTAAAACTTTTGAGTATACCCACAGAAATCTAAATAAATAAATTAGGTATGGTAGACAGATGCAGGTAACTTACGGCTCATTCACCGCGCCTAATAGAATGTTGTTCGTTCTTGATTGGTTTTTGATATTGTGGGTTAGTGACGTGTGTTTAATCTATTATAATAGCTGTGTAATAGTTCATTTTGAAATGTAAGCTTTGAGATGAAAGCGGATATTATCGCGCAGCGTAAAAGTGGTTTTAATATATTATTATATCACAAATAATTGATGAAACCGGACTGACTGTGAGTATTATGATTTAATTATTTTATCTAACATTTAGCTAATTAAAGTTTAACTGCTGATCCTTGTAGTTATTTTATTAAACGTTTTGTATTTACCATAGGGTCTAAATAGAAGAAAAAATAATATTTCCAAGAGTTTATTTATTTACTTTTGGAATGATGAATATAGCATTATGTATAAATTATAATATAATTATTTTGTAACATTTGAACTATTTTCAAAATAATTTTGTTTAAAAAAGTAATAAGTAGGTATCTACTTAATATTTTATAATTTTGCTAGTAGCCTTACAATATTCCTTTTTTGTTTTAGAGAAATTACCTACTGTGAGTCGGAGGGTCAAAAGATATAAGGAAGAGTACAGTCAGTGAATAAGAAACAAGTGGTTTTAACCAACCAGTGACCTACCAGATGAAGTTGCATTGCAAGGAAATATGAAGATATATGTTTAAACATTACAGGATCCATACGCCAGCGTTTACTTGATAGCATGGATAATAATGGGGGTTATACAACGTATTAAGTTATAAATTACAAATTGATTTTAGTAATATTAAATAAAATATTATTGTGTCATATCCGTAATAAGGATTATTTTGAGGTTTATAGTTTCAATCTTCTTTTCAAAATGAATTTTGAAAATGAATACTTAAGCTATATCCGCAATTAAAGCACAATATTATTTTATTACTAAGATAGTTACAATATTTTAAGTCTAATGGTCGTAGCTCACCGATTACCTGCTTTACTTCAATAAATTGTTCTTTATGAGAAAATAAACTGTTTTAAAAGTTTATTTATCAAATTATAACGAATAAAATTTTTGAAATCACTTAATTTTTTTTTTTATTTTTACCCCGCATATTTCAATAACAATATAATAATACAAATAAAACAAATATTACATTATTATTCTCGTGTATTAATTTATCGAATAATAAAAAAAGATAAGATTATTGTTGAAAAGATAATTCAAAGTTCCATCTCGAGATTCGAACCCAGGCCTACGTGTTTACTAATCCTATACGCTACGTTATCCGCTAGCAGCACTTGTTATGAAGTTGTGAATTTTAGCAGTGGTATGAACCAACCAAGGTCATACGTAATTACGCCGCGCGTGTGAAAAAGCGATGACGATATGTTTTGTTTCGTTTGACGTTAGCAAGTGTACACACACAGATGTAAATACGGGCCTGCGGCGCGGGCGCGGGGACGGCGCGAAGCATGTTCACAGAAATTTCAACCATAGCGCGCCTAAGCACTTTTGAGGCGTACTGTACATTACCATGTAAACTACCACCGAAAATTGGTTTGAACGACATCTAGTAAGTAGTTTTTTTTAATACGTCATAAATCGTAAACCGCAATTTACCATTCATTCAATCAACTCAAAAATAAAAATAAACATTTAATTTCATAAACATAAACCTTATGCATAAACTCAGATGTTACGGAACCCTCGGTGCGCGAGTCCGACTCGCTCTTGCCCGATTTTTTTATCTAATTACGTAAACTCACGAGACAGTAGAGTGCGTGTGTGTAGGCGAGCGGCACGGTGGCGGCGTCCTCCAGGCTCCAGTGCGCCGGCACCGGCCACAGCAGCTCCGGCTGCGCGCGCACCACGCTGCCGGCCGCGCCGCAGCGGACCAGCCCCATCACACGCTCACCACTTTAACATAAACGTAGCATAACATCACGCTTGTATTCCTCCAAATTTCGCCAGCTACAATTATGGGACAGCATATAGTTATTAACCTCGAAATGGTATTGGCATATAACGATTATGGGAGAGCATATTGTTATTAACCTCGAAATGGTATTGGTATATAACGATTATGGGAGAGAATATTGTTATTAACCTCGAAATGGTAATGGTATTGGTATATCTGTGACGTTATCTTTTTATTAAGGAACGAAACAAAATATAAACAGAAACATCACAAAATGCTCAAGGTGTCCGGATTTAGACATACTTTTAAGCAATCTTAATACTTTTTTTTTTTTTGTGGATGGGAAATCATCAAATGACTCCTCCCGCTCTGGGTGGAGCGGAAGGGAGTGTCAGACTCTTACTGACTAAAACCCACCCGTGTTCCTTCCTTAGCCCTTTATGTTCCGGGCCAGCGGTAACCCTTTCGGACAATCCCGCTGACAAAGCAATCTTAATACTAACGTAATAAAAATGATTAGATATGGTTAACACATAGGTACTTTACATTGTGAGGTCGTTAATAATAATGACTAAAATGTACAAAAACGACGACGGCGCGGGTCAGGCATCCCGTCGATGCTAATTATTTATTGAATGAAATTTAAACAGGATAATGCATTTTCAAAGAGAATCAAAGAATTTTAATTGTTTTTTTGTTAGAACATCATTAATTAGAGAAGGTATGAAATAAGCGTTAGTTCGTTTCCCTGGTTCTATTATGTCGGTACTACCAGTTTTGATTGGGCTACCATTCTTGTTGCAGTGCTATATTGATTGAATTTAATTTGCAGTTCTTTGTTTGTAAAAAGGCCACTTTGGCAGAATCATAAAAGGACAACATTATGAATCATAATGGACAGTTAACTATTAAGTTAATCGTATCAAATCCCACTGGCGAAAAATTTTTCAGTTAATTTGAAAGCCTCAGTTAAATCTGTCATCAACGAGTAAACCCAAATATTTGTAGTTGGTAACCTGCTCCAGTGGCTCAAATCAGAAATCTGAGTTATATAAATACCTATTGGACCCGCCAACAGCTGTTTCTACATTATTTGTGGCACCACGCTCTATACACTTATCTGTTATCCGCGCGCAATGAGAATGGGATGGAACCTTGTCAAAGTAAATCGAAAATACGAGATTTATATATTATTGTGTAATTATTTTACTTGAGAACTGTCATTTTCAATTTACTTTGACAAGGTTCTATCCCATTCTCATCGCGCGCGGATTATACTAGTAAGATCAGCATTACAAAAACCTTACATTCATTATAAAAATATATCGGAATGTAAACACTTGCCTCTCAGTGGTTCCGCTGTAGTCCACTCCGTACACATTGGATTCGCATGGCGTCACGCCAACCGCCCTCTTCACATCGGACGTGCAGAGCCCGGCGTAGTGAACCTGATAATACAAACAACAAAAATAGAACTGTTTCGTGATGCCAAAATGCAGCATAAAACGTGACACATACAAAAAAAACGAACTTTCAAAAAAACGAAAAGGTTTCAGTTATTTTAGGTCAATCTTTTTCTTTCACAGTCAGTGGAGAGCAGGAGTCATAAGGAGAGTAATAAGGGCAGTTAGCAGTCAGCAGTTAGTTTATACATACCGTTACCGCCAAATCAGACTGCTGTAAATGAGGAGCCTCTACCCAGTGCAGGGACTCAAGATCTCCTATTTGTGAACATTGAAGTATTACAGGATTCTTCAAGACTCTTTGTTGCTGCAGGCCACCTGTGGTTTCCTGTATAAAAAAACCTATGTAAGTCTAAGTATTATTGAGATATAAAAATAAAAGGTCTATGAGTCCAGATAAAGGATTTTCTTAGAGGCAGCCAAAAAGATTTCCGCCGGGGCAAGGCCGGGAGCGTTTAAAATTTATTTATATTTCAAAATGACAGTGTCACTTAAATTTATTTTTTCTTTTTAGTTCACGTTATTCTTTCTTTTATAGGTTACGTTTTTATTTAAATAAAAGCTTGTTTTTATAAACTTTTTTTTATTTTCATTTTGTTTTTTACTTTTTAGTCTTAAAGATTTATTAATAACATTTTTTAAAATTTTTTTTTAGTTATGAACGGTGGTCAGCTTGTTTTGTAACACTTTTTTTAATCCGTCATCTTGGAGCGGCGGCCATATTGAATTTTATGTAAGTTTACTAACTTTATCGTTTTCTACTCTTCAATCCCTTTCATTTGATACCCATATTAGAGGGATTGAAAAAAATATATAATCCGCCATCTTGGAGCGGCGTAATATTGAATTTAGTGTGATGTTATTCACTTTACCGTTTTCTAATCTTCAAGCCCTTTCATTTGATACCCATATTAAGGGGGTTGAGAACAAATATGTAATCCGCCATCTTGAAGCGGCGGCCATATTGAAATTATTACAATATTGAGTATGCAAACTCAAACTCAAAGCAATGAGGGATTTTCTTTTTTTTTTTTTTAACCCCTGACGCAAAACGACGGGGTGTTATAAGTTTGACGTGTCTGTGTGTTTGTGTGTGTGTGTGTGTGTGTGTGTGTGTGTGTGTGTGTCTGTCTGTGGCATCGTAGCTCCCGAACGGATGAACCGATTTTGATTTTGGTTTTTTTGTTTGAAAGGTGAATCAGTCGGGAGTGTTCTTAGGTATGTTTGATGAAAATCGGTCCAAGATGGCCGCCGCCACAAAATGGCGGAATACATATTTTTTCACAAATCCCTTAATATGGGTATCAAATGAAAGGGCTTGAATAGTAGAATACTATACACTGTAACAAATTTCAAATCCAAGATGGCCGCCACCACAAAGTGGCGATTGACAGTTTTTTTTTACAACCCCCTCAATATGGGTATCAAATGAAAGGGCTTGACTAGTACAATACTATACGCTATTACAAATTTCAAATCCAAGATGGCCGCCACCACAAAATGGCGAATTATATTCTTTTTTCACAACTCCTTCAATAAAGGTACCTATCAAATGCAAGGGCTTGACAAGTAGAATAATGTAAACTATATTGAAAGGGAATGAGGAATATTAACTAACGAAATGAAAACTAAAAACTTCAAAATATTTTTTTGTCTGATCAATGCTCTAGAATGATGAGGAAAGTGAAGTGGTGTGGTACCTACGACCACTGAGTTTGACTATTTTTATTACGAATGGAACAATCCCACTTAAAAAGCGTAGGTATTTCTACATCAGATAGTGTCGCAGTCCCATTTTATAAACTAGATCTGAAATACCTAAGATATCTAACGCTATGAAATACTTTTACGAAAGTTGAATAACTAAATGAAGAACTAGGAAAAGGATATAATAAAACAAAAAAATCTGTTTAGTCTTAAAAATTATTCTTCAACTATAATTAAATAATTATTTTTTGACGGATAAAAAACCTGATTAAACACCAAATTACCTGAATCTTAAAACGCAAGAAAATAAAAGAAATGAAATAAGTACAAATATTAAGGACTCCCTACAAAAAGCATGAAATAAAAAATTAAATTAAAAATTTAAAAAACCCCCGACACAAAAAAATAATAAAATTAAATGTAAGTAATTGGAAAAGGATCAAATAATTTAAAAACCCCCAACTTAAAGAATCTAGGTAACGAGACTAAATCAGATAAATTCATATGGAAGTCGGGGGACCGTTCTGTGGAACACCTTCTATGCTAAGAGGTCCCCCGACTGCCATATGAATTTATATGATTTAGTCTCGTTACCTAGATTCTTTAAGTTGGGGGTTTTTAAATTATTTGATCCTTTTCCAATTACTTACATTTAATTTTATTATTTTTTTGTGTCGGGGGTTTTTTAAATTTTTAATTTAATTTAAAGCTTCCCTAGTCCCTGGATGGATGGCGCTGAACTTGGTAAGTTACTGCTAGCAACGGAACGTCACATAACTTTTTTATTAATTCACTTGGATGTAATTTTGAGATCGTAAAACGAAAGCAAACGAAACTGTCACTCAACAAGCGTATATAACGTAACGCAATGTTTTTTTTACCAAGCATTTTGACTTTGGCATCTAGTAACGTAGTCAGTTCAACGCCATCTTCAGGGTTCTTGGAAACTATGTTTTTTTTTTAATACTCAAAAGAAAAACCTCTCATTATTTCAATTAAACCTTGTACAGGCATTTTTGAATTGTCAAAATTAAATAGTCTGTCATTTAGTCAGAAAGTTGAAGCTAGTTGTCCATTCCAAAACGTAGATCTCTTTGGAGAAGAACGGGCAAGAAACTCCATAGACACTCTTTTAAATCAAGATATTACAAAATCCTGGGTACATTATTGCATAATATAGCACATTGTATTGTTACCAGAATTAAAAGTGTATGCACAGTTTCAGCTCAATCGGATACCAACAAATGGTCGAAAAATGGTTTGCAAATTTTGACGGACAGCTTACATACATACGAACAGTGCAAGCTAAATAAAAGCTTGTAAAAAGTAAAACCAACAATGAAAATGTAATTGTAAAAAATCCACTAACGTTTGCGGTGCTAACCAGTGACGGTGGTACAACCAGATCCACCTTTGTTGCGTCTTGACTAACGGGAGGCAGATTGTGGTATTTAATATTCTGTAGTGTAACTCCACCACACCTGAAGCATTATAAATGTATAAATTATATAGTTCAGCCTTACACAATTTTAAACAAGTGCTTAAAAAGTAAGCAAAACGTTTAAGAACATGTATGTCGACGAACATAATATGAGTACAACAGATTAGACACTTATTTTGCAAATACGGGAAATACATAATAGGTGTTATAATGCATTAAAGCTAAGACACTCAATATTCGGCAGGCAGCTCAGACCAACAAAAAAAGAAAGACGGCGCGCCGCGAACCTCAAAAGTGAAGCCATAAAACCGTGCTCCTGCAAGTAAACATACACGCTCACGCACACACCTACACTAAAACCATGCTTATCGCTCTTAGTACGTCACGAGTCGTCGTCAAGTTAACATAGGTTAAAAAAATATAATTATGCATTCCTGTGCAGTGAAAAGTTGCAAAAACAACAGCAAATCACATAAAAAGTCTCACGGAATCACTTTTCACTTGTAAGTACTTGAAATAATATCGTTTCTATGATATTAAATTTTAGATTACATGGAACAAAAAACCTCAACGAACGAAAGTAGAGACATAAGTTGCGGGGGTTGCCATAATACGATTTAAATTTTCCCCATTCGATTAATACATACATATAAATATGATTTGTTACTTCGAGTTATATTCCTATTTTCTTTTTTATGTATTGAATATTTTGGGTTTCCAATTAATATCAATACCATACTCAACAATATCTTACTCGTACAATAATAGACTAGTTCCTACTCGCACAAATATCCCCAAATTATAGGGAAAACATTTAACAAATGGCAAGCCTTCGATACACACATAGATAAAAAGGTGGCTTCAGTTTTAATGTTCGTGGCGCGCTGTCTATCTTTTTTTGTTGGTCTGAGGGCAGGCAGACATAATATTACAATAATATATTAACATTAGACGATGACAATGTTTTTTTTTTTAGGTTTTCCCAGTAAATGTAGCTCTCTGTACTAGTATACTATTATTCAATCCGAAACTACTGGGGACCGCATGGGAGAGAGGGAATTGAGAGTAGGTACACCTCTGTTTGCACTCACACTTGGACTATAGGTAATGTTTCCGTAGTTGGTTAGTCTCCGTTGAAATGGGCCGCCGTAATCGAAATTAGGTCTGGAGAAAACTGTTATAATAATTATACTTAGTCACCTTGTTTGATCATGGACATCAGAAAAGTAAGCATTCACAACAGTCTTCCCGTTTAAGTTGTAGGCATCTTGAAGACAGTTCGTGGTGTCAATGTCTAATCTCCTGATTTGTGTGGGCAGGGATACTCCATCGTGTGGTTGTCGCAACATGTTCAGCTGCAACAAGCCGTCGATGAACGTGACCCAGTTGTCGCGCCACACCAGTGCTGCCTGGCTCAAAGATGCGCTCGCAGCTTCGACGCTCAAGAATTCGCCGCTACAAGATAGATACATCGAATAAGCTTTGTTGGATACCAAAAGAATCACATTGATACAATGCAAGATATACAGAACGCTTTTGTTAAATTGTGTAAAACTCTGGATGTGCAGCAGCTTCGTTTTGTATAAGAATGCATACCAATTGAACACGCTTCGCTCGGATGCATGGACTGATATGAGTACCCTAAGCAGCCCGGCGGCACAGACGTAGCTTCATAATCTTGTTTCAAGGGAATGGGGCGAAAAGGGAAGTATCTCCATTGTGTGATTGTGCGTGCGCAGCTTATGTTGTGTGTGGAAAGGTGAGACCCTCGTAGCCAGATAAGAAAAACGTAATGTAGCAACGGCAGTGGAACGTTATGACCTCTCAAGCTCCGCTACTGAGACACAATAATTGTGTCTCAGTAGTAGTAGCTGTAGCTGTAGTGTGTGTAGTAGTGTGTTATTGATTTTCTATTGTATCGTACTACATAGGGTACGCGCGGAGCTGGACCGACTGCCCAGAATTAAAAAAACAATACGAAACACCACCGCGTTTGTATGTGTTATTTGTTAACTTATTATGACTGACCTGTAATTATAATCCCTGTCTTGCAGAAGTTGGTAAATGTCTTGTGAACTGAGCGCCATGTCAGTATCATTAGTTTTTGTCAAGTTTACGTCGCAACCACTTTGAATGTACCCGGATGCCACTCTGTTATTCTCGTTCAAGATCTGTTGGAGATAAATTTAGTCTTGTGATCACGCCTGTGTTCCCCGAATGACTTGGCAGAAGTGTTGGTAAACTACACACATATTACACATGTTATGTTTGAGTCTCATGAAACAGAGGGTGAGCCTATTGGCCATAAATTGCTACTGAAACATTCTAGAAAAACCCAACAACACTTTGCGTGGCCTAAAATTCGAAACCTATGTTCAGTCAAAAGTCAAAGGTTTATTGCGCACTTTTAAAATAATGCAACTGGCATTATTTTAAAAGTGCGCAATAAACTTTTGCGTAATATAATGAATATCTTCTAAATCAGTGTAGTATTTTCTGTAGCAGGGCAGATATCACGATTTACTCAAATAACACAGGCTCACCATCACATCCAAGTCCTGGTCCAGGGCACGCTTCAACTTCCCACCATTCGTGCTGACTGACAGTTGACTTAGTGACAGCTACCTGACTACTTGTGTGTGTGAGAGACCGGGTTCACAAATCTATTAAACTTACACTACAATCAGTATACCTCAAACTTTCCGGTCCCCCTGTGCAGTGATACGCTGAGTCTCAGCGGTCGCTGGTCGTGCAACATGGGCTGAGCGTACAGGTGCACGTCACGGAACTGCACCGGCATCTGACGCTTGACAACCCCTGAGTGCATCGCGAGGGTGTCCCACGTCGCCATCAGAGCGGCCGCGAAAGGATAGCACTGTTTCACTGGAATTCACGGGGATATTAGATTTGGATATGGATATAATAATTGCAATATTGATGCCATCTCGAAGAAAATGCTGAAATGTCCCATGAGCCTAACACTAGCATGAGCAAATCGAAACAGAGTGCAGCTAAACTGCTTTAAAAAGCCTTTATGAACTTACAAGTATAGCTCAGAAACAGAGTCCAGTCAACGAATGACTCAAAAGCAGGTGTAGAGTGCGTGAGCTGGGCCCTAAGCGATTTCTTCAGAAAGTTATTTAGGGTGCTTATGGAGTTAACATACTAAAAGTCCCCGCGTCTAGGAGGTGAGCCGGAGTGGGGGGGATAAAAGTTCCCATTTTTGAGTTTTTCGCTAATATCTTTAAAACGGTGCGCCGTAGAGAAAAAATGTCTAGACGTAATGAAAGCTAATACAATTTTCTACGACTTTTATCTTACATACTTTTTCGAATTCCCACCCATTTTTGAACTACACGTTCCGAAAAGTAAACATTTTCGAAAAAAACGACTTTTATCTAACACTAGCTGTTGTTTGCTACATCGGCGTTATTTCGGGATAAAAATTAGCCTATGTCCTTTCCAGAGACTTAAACTATCTCTATACCAAATTTCATCTAAATCGGTTCAGCGGTTTAAGCGTGAAGAGGTAACAGACAGACAGACACCAGCGGAGCTTTGCAGAGAGTGATTAGAATTTAGAAAAAGTGTATAGGACAATGCTGTTTAGCTGCGTTCTCAGTTGGTGGGAGGGAGCTGAAAGCTAATAAAATTTTCTACAACTTTTGTCTACGCTTTTTTACAATGAAACACATATTTCCCAAATTCCCAACACCAAACAGTGAGGGCATTAATAAATTAAATCCAGCTTTTTACCTCTAACAACGTGACCTCGTAGGTAGCTGTACTCATCATCATGAATAGATTTCAGGAACTGGCAGGCTGCAGCCACTCGCCTCTCTCCACCGACAAAATATGAAAGTTGCCTTTAAAAAAATACAGGAAATTAAAAAACATGCGAGATGAATTATATTTTAGTTCCCTCTCACGGCAGGCCAAATGCCCCTTCTCTCGACAATACAGGGATAGATAATTAATTATCATGCATTTTCTTTCGAGCTGGCGATAAGTTCAGGTTTCTCAGTATGATCTTCATTATAGAGTAATAATTTTAACTTAGTTTAGTTTTATTTTCCGTAAAAATCGCGATTCCCATTCACATCGAGGTTATGACTTCGAGACTGGCTACAGTGGCTAGCTAGTACTTTATTCCTTTTTTAGAAGACTTTTAATGTTAATAAAAGAAAATAAGTTATAAATCACCAACCTGTATCTAAGGTCAGGAAAATTAATTAATAAGCAAACTGACCACCAACTTAAACTGTTCGTATATTCAAACCAAAGACTACAATATAACGCGGATTCAAACCAAAACTGTAATGCTTTGACAGTTGCAAAGACTACAATATAATGCGGTGGACAATTGTATGTGGACGTTGACAATTATCGACCTATCACTCTTTCTCCCATTTGATATAAACAATGATGTACAGGCGAGTGATAAAATTTCTTAATAAACACAACAGTCTTGTTGATCAGCAATACGGGTTTAGACAAAATAAATCGACGTCTTTGGCAATATTTACGCTAGTGAAAGCAATGATGACGAATATTAATAATAAAATACCTACTTGTGCATTACTGTTAGACTTAAGTAAGGCGTTCGATCGTGTTGATCATACGCGGCTTCTAGAAAAACTAGAAAGATACGGTATCAGAGGTCCAGCAAAAGAATGGTTTCAATCTTATTTAACTGACAGAAAACAGGTAACGAGGATAACAAAATTGAATAAATTAAGTAACACTTAAGAAGATTCTGATTCTGAAGCACGGACTAATTGCTGTAGTGTACCACAAGGTAGTTATCTTGGGGCCATTATTGTTCCTTCTTTACATAAATGATTTGCCTCAGTCAATAAAACATCAGTGTGTATTGTTCGCCGATGACACTACTATTATTATTAAATGTAAAAATTTACAAAAATTTTACATTTAAATTAAACAAGCATTAAATGACATTATAAAATGGTTAGATATTAATAAATTAAAAATAAATGTTTCCGAAACGAATGTGCTTTATTGCAAAACATTTAAAAGTAAACCTGTATGCCTTAATGTTGCACTTTACAATAATAATATAGAACAGGTACGTAGTGCAAAATTTCTGGGTGTAATACTTTATGAGCATTTTACTTGGAAGAATCACATCGAAATAATTAAAAAAATAATGAATCAGTTCGTATTTGCCTTAAAAAGAATTAATAATATCACATCTTTGCGTACCGCCTTATATCCGATGTATCACGCATACGTCTGCTCACTAATACGTCACGGTATAGTAGTGTGGGGAAACTCTTCCGAAATGGCGAAGATCTTCATCGCCCAAAAAAAATGTATTCGTGCAATATTCAAAATGCAGTGGTCTGACTCATGCAGGCCTATATTCAAATCGCATAATCTATTGACAGTCCCATGCATTTATATCTATGAAATTGCCAAGTTTGTGAGGTCCAATCTTAAACTATTTGAACGGAAAGATAACACAAATAAAAGGAAAATGACACATTTAGATTTTGAAATGCCCATTCCAAAACTAGAACTCTTTCGGCGGAGTTGCGTTTACATGGCTCCCCTAATTTACAATGCTTTGCCTAAGTCAATTACTCAACTACCCTTCAATAAGTTTTGTGTTGCGTTGCGGAAGTGGTTGTTACAAGAAGGTTTTTATTCGATAGATGAGTTCTTTCAAAAGTGTCCCTGTAAATTTTATACAATAAAGCACAGATATATTTAACTCTTAAATAATTAATATCTTAAATTTAAAAACTTGTTGCAAGCTAAATATTGGCTAAATATGTGTTACTAAATATTTTATTATAAGAACTTTATATACCTACCATATTTGATGCAATAAATGAATTGAATTGAATATGAAATGGCTAAAACATGGCAATTTGACGTAGGGTGTCAATTTAATTAACACGAATATTTTTTTACATAATGGCCGGGTTGCGTGGATGTGACGCATATTTTCCCACCACTTGTTATTTTTTTGTGTTTGTGTTCTTTCTCTGCGTCATGTTTACCCCAAATAAACGTAAATACATTTGGAAAGAAATACGTTTTAGAAGAAAAAAGAAAGAAAATTCTTTCTTTTTCTTCTAATGTTCGTGCTTCCACTACACTAATAAAAATACTTTTCCTTTAGTAGGACAATACACTAAGCATTTTCTCGAGCATTTCCATGTAATGTAACGTTCTTACGAATTGTAGTGGTGTGGACTGTATGTTGGTTTCAATCACTTAGTTTTTAATGTTTCTGTTTATTCTACTTGTTCTTTTCTTATTCAGGTGAGCAGACAAACTTATCGATGAACTACTATCGAACTATAGGCGAACTACATTTTTACTGGACTTCTTTTTGTGAATGGCATAAATAAACTTAAAAACTAAACGACTACACGCTAACTGTGGGTTACGGACCTCGGCTTAGGGCGTCGCTGGGAGAAGGCAGCAAGGGACAGGCTTTTTTTTTTCGGATGGAAAATCATCAAATGGCTCCTCCCGCTCTGGGTGAAGTGGCAGGGAGTGTCAGACTCTTACTGAAACCCTTTCGGCTTCGGCCCTAAGGGGGCCCCTGCCCCCTCCTCGATGCTGACATCTCTTTGAGGCGCGCGTGGAACACGTACGCGTCGTCCGGCACGGGCCTAGTCCTGATCGGACGGTGAGCTACCCATTACTCTCCGCCCGCAGGGGCGCAGGCGCCCGCGCCTACGGTGGCCGGGAGTCGTCGCACGGCTCCCGACGCCCGGAGCATCTCCCGCGGCGGCTGGGACGGGAGGCTCTCTCCCGCCACCTCCTTCGCTAGCATGACTGCTTCGCAGAAGAAGGTGACTGCCTCCCACTCCCTCTCGCCCCGGACCATGGCTTGCACGAGGGCCGGACGCGAGAGGTCGCCGCCGCTGCCGATCGCCTCTACGAGGACACGGCTGTGCTCCGCCCAAGCGGGGCAGACCTCCACCGTGTGCTCCACCGTGTCCTCTGGGCGATCCTGGCAATGGTGACACCCGGGCGTTTCCTCCCGCCTGATGATGTGCAGGAACCTCCCGAAACTTCCGTGTCCGGTGAGGACCTGCGTCAGGCGGTAGGTGAGGGCGCCGTGGCGCCTCTCTAGCCACTCCTCAAAGAGGGGTCTTATCGTCGCTATCGCGGCGTGCCCTGCGCTGGGTTGCGACAGTCGCTCTTTCCATTCCGCCATGAGATCGCGGCATGGAAAGGACGGGCTGGATCGGAATTATTATTATTTTTTGGGGAAGAATTTAAAACTACAGGCTCAGCGGCGCGGGCTGGCTCGAGCAAGGGTCGGGGCGGACATGGTACGGGGTGTCGCGATGGGCCTCGACGGCGAGGGCGGAAGGACGGATGATGGGTCTTGTGTTCTCTAATTGTGCTGGTGGTCTTTCTACTCTCCTGGAGGAGGGTAATGGCGTCGCCGGGGGTGGTTAGGGTATGCCTTGGTCGGCGAATCCTACTTATACGGGAGGGCTTTTTACCCAGCATACCACCCTCTTATGTTATATCCGGCTTCGTGGGGGCAAGTAGTGGGTATACTTTAATTTAAAGTACAATACTAATTTGCTGCCCACTAATAAAACTATTTTAGTTCGCGTGCGGCGTCCGACAGGTTCTGACTGGTCTCGACCTGTCGGGGGCAGGACTCTGCGATCAATCACAAATCACAATGGTTTTTTTGCAATACTCATATGGCCTCCTACGGGTTCGGTGTCCGTTACAGAATGGTACAATACAGGCAAAAGATCAGTTCTCAAAAGCATTTCCATGTAATGTAACGTTTGTGCGAATGCACGACAGCGACGCTGCGTCAGACGTAATCTCACGGCGAGGCCCTTTACCCGTAACATTTTTTTCTACCTGGCGTCATTGTTGGAATGTCGGACTTACAGGTACCGCTCATGTCTTTGCTCGATAAAATGTTACACCAACACGCTCGTTGGTTTTTAAATTTAGGTTGTAACATAACATCGAAGGTTGTGTTCGTAGTATCAGGAACCGCTCCTTATAATTTAAAAACGGCGAATGCTCTATGTTCTGTTACAAGTAAATGCTCTAGTCTACATTCACCTTAACGTGCAGGTAATGTTTGTTTATAAATAAATTAAGTGAATTAAATTAATGGACTTACCATGTTTCACTGTGGTTCCATTCGACTAAATGTGACAGCATAGGTGTTTCCGTAGATACAGGGAACTCCACTTTCGGGTACAAAGCTTGCACCTTTGGTGTGTATCCGTGCATGTACAAACTGTAGGAATAAAATAATTATTAACTCAGTTATGGTAACATAGGGTGTCACAATGGGCTAGCTTATCGATCTGTTTGGCCCCGTTCACACCAAACCGTAGATTCGACCGCCGATTGTGGTGAGTGTACAGTACAAACTCAAACTCAAAGCATTTATTTCAATTAAACCAATTACAGGCACTTTTGAATTCTCAAGGGGTCGGTCAGTCAGAAAGATGAAGCTAGTTGCCTATTCCAAAGCGTAGGTACCTATGGAGAAGAACGGGCAAGAAACTCAAACTCAACTCAAACTCAAACTCAAACCATTTATTTCAATTAAACCATTTACAGGCACTTTTGAATTGTCAAGAAGTCGGTCAGTCAGAAAATATGAAGCTAGTTGCCCATTCCAAAGCGTAGGTACCTATGGAGAAGAACGGGCAAGAAACTCCATGGACACTCTTTTCAATCAAAATAATATGGTTACAAAGTCTCGTTTACATCATTCATGTTAAAAATTATGCATGTGAGAACGATGCAGAACGTTAAAAGCGTCTGTAATGAAAAGCCGAAAAAAAACCATTCAAATATTAAATTAAAATAAAAAGTGTCTTTGGATTTGTATTTTAGTTTTTCGCCACCGACTTCCGAAATTGAAGTTATTTTTCGCTTTATGGTGTTTTTTGGAAGTCGGTTGTTTTTTTTGTAAAAACTTTTTATTTTTTACTTTTTAGTGGGTCAGCTTGTAATTTATCTAAGTTACAATAGCCTAATGCCAACTGCTCATCACATGTTACAAAATATTGCTTTTCCCGATGTTGGGACGTTAATTGTTGAGGAGTTCTCCTGGTAAGAACCAGAAGAACTCCTCTACAACCACTCACCATACGCATTGTGACGAGCATAAACTGCCTAGCAACCATATTAAAGTAATTGAATCGCAACCCGTGAAATATTTGTCATTGAGTAGTTCCGATGGCCATCTGTGGTCTTCATCATCTGACCAAATGTGGCAAATGCCCTATCAAACATCAAAACAATTTTACTAAAACAGTCCTTGCCTGTTCGAGTAACTTCTTACTGTTAAGGAGTTGTACCTTCCATCATCAGCCCAGCTACCTGAGATGGTGACAACCATACGCAAATACACAAGATACTTCATAAAATATGCGAAAAACAATAAGTGAGCCTATAAAATTTGAGGGTTGCCCTCGATTTCTCTAAGATCCCATCATCAGATCCTAATTTGGTAACAGTGGGACCACCTCAGAACTATCTACTTTTGAACAAAAAAAGAATTTTGAAAATCCGTCGACAATTGGCGGAGTATTCGATGAACAAACATACAAAAAGAAAAAAAAAACATACAAACATCCGAACATAGTACCTCCTCCTTTTTGTGAAGTCGGTAATAAGCCATGGCAGCAAAGAGATGACCAGTCCCTACTGATGGCGCCCGTTCACGAACATGTCGCATGTATTAGCACCATTCAGCTCAACCATTTTGAAGGGAGCTAAATGATCCAACTCACGCGCCACCATCAGCGAGACATTTGAGTGAGTATGACATACTCTCAGCCGCCAGGGCACATTCAAGTCAATGAAAGGTGTATCCAGTAAATGGAAGCTTTATAGTATGTACATAGTACTCACACATGTGCTATGCAATTATACAATACTAGGAGATTGAATTTATATAATGCAAAAAGAGTATTTTAAAATCTTCAGCAGCTCCAACAGTATTTTTCAATGCTAATCAATTTATTTGTGCGTCCTTATGGAGCAGGACCAGCGTTTAGCCAAGCATTTTTGTCGGCGATGTAACAATTTATAATATGCCTGGCTGCATAGTGTGCGTTTTATACAAGATTTAAATTTTGTTTCAATCAGTTGAAGTATTAGGGGTAGGTATTTTATTGTAACATTTTAAACAGTAATCCATGAAAGACGAGTCTACTTTAGCCAGCCTGAAACTTGGTTGGACTAATTGGTCCCTATATTTTCTAGAGATATAATTTGTGTCTGTCACCTCTTTTACTAAAAAGATGTAGATTTTTCCTTACGTACATGATATTTTCATAGATATGTTGACAAGGTACCGTCATGATGTTAATATCTTTAAACAGTTCCCTTAGAGTCACGCCTGCGGAGGCTGTATACGGCTCTGATGGCTCTTTTCTGCAGAATAAAAATAGACTTGATGTCTGCAGCCCGTCCCCATAGTAAAATACCGTACGACATGATACTGTGAAAGTAACTAAAATAGACCAGTCTCACAGTATCAACATCAGTAAATTGACGGATTTTTCTCACATCATAAGCTGCTGAACTTAGCCGTCCTGCAAGGGATGTTAAATGAGGACCCCATTGAAGCCTTGAGTCGAGCGTGATCCCCAGGAAAATAGTTTTATCGACGAACTCTAGTTTCTCTTGATTCAATTACTACTTTTCTCACAATTACTTCTTTTGACATTTGATAAAGAAAATGTTATGCATTTCGTTTTTTTCCCATTTAATACTAACTACAACAAAATATATGTAAAAACAACAAATAGCCGCCGACTGACTGTTTTTACCGACTTCAAAAAAAGGAGGTTATCAGTTCGACACGTATGTATGTAATATGTTGGAATAGGAAACATTAAATACTTCGTAAAGTTTACGAACAAATTAGGATTGTCTTTGTTGAAAACTGTCAAGTCACTGTTCTCCTTTGCTGTTCTCTGATTTACCGTGCAATAAACGTTGTTAAACTATCTATTTGAGTTTACAATTACTTTTCTACAGGTTATGGGCCCAGATACCGTCCGTAAACCTAAATAGGTTCAAAGTTTAATATTTATTGTTATAAAGTAAAGTACAGTCGTTAATATTTATAATTTGCGAATACTTCATCGAACGTTTACACCCGAGAAAAATGGCTACGTTGAACCTTCACATTGAAAGATTAGCCGGTCGGCAAAATTATTCTACGTGGAAGTTTGCAGTAAAATCTTATCTAGAATATGAAGGATTATGGAAATGTGTCGATCCTGGCACCGATGTCGACGTGAAGAATGATATAAAAGCTAAGTCCAAAATCATTTTGTTGGTTGAATCAATCAATTACATTCATATTGAAAATGCAAAGTCATCCAAAGAAGTATGGACGAACTTACAAAATGCTTTCGAAGACTCTGGGCTATCAAGAAAAGTCGGCTTATTGCGAGATTTAATAAACACATCGCTAGATAACTGCACGAGCGTCGAAGATTATATGAACAAAATAATGAGTACTGCATACAAATTACGAAATATCGGTTTCGAAGTAGGTGACCAATGGTTGGTCACACACACACTCATGCTGGCGGGTTTACCGGATGAATATAAACCTATGATCATAGGTCTGGCAAGGTCCGGCATAAAAATCAAGACAGACTTCGTCAAGACAAAACTGAAAGTGAAAGTTTCCAAATCTTCCGCATTATCCACTCACGCGCAAGTACCCCGCGGTAACGCCTTCCTATACGCAAGTATGTTTTTAGCACATTTTTTTCGACGCGCCGCGGAGCGCCCTCGCCACTTATACACGACTCGTACAGAAAAAAATTCTATGGACCGCTGTTAAACTAATGGCTGTTTCTTCAAGTGGATAGACAAGTGTAGATAACAAAACTTGTTCCGTAACATTAAGAGACTTTGATTTTTTTTAATAATTGTTTATTTTTAATGTTTGTTTACATTACGACAATTAAAAATTAAAATAATATTATGTCAAAATCGAAAGCGATGACCCTATTTTTTTATTTACCTAAAAAATAGCCCCATTCATACTGAATCGAATGACATATAATACATACCATTGTTGTTCCAAAGTTTTGATATACAATAACAATAACATCACGCGAGTATCAAATTACGCATGCGTCATCGCCGTCTCATTTGTTTATTTAAAGATTTTCAACTACAGATAACTTATTTCGTAATGCCGATATAACCACACGGCCTTTGGCACAAATGTACTTCATCTAACCACTCGACTAAAGAACCAGGAACGTGAGCAATACTCCCATAGACAAAATTACTAAAAATAAAATACTGCGGTGTGGAAAATGCTTGCTGTCGCAGTTATATCAATGGCCGATCGTGGCTTTCGAGCGAGTGTAACATTTTCCTCAATACCTGCTCGTGGTTATGGCCGCGTGAGTGGTTATATACAAAGCACAAAAATACCTCTAATAATTAAAATGCCAAGCCAAAAGGAAAAGGCCCTCATTGCTTTAATTGCAACAAATATGGACATTTTAAAAGTCAATGCACAGTGAAGAAATCTAACCATAATACTATTTCAGCAGTTTTTACAGCTTACAGCAATTTAAAGAAAGATGATTGGTATATTGACTCTGGTGCCACGATGCACATGACAAGATATTCTGACTGGATGCATGATTTGCAACCATCTCCGATTCAACAGATAAAGGTGGCTAATAATGATGCAATCTCCGTGCAAAATACAAAAAAATATAAAGTAAACATTCAAACCAATTTTTGCAAAGATAAGTGTCCGATCCAGGTAAGAAATGTTTGATAGTGTTGTTTTTTTTTTTTTTTTTTTTTTTGTTTTTTTTGTAGAATTCGCGCGCTGACAATTATGATTTTGTTTTGTTAGTGTGCTAAGACACTAAATAAGTTTAAGACAGTATTTCTTTTTTTTTTATTGTGACAGGACACGTAACTTGGGATTATTATTATTTAGTGTTAGTGTTTTTTTTTGTGATTCGACTGTTTTGTGATTGAATCGGACCTGTTCGGTGGCCACCACGATCTCTGGACCTCACTCACATGAATTTCTTATTGTGGGGGTACATTAAGGGTGAAGTGTATGCCTCAGAGGTAAATACAATTGTTGAACTAAAAAATAGGATTATTTTAGCAATTCACAAATTAAAGTGCTTAGCGACGGACAGTGATTTAATTTGAAAAATAAATAACAGTATTCTCCGTTAGTATAATTTGTGCATTAATTGAAAGGCAGACACATCGAGAATTTAAAAATTTTGTGTTTTTGTGTAAGCGTAAGTACTTTACAACATTACCTAACATAAAAGCCAGCGTGAGCGGCCTAAGCCGCCCGCCCGGCGCCCGCCACGCCAAAGAGATAACACACGCCGCGCTCCGGCGGCGCGGCGTATATGGAATCTATACCTTCACACAACGCTCTATAGTGTTGAGTACGGGTAGGTATACCATAAAAATATGTAACGCCGTGTTGAGGATTTTAAAATATACCCAACTCCAACATTCGTTTTGGGTATAGTATAAAAATATTTACCGTCGTGTTAAGGATTTCAAAATATACCCGACCGCAACATTCGTTTGGGATAGATATCAGATAAAGGGACGTTTATTTTATAGGTGAGGAATTGAGGTAAATCATACGAGAACAAAAGTGGATAAACAACGTTTATTAGTTACTAGAAAAATAATCATAAAATTAAAAAAAAGAATTTAGCGCGCATTATGGACATTCATTTTAACATTCTGGCCTAAGTTATGCTTTCGTTTAGTTTTGCGTTCTGTGTTAGATGGTCGCCCAGCTTGAATCCTTGACTTGGTTTTTCCTATTCCTCTGTCTTTACGTCTACTCAGAGCTGTGCTTTGAACATTAATTTTCCTTGGTATACGCCTTGTTATTATCTGACGTAAAATGAAGTTTTGTCCTTGTTCTGATGTATTGATTTTTTTAATCATATTTGTAAATTTTCCTAGTGCTCTTAGATTGTGGACAGTGGGGTTTGTTTCAAATAACTTTGTGAAGCGTTGTACTTCAGTCTTAAACTCTGCAAGTGCATTTTTATATTGGTGCGGAAATTCTACAGCAACCTGTTGCTTGTAAGACGAAGAATTGTCTACATTCTGCACTGCATTCTGCATTCGGCTCTTGTGTATCGGAGGAAGAGCACTGTGGTACTACCTGTATCGGCTCTTGTGTATTAGAGGAAGAGCACTGCGGTTGTATCGAGTCCAAATCATTGTTCGGTGTTTGATTCAAATCTACCATACTCATGTAGAAATTTTCATTTATCACATTCCCCGTCGCAATTCTTGCTAGTGACATTCTATCTTGAATAGACAGCCGAGGAGAATTGGGAAATATGACTCCAAAGTTTTGTTCAATGCGTGTAGCATTTCTGCTTGCAGAATCTTCCACATTTTCCAGCGTCACAGTCACAAACGGCTAAATCAGCTCTCACAGTGTAAAAAGTATTTGGGCTTGTCTCTGATTCCACACTGTACTCATTATCGTTGACTTGAGATATATTTTTAATATTTCGAGCAGTCTTCATGAACATTGCATATATGGAATCCTTGGTTTTTCGTGTGTTAGCGTAGGAAACGATGCGCCGCAGAAAATAATTTTCAAAAATGGACGTAATGAAATCTACTAATGCGCAAGCATTAAATGCTTTACAGCGCTGAAGTATCACGTCTTTAAGAATGCATATAGATGCTTCTGTTATGTTGTTGGTGTTGTTTCCTCGCGTAATTAAATCCAATCTATCAGAGACACACCATTCAAGCCGGCGTTTCCATAAGTTAATCAGATGATTTAACAGAGCTGGCATCGTCTTAACATACTCGTCACCTGTCAAATCCTTATACAATTTTACTGTTTCTTCTGAATCAGTTACAAAAAGAATATTTCGAAATCGTGTCATGATGGACTGTCTTTTCATTATGTCAACCTTGTGATCTGCAACGCAAAGCCAACGCCAAAAGGCTTGGCAAACATGAAATGCGCATAATAGTAATCGAGCATTTGGAAAAATTGTTCTCAAAGCATTTCGTTCGGCAGTAGAATAATCCGTCATAACAATATCAGGCTCAAATTTTTTACCCACCTCGTTCTTTTCTACAGCTTCTTTAATAGCGGCAAAAACCAACGTGTAATTGGACTCATTTTGCTCAGTATGTATAGCACATGCCAATGGAAGACTACCGATTTTGTGAGATGTAAAAACTAGAGTAATCGCAGAACTGGTCTGGTCACACGATGATGTTGTTTCTACAAAAATCATATTCTCATATGCAGTAGACAGAAAGACTCGTTTCATAATAGGAGTAATTATCACGATAATCCTGGGATTTTCTTTCAATAGTATCGAGTAGCCTTTGTTATTTAAACTCTCAATTTTCCCTTGTATGATTTCGGGGAGATTGCATTCATTACGGTCACCATACTTTTCAGTACGCCATTTATTGTACATGTAGTACACATGATTTTCGGAGGGATTTATTTGAGAGTTCGATAACAACTCTATTCCATTTAGATCCTCATCTTGAAACGAGTCCAGTATGTTCAATTCGTTGTAATTTATTGCTGCGCAAGGTGTCATTCCACTATCAAAATATTTCTTAAAAGTTTCTTCGGTTTGTTGGCTGCATTTTAATAAATTCAAGGCTTCGGCAACGTAAACACGATGAGAGTGTTCAAAAACTATAGTCACTAACACATTATACCCTTCCGACAACAGTTGGTCGTTTCGAATAGTGTCCTTATTAACTTTTTTGATAACAAAGTCTATTTTAGCCTTACAGTTTTGTCCACGAGACGACTTCTCTGATTTTTTATTGAACGATGAATGTTGACATGTATAGGTTTTTCGATACAAGAAGCGCTTCAACGAAGGATATGACTTTCGAACTATCCAGTTAGTGTTCGTAAAATTTGATATTTTTTTAACAAACTCGTCGATAAACTTAACATATCGTTCTTGTTCTTCATTTTGATCAGTCTTCAGTCTAAATCGCATGGAGTACTTTTCCTCCGATTCAAAATCCAGATTCTCGATAACTCCATAATGATCGGTTATAAAACCCTCTAAACTAGCTTTATCTATCATTATTCGCATCTACTTTTACGCTAAAAGGATCACAAACCATATAGTTATCGCTTTATTATAATTTTCGCAATGTACTGTGCACTTATTACCACTTTTTAAATTAAAAAACACTTGAAATCACAATTCAAACAGTACTGACTCGCACGTGGTCACAAAATGATGCAACAAACAAAATATTGCGTCAAGCCTCGGGCGAAAAGGATAGAACGATTGAAATAGTAACGTGCCAAAAGAGTACCGAACAATTGCTTCGTTGTATGTTTTAAAATACTTGCAGGGGCGTATACTAAATCTGAATGTATACCCGATATCAACACGCGCTAGTGACGTCACAAATGTTAGGTAAAGGTACACTTTATTGAAATGATTTTTGTTTACTGGATTTGAAAATATACCCGAAGGCAACGCGGTTTCTGACGTCATGACCGTTGTGTGAAGGTATAGATTCCATATACGCGGCGGCGCGCACGCGACGTTGCCACTGTTACCTAGGCATCTAAGGTCAGTCAAATCTATTTATAAAGGGTGGTTGCGTTTTACTTTGATTTGTAAGCTATTTAGTTTGTTTGAAAAAAAAATATTCTCATTTTTGGCGCTTTTTATTTTTGTACCATATCGAATTAATACTATACACGTTGACATTATATACAGATAATTGAAAATTTTCACCTCTTTATTAGTGGTTTTAATGGGAATCATAACACTTGGTTTTAGTAGGTTTTTATTATTGTTTTTATTTTTTTTTTTATTATTTATCCTTTTGATAGATTCTTATTTTGTAAATGTGAGGACTTTGTAGGCCTTATAGACTTTAGATCTGTAGACCATTTTCTATTTTATCAAGTACTTGGTACTTGTTGACAGGCCTGCACTGTCCTCCCATACCTACTGTAATCTGGAAACATTGTAAAAGCCAATTATTTTTAAAAAGAGTAACCATGGAGTTTCTTGCCGGTTCTTCTCCATAGGAAACGACCAATTGGAACCGTGCACCTAGCTTCTGACGTTTCATAAGTGCCCATGTAGGTTTATGTGAAATAAAACATTTTGATTTTGATTTTGATTTTGAGATAAATATATTAGCTGTGTAACTCCTTTCTCAATACGTTTCTTCCCAACTGCTTTCTTACGTTTCGTAAATTTGTCACAGTTGTGAAGAAACCAACGCCATCTAGTTTATTTTAGAAAACTTGAACTCAAACGTTCACAGGAAAATATCTAGTCACCTATGCACTTTTGCAGGTGACCGTACAAGCTAAACACAATTACTGAAAATGTTTATGCTATTTCATGTGAAAGTAAGGCAGACATTAATACATGGCACAAGGGAATGGGGCATTTAAACTTGGCTGATATAAAGAGATTAGAATCATGTGCCGAGGGTAGAACTATCACCAATAAAGACATTGATACTGTCTGTATACCCTGTTGTGAAGCAAAACAAACACGATTACCGTTTCCAATTTGTGGTTCAAGAGCAAAAGCATTACTAGAAATAGTTCATAATGATCCATGTGGTCCGATGGAGACACCATCTGCCGGTGGTGCGAAATATTTCATAACGTTCATAGATGACTATTCCCGTAAAGTATATGTATATTTTCTCAAGAATAAAATGGAAAATCGGTGTTTAAAATGTTTAAAGTAGAAGTAGAAAAGTGAGTTACATAAGAGAATTAAAATAGCAAGAAGTGATAATGGAAAAGAATATAATAATAAAGAATTCTCTGATTTCCTAACAGCTTCTGGCATCAAACATCAGACTAGCACTCCATGCACGCCTGAGCAGAATGGACTAGCTAAAAGGATGAACCAGTCCTTAGTGGAACGTGCAAAATGCATGTTATTTAAAGCAAAGCTGCATAAACAATTCTGGGCAGAGGCAGTCACCACCGCCGCCTATATCATCAAGCGTTCACCATCACGGGTTTTGGACGAAGTAACACCCTATGAAAAGTAGATTGGCAAGAAACCAAATATTTCACATTTCAAGATTTTCGGTTCTAAGGCCATGGTACATATTTTAAAACAAAGCATTTAAAATGGGATTGTAAATCAAAAGAATTAATTTTTGTGGGATATTGTGACAATACAAAAGGTTACAGATTGTATGATCCATTAAACAAAAAGATTGTAATCAGTAGGGATGTGATATTTATTGAAAAATCATTGAATAACAATGATAATGTCACACAGCAACCCATATCTGCTACAATCAATATCCCTTTAAATGCAGTAAATGATGCCGTAATATCTACACACATATGACAGCCCACAGAATGAGACACAAGATGAAACTTCCAGATAACAGGCGTCCTTTACCATGCAAATGGGTTTTCAAGAGGAAGACTAATGAAAATGGAGAAATAGTCAAATATAGAGCACGGCTTGTGATTAAAGGTTGTTCACAAAAACCTGGGATAGAGTATTTTCACCAGTGGTAAGATAATGCTACTTTGAGATATCTGTTTGCTCTGGCAGTTAAATTTGATTTTGACATTTGTCAAATGGATGCTGTATCAGCTTTTCTTCAAGGCGACATAGAGGAGGAGATTTACATGATACAACCACCACTGTATGGCAGTAGTAAGCAAGTATGTCGACTTAGAAAATCTTTATATGGACTGAAACAGGCCAGCAGGCAGTGGAACAAGAAACTAAGTTCTGTACTGAAAAAAATGGGTCTGTCACAGAACAAGTTAGATCCTTGTATCTTTTATGAAATTGAGAACAGCAATAACATGGTTTTTGTAGCTGTATAATTATGTCGATGATATAATTATATTTACAAATAATAAGGACTCAAAGAATAACATTAAAGAAGAGCTTCAAAAACGATTTAAGATAAGGGATTTGGGAGATATAAAATATTGTATTGATATACATGTAGAGAGAGACAGGAAGAAATTAATTATATATTTAGATCAGAAAAAATAATACAAGAAGTGTTACATGGCATTGCAAGAGTGTTAAGACTCCAATTGATGCTAATACAAAGCTTAATGAAAAATTTGAGATTATTTATACCAATTTTCGAGTCAATCAAGGCTCGTAATAAAATTCTGCCCTGTAAAATTGACTACCCCTCTTCACCCCATTAGCGGTAGATTTTTGAAAAACCCTGAACCACTTTATTATTTATTTTGGTCTTAGATAGGTACTTAGTTACTGAGTTTCGAGTTAATGGGACCGCGCATTAAAATTTTTCCATACTAAAGACACCCCCAATCTCCCCTTTGGGTTAGTTTAGAATTCCAAAAAAATTCGAACTTTATAATTATTTGTGCCAAGTTTCAAGTCCAAATTTATTTGTTTTCTTTATCAAGGCACTCATTAAAATCCCCTTATAAATCGCATTACCACTTTTTGTCCCGTCAGCATTGCTAGCATAGGCTGGGGATAAAACTTTTCTCCACCGGTTATTTCCACTGACAAGGGATAAAATTATTTTATCCACCTGCCAAAGCACGGCAACAGGGGGAAAGAGAATTATATCACTTTTTGACATTAGACGTGGATACTCACCCCCCGCCTATAGCATGGCGACTAGTGGAAGAGAAAAATTACAGATATTTTGACATAACAAAGGCAGAAATTTGTCCTCGTCTTTAGATAGTGGGTTTAAGTATATCTCTTGGAGAAAATATAATTAATTGTACTATAAAAATGTCTCGTGCTTACTGCCACCGTGATTAATTTATCCACCCATGTCGCCATGCTCGGAGGGTGGACAAAATTGACAGAGGGGAATAGTATTTTCTCCTCTCCCCGTGGATAAAATATCTCCGGCCATGCTAGCCCTGCTGGGGTCAATAATTTTCGAAAACCCTTTATCATTTATTTAGATATAAATAAGTATTCGGGCCAATTTTTTAGTTTATAGCTCAAAGGGATCAGATTTTTCAAATAAACTGTATCCCAGCTTTTTACCCCCCCCAGGAGAGTAATTTTGAAAAATCGTTTGGGATGTGTTCATAACTTGACTCAAAGATCCATACCCATTTTCGAGTTAATAGTTAATTTAGTTTCACGTTATGGAAGCAAGCAGTAGAATTTTTCACCTTCGTAGGAGTCAATTTTTGAAAAACCCTAAATCACTTTTTTTAAGTATTTTTTGGTTTAGTAGTACCGAGTTTCGAGTTAATCCGACAGCGGGTTAAATATTTTTCTAATCCATCAACTTTGTCACCCCCCAAATCCTCTGTGAGGGATTTTTTAAACTAAAAGTGACAATCTTTATTATTTACTGACCCAAATATTGCCAAGTTTCTAATTTATTAACCAAATGAATAAGATTTTTCATATAAACTGTATCCCCTCTTTCTATCCCCATAGGGGTGGAATTTCGAAACATAATCTAGTTTATTTATACCAATTTTCCAGTTAATCAAGCCTCGTAATAAAATTCTGCCCTGTGAAATTGACTACCCCTCTTCACTCCATTAGCGGTAGATTTTCGAAAAACCCTGAACCACTTTATTATTTATTTTGGTCTTAGATAGGTACTGAGTTTCGAGTTAATTGGACCGCGCATTAAAATTTTCCCTACTAAATTTGACACCCCCAATCTCCCCTTTGGGTTAGTTTAGAATCCCAAAAAAAATTCGAAGTTTATAATTATTTGTGCCAAGTTTCAAGTCCAAATTTATTTGTACCATTTATTTTGAGTTTATCAAGGCACTCATTAAAATCCTCATAAATCGAATTACCACTTTTTGTCCCGTCAGGGGTCAATAATTTTCGAAAACCCCATACACTTACTATTGATTCTTCATCTGCCTACCCTTTTCCCAACTATGTTGGGGTCGGCTTCCAGTCCAACGGGATGCAGCTGAGTACCAGTATTTTACATGGAGCGACTGCCTATCTGACGTCCACAACCCAAATACGATACCCCTTGATAAGACTGGTTGTCAAACTTTCGGGCTTCTGACCACCCCTAGCGACTGTCAAAGATCCACGAATGACAGCCGGGACCAACGGCTTAGCGTGCTTTCCGAGGCACGAAGAGGTCACGGTATGTAAAGATGGACACCTATCCACAGACCAACCGCGGCAAGCGTAGCCTGCGTAACCTGATCGATCGATCTGTGCGGCTGTTATCATGGATTATTTTCTGTCAAAAGTATTAATACTGAGTTTCGAGTAAATCGGACCGCGCGTTAAAATTCTTCCACACAAACTTTAAAACCCCAACACAAGGGGTGTTGGGGTGTTTTGAAAAACGAATAATGATAAACTTTATTACTTGCTTAGGCAAGTATTCTTGCCAAGTTTATTAACCAAATGAATAAGATTTTTCTTATAAACTGTATCCCCGTTTTTCACCCCCACAGGAATTTGGAATTTCATAAAATTGTTTGGGATGTGTTCATTACTCGACTCAAAGATTGTTTATACCAATTTTCGAGTTAATCAAGCCACGCAGTAAAGACTTCCCCTATAAAATTAACTTTTCACCCCGTTAGGGGTAAATTTTCGAAAAACGATGATACACGTTCTTTATTTTCGGTCTTAAGTATAAATACTGAGTTTCGAGTTAATCGGACCACGCCTTAAAATTCTTCCATACAAACTTTGACACCTTCCAATCCCCCTTAAGGGGGTAGTTTAGAAAAAAAGCCAATCTTCATAATTTATTTTTAGATAAGTATTCGTGCCAAGTTTCATGGTTATTAACTCAAGGAATAAGATTTTTCATACAAACAAAATCCCCTCTTTTCACCCCTTAAAGGTTAAATTTCCAAAAACCCCTTCTTAGTGGATATCTACTCTTCACAAAGAACACACCCTCCAAAATTAATTTCTCTACCCAGCGGTACCGACCAGCGTTTTAGGCTGTGCTTTAATATATCTATATAATTAACTTGTATGTGTGGTGCAAACTGTTAATATGAGTTGGTTATTAATAAATAAATAAAATAAATATCAGTCAGTCAGGACAAAATTTCATCCCCCTTTTCACCCCCTTAATGGATGAAATTCTAACAACACCGTTGTGTTAGCTTCCAATCATAAGCCTAGATAATAAATTTAGTGATTTTTACGTCGTAAATTAATGACTTTCTATACACAACTTCATCCCACTTTTTAACCCTTCGGGGGTGGAATTATCAAAAACGCTGAGACACGTATAAATTAATTTTCAATTGTCTGCCTAAATACAAAATTAAAAGGTCCTAACTTCAAAACTGTCGGACTTTCATATAAATTTCCATCTCCTATTTTAACCCTTTAGGGGTTGAATTCCCAAAAATCCTTTCTTAGTGGATACTTACTCTTCACAAAGAACACACCTTCTAAGTTTCAAGTCTCTAGGTCCAGCGGTTTGGGCTGTGCGTTGTTATATCAGTCAGTCAGTCAATCAGTCAGTCAGGACTTTGAATGTTATATATATCGCATATAACAATCTATTAGGGCTTCCAAACAAATATACAAAATGTTATAGACGTGTGTATGTATATATATATGTATGTATGTATGTTTGTCCATGCATTTCTCCGCAACTATTTATCCTTGGGGGAGGCCTATGTCCAGCAGTGGACGTATTACGGCTGAAATGATGATGATGATGATTTATCGGATCGTGACCATTTTTTTATTGGCTTACATTTACTTCAACTTAGGGAACAGTGCAAGTTTCATCAAAATCGATTGAGTAATTATCAAGATATGGACTAATACGTGTAAGTGTGACGGCCTGGCTTTTATACGAGCTACGGGTGTAGTGTCAAAGGGAAAACATCTCAAAACCTTGGTCAAATTCTAGAGCAATATTTACAACAAGACTATTACATACTTATACAAAAAACAAATATTTTTTTAAAGTTTTTACTTAAAACTAAAAATTACGAAATAAAAAGTAATTTATAAAAATTAAACCGACTTCAAAAAGAAATTAACTCAAAATTATGAAATAACTTTCTGAGAAGAAACAAAAAAGTTATTAAAAAAAATTCTAAGAAGATCAGTATTTTATAATACAGATCTATTTTATAATACAGATCTTCTTAGATTTTTTAAAATTACATTTTTGTTTTTCATTATACATTGTGTTAAGTTTAACGAGGGGCGTATACTTTCTCATCATGAAAATGAACAACTTTTAATATAAAAAAACAGCTGTTCCCTACATTTTGTACAGTTATGCGAACATAAATGTATAGAACGGCTGGTTTTATTTTCTCGATTCAGTGTTGGTCTCTTAGTAAAAGTTGTTCATTTTCATGGGTAGTACTACACTCCCTTAAAGTATGTCTCTCGTTTAACCTAACACATTGTATAAGATAACCAATGAACGCGCAAATGATATAACTTTTTCGCAATTATGGAATTAGTACCTCAGTAACTTAAAGAGGTCATACAGAATTTGAAAAAAAAAAACAAAAACACCGCAAAAGTGTTGAAAACATTTAAAATTTTCTAAGTACTTACTCGCCAACCGCTTTAAGTAAGAAAACCGCGTTGTCAGGATGTCCGCGCCTGGTGAGCGAAACATGCCGACATGCCGCCGGCATGGATCGTTTGAGGATGGCTTGCAGCAGTCCGTGAGGAGCCACCTCCACCAGCACAGCGTTGTTAGGTATCAGCCGCAGCGTCTCCTCGAACAACACAGGGCTCTGCGACATACAACCAATTCAGATCAAGTTTGAGGCAATATCATTCAACTTAGGATTTTTTTGGGCACGTTTGGACCTGAGAGTAATGTGGAGACCCACTTTGTCAGTATTTAAGTGTACTGTGATTTTGATGCCTTGTCTTATTGTGTACAAACAACCAAAATACCACCGCTACTCACCAGTAGGTTGTTAGTTTGATATTCTGCTGAACAATTTTTAGCAACATCTTCGTTCCATTCGCTCTGCGGAATAGAAGTCGATAGCCAACGCTCATTGCGGGGCATCGGGTTCTTTATTACTTTTTTCAGTGAATCGAGAAGTTGAGGACCTAAAAAAAGTTTTCCATTTAATCTTCCGTAATAAAGTGTGCTTAGTTACGTTTCCTTTTGAACGCCATGGGTCCATGTAAACGCATAGATATGGCCTGTAGCAAGTACAGGCCGCAACTTATGATTTAATATGAATTGTTCCCTGTGTCCCAGCAGTGGGAACGTTATAGGCTGATTATGTGTTATTCCCTGAACGTCGTTTCTTCTTGCCGCAACTTATGATTTAATAAATGATAAATGATAATGATAAATGATTTATTTCCTGTAAGTAGGTTTTTACAAACACTTTTACACGTCATGATATTTTTTTAAACTATGTGGTCGGTGTTTCCTATCTGACTACTCTGAGAAGAAAGGCCGAAACAAACTTAGAGGTCACAGTCTCTTTTAAAGTCCAGACAAAATCTTGGTCAGATCGTGTGCAGACCATGTAGATTGATGTCTGAAATGGTCTTTTGAGGAAAGAACCACACAGATTGAGCGGAGCTGTCCAATCAGTGCACGCATTTGTCAAAAATCGTGCAGCTCGACTCAGAAATTGAGGAGCTCAACGATTCGACGAACAATACCAAAGAAAGGACATTTGGGTAGGCAGCGTAAATTACTCAAACTGCCAGATCATGATTAAAACTAAGAAGGAAAACAGAAAAAAAAATGACCCACATAGTCCTCACATTCACAATAATTAAATGAAAAGAAAAAAAAAAACTTTACAAAGTAAATATTCATGTCATTGTAAAATTCATCAATGTCAATGTGTATATAAAAATCCGGACATAATCTTTGAGGACCATGTAGATTAGTGTCTGAAATGATCATTTGAGGAAAGAAACACACAGATTGAGTGGACCTGTCCAGTCAGTGCACGCATTTGTCAGTAACCGTGCAGCTCAACTCAGAACTTAAGGAGCTCAACGATTCGACGAACAATACCAAAGACGGGACATTTGGGTAGGCCGCATAAACTACTCAAACTGCCAGACCATGATTAAAATGTAAACAATGACCCACATAGTCCTCACATTCACAATAATTAAAATAATATAATACTTTATACAGTAAATGTACATGTCAATGTTTAAGTAAATAGATACTTAAAATGAAAAAAAAAATTTTAAAGTGTAAAAATTGCAAAATAACATTCACTGTCTAAACCTATTGGAGCAGCTCAATCCCAAGCCTTTTTGTTTTCAATATAGTCTTTTACAATATGATAGGATTTCTGGCATAGTTTTCGCTTTATAAAAGCTTTGAATTTATTAAGGCTTAGTTCTTGAATGTGGCTAGGAAGTTTATTATAAAAACGTATACATTGGCATCTAAACGAGCCACCTATTTTCTTGAGCCTTGTTGTAGGAACAACAAATTTGTGTTTGTTCCTAGTATTTATGTTATGGATATCACTGTATTTTTTAAACAGATTAATATTTTTATGTGCATACAAAAGATTATCATAAATGTACTGAGAAGGCACAGTCATTATATTAATCTCTTTAAATTTGTCTCTGAGGGAGTGTCTGGGACTTAATTTATAAATAGAACGAATTGCCCTTTTTTGTAAAATAAAAATTGTCTGAATATCGGCGGCATTTCCCCACAACAGAATACCGTACGACATCACACTATGAAAATAACTAAAGTAAACTAAACGGGCTGTCTCTAAATCAGTCAAATCACGAATTTTCCTAACGGCGTATGCTGCAGAGCTAAGCTTTTTTGACAATTTATCTATATGGGGGCCCCATTGAAGCTTGGCATCCAACGTTATGCCTAAGAATACTGTGGTATCTTCGTGTTTTAACTCTTCATCCTTAATGAGAACACTAGTTTCTACTTGTCTAACGTGGGGTATCGTAAACTTAATACATTTTGTTTTTTTTCCGTTAAGAAGTAGGTTATTGACATTAAACCAGTTAACTACTTTTGCAAGGGCGTTATTTACATTGTCAGTAACCAGCTGCTGACGTTTGATTTTAAACAAAAGAGAAGTGTCATCTGCAAACAACACTATATCATGATTATCCTTTATGAGGTACTTTTTCCGTTAACATCAACTCTCTGAATCCTATCACTCAAGTAAGAAGTAAGAAGATCCAGAGAGGCGTTGCGGATTCCGTAGTGGTGCAGTTTCCTGACTAATGTTTCATGAAGAACACAATCGAATGCCTTGGACAAATCGCAAAAGACGCCCAAGGCATCGCATTTGTCCTCCCATGCATTATTAATATGTCCTAAAAGTTCAACTCCTGCATCGGTAGTCGAACGACTCCTTGTAAAACCGAACTGTTTATTGTGCAGTAATTTATTTTTATTAAAAAATCTTTGCAATTGGTTCAAAATAAGTTTTTCAAAAATTTTACTAAAGGTAGGTAGTACTGAAATAGGTCGATAATTAGTAGGGTCTGATGTACTACCCGATTTAAACAACGGTATTATTTTACTGTTTTTCATAAGATCAGGAAACTCACCACGGTCAATACAATTATTAAATATAACAGCTAAAGTAGGTGCTACAATGTTTATAATCGACTTAGCAACATCCACAGAATTACCCCATAGATCTGCGGTCTTTTTAACATCTAACGTGTGAAAGCTTTTAATTATATCGTTACAGGTTACATATTCAAAGTGAAATTCAGAATCACAAACTGAAACGTTTTCTTTAAGTAAAGACTCTGCGGCAGCGGGTGATGAGTTAAGAGATTTAGTAGTTGATACTGGAATCTTTGCAAAGAAATTTTCAAAGGCCGCGGCGACTTGAGAATCTGATTTAATTATATTGTCATCAATAGCAAGGCTGTAGTCACTACTTCGGGTGCATGACCTTCCCGTTTCGCTATTAACGACATTCCAAGTCGTTTTAATAATGTTGCTACTATTTTTAATTTTTGAACTCAAATAACGTGACTTGGCAATACTACAAACTTTTTTAAGTATTTTAGAATAATTCTTAACATATAAATTAAATTCAGCAGTGTTTATACAAATCCGTTCTTCATATAATTCATAAAGTCGTTTTCTACTTTTATGTATACCAATGGTGGCCCAGTCACTGAAGGAAGCGTTACTATTAACCGATAATGTTTTTGGAATAAAAGTGTTATCAAATTGTGTGCAATACATATTAAAAAAATCATTATATTGTTGATTAGGGTCATCATTAGTGAACAAAAGTGGTAGCCCAAGAGTTTAGTTTTACATGTTTCCAAGCGATTAGTTGTTTTTGGGTTAACAGTGATTGATGATTGACAATATTTCTATTTCTTGCCGCAACTTATGATTTAATATTTCTATTTCTTGCCGTAACTTGTGATTTAATATTTCTATTTCTTGCCGTAACTTGTGATTTAATACTTCTATCATTTTAGCCGCAACTTATGATTTATTATTTTTATTTCTTGCTGCAACTTATGATTTAATATTTTTATTTAGTGACCAGAGGGGGACAATTCTCGTAATTTTAAGAACGTTCACAGTCAGAATCTGTCTAAATCTGTCAAAAATACCTTTAATTTCCCTACATTTTGACAAGTTTTGACATTTGTTTGTCGCCGAGATGAGACTGCAACTAGATTTTGAACGTTTTAAATTACGAGAATTGGCCTTCTGTGTGCCTACTTTTTGACGGTTATTTGATGTCGTTGGCGTGCAGCGTATTTCTCGCTTCATTGGAGGCGTTCAAAAGGCTAAATATGAAGTTATTTAATACCTGCAATTGAGATGTATCGAGAATGATACGGTATGTTGGAACATGGCACCTCCTTCGCGAACACGCCTTTGGCCACGAGTTGAGCGACGAACTCCTTCATCTCGCCAGCAGGTCCTGAGATGGTGCTGGAGTCAGGCCCATTATGACACGCTACGTCGATCTCAGGCGGACATATCTTCGATAACTATATTTGAAAATAAACACCGAAATGATGAGACAGGGCTTAGTGTCCCGAATACTTGAAAAAAGGATTTTGTTTCACGGTTTTACTATCTTTGGGTTGTTTATATAATTATAATGTATATGCCATTTTGCCTATGATGGAGGTTATTATAGTAACACGGATTCTGAAAGGGTTAAAATATACCTGTTACAGGCAGACAGACGGCTCAATAATAGGGTAGTAAAATGAAACAATAATGAATGATTGGATTTACTTGATCATATCCCAGACCGACAGCAGCCATTGAACCATGTATGATGGGAGTCTCCAGTGATACACGTCCACGGTAGTAAGCGCACATTATCATTTGTTCCGCTGTTAAACATCTGTCAGCGTATGCGCATCCCAGCTCACCAACACTGTGTCCTGTAAGAATTAATGCAATGATCAAATATTAGGGCAAAATAAATATGATCCACTTATACGGCAAAAAAATGTATTATTATTTCCTTTATTCATTGTATAAACATTTTACAACAACAACATATACATGTCAAATATTTGAATATAATAACATTTAAAAAATATTACAAATAGGTAGTGGTCCGCCGGTGTCAGGAGCAGGGTCCCTAGCCACCGATGGTTAGGGCTCCAGAGACAGGAACCTCCTCGCAAATGCGAGCCGTATCGAGGATTTTTTTTATTTTAATTTCTCTGACATAATACCCTGGAGTCCCGGACCTTTGGAAGGCGCGCGAGGGGCCGAAACCAACTCGCAAAGGTCCGATAGACATTCCTAATGAACTAAACATAAAAATAAACACCAACTGACGATTATCCTACAACCACCAAACTATTCTCGGTTCGGTGTCCCACAGCAGATCACAGGCCTTCCAAAAATATAACAAAAATAAAATATTTTCGAGAATAAAGAACGGTTTGGTGAAGATTACTTTTGAACCGCAAACCTGTAATCGAAGTAATTTTTTCCATGAGCTTGGGCTGAATCAGGCTATCGATACTACCCAAAATATTAAACCTTTGAGCATAAACGCGTCTTACCTATGATTCCATCAGGTTTTAAGCCCAATTCATAAAGGACATCTGTAAGTCCGATTTGTATAGCAGCGATCCCCACGAAGGAGTGTAGGATATTGTCGAATATGTTTTTGTCAGTAGACGTTATGATGTTAACAATGTCGAGACCTTCGGTTTCCATCACTTTATGACAACTGTAACAAAGTATTCAATTCAATACCTGTATTATTAATGTAATGGTTAAACAATTTAGAGAAAGCGTAAAATAACTGAATTAAAATTAAAATTCCCCTTGTTACCCCTTGGACTACAGGACCTAAACGCAAAAAACGCAAGTTTTATAATGCCTAAAAGTACATGATCCACTACAGTAAACAAAATTAGAAAAATGTATGATTTTCTCCAGGATATATGCTAGTTAGATAGGTGTTGACAACTTAATACAACTAATTTTATATGATAGAAAAAAATCATGAATATACCTCGAAAAACTTTCTTTTTACAATAAAAACCATACTAATACACATACAATCGTTCTGATTTTTGTCAGATTATTTTACAAGAAACATACTAAAGCACTAGTGTTTTAATTTTTTAGTCCAAACAATAGATTTTTTGTAAATATTTTGCCTTAAATTACCAGCGTTGTGTCATCGTGCTTCTCTTTCTGGCAGTGACCGCGCTTTAGGTCATGTAGTCCCCTTAAGGTGGAACTAGTCGTGAGCTCGAACTCACTAGTAGGCATGGTCTAAAATCACCTGGCATCGTGTCCAAGAGATAGTGATGAGCAGTTAGACGCTAGTTTACATGCACAAGGTCTAGTTCTCACGCACACAAACATCGTTCAAAACTAAAACGCGCGTAAAAAAATACGAAAAATCCTTTGGAGAATCGAGTTTTATGTAAAAAACCACTGCATAAGTCAATTAGAAAAACTAATCTTTATTGGCTCATAACTTTTTAATGGCTTTTTGTTTACTATTCTGTTTCCTTACAGACAATTAATAGTAATAAAAAACGATATCTTGTTTAACTTTGGATGTACAGTCGGTGGCCAACATTATCTGACCCACTTGAGTGATAGCGAATTTGAACCTTATCGTGAACATTTGGAATACTCCGTGCAAGCATTTCGATAAATCATGTTGTTAGGCGATTTTAATCATTATATTGTTGTTGTTAAGGTTGAAAGGCTAATGAGTTTCAAGATTACTAAAAAAAAACCAAGGCGAGGGTGGATGAATAAAAAAAAATATCGCGCATCAGTAACATTTTAAAGGTGTCTACGGTTAATAGGTAGCTAAATTCCGTGATTCATTTTAATAGCTGGTTGTGATTGTGCGATAATGAACTTTATGAAAATATACGTTACGGTTCAAATTCTTTAGAATATTGCGTCTGTCATCACAACTAAGATCGAATTTCAAAATATATTACAAGAGTTGTGTTGGTCTCGTGGTCACTAAGGCAGTTCGATATTTATCGTTGTCTGCGTTCGAAACCAGGAAAAACCTAACAGTTTTTTGTTAGCAATGTTTTGTTTTTTATTATTATCTATTTTTTTACTTTTTTTTAACGAACGAAGTCGGGAAATATCTTTTTAAATGGGCAGTTTGTATAGAAATGAAACAAAATCATTGCAAGTAATAAAAATGTTTATTAATTCATTAAAATATACATAAGTAAGATAAAGTAAGTAAATGCTCTTAAATTAATACATTTTATAATATCATATCCAAACCTAACCATTTATAAACATTTAAAAAAAGTCATGCTAATGGTAATTGCTTGGAAGTGTGTTATCGAGAAAACATTGATGTCTATAGGTAAATGCGAGAAAATAATGAATTTGTGAAATGTTTTACAGATTTATAGCTAAGTATATGTAGTGAATCAACATGTTATTTAAATAGAAAAATGCATTTCCATTTATAACAATAACATCACCACAGAATCTTACATTTTAATGGTTTAGCATTCATTCAATTGAGCATTTACTTACATAGTGTGTTTCAAAATACTTATAAGTAGATTAGTTAGTAGCGAAGTGGCGCACCGTCTCCTTCTATAACTTGCTGTAAGCGGCTACGCATACCGCTCACCATGTTCCAACACAAATCTTTTCCTCTCATGTGCTCCCATGTCGATGACACGATCTCAGCCAAATCGTTTTTATTTCGCCCTTCGGATGTGTCCCAATTTAAAACCATTTGACCCCATAGGTTTTCTATAGGGTTCAAATCGGGAGTTTTAGATGGCCAGTAAATAACAGTTACACCTTCTTGAGCAGCTAACCAATTCTTGCAACACAAACAAACAATGCCTGCACGGTGGATGGAGCAGTTATCTTGCACGAAGTAAATATCTGTATTTGGATAGGCAATTCGCACAGTCGAGTCGGCAGCAGGACGTCACCATCCAGCCAGCAATGTTTTGTATAGTCATTAAGTTCCGAGATGACGCTTTGATTACACCAAATTCATTAAAAATACTTTTCACGATTTACGTCAAACGTTTTAGAAATGTTTGTGCGCCGCAGTCACTGTTTAGGTAGTTTAGGTAGACTGACTTTTGTCACTTAGATCAATTTATTTATTTTATTTATCCAGCTACCCCACGACGTAAACTTTTACTTCGTCCTACTTATTTGAGGACTTATAGTTTTTTTTATTTACCCACTTGTTTTCCAGAAAAGTTGTTAGGCAAAAATCATATTGGTCGTTCTATAATAATGCAAGAAATATTGTAGAAATCATAAATGAAAACAAATAAAGAAAAATAAATTATAAAGAAATTGATATAAGGTGGATGGTGTTTTCGAACCCACATGTTGTTCGTCGCGAATCCAGCATAGAACCGCGAAGCCACAATGACTAGTTGAGAATACGCGAAATTAAAGATTACGTAGTAAGTATGGCCGTGTTACTTAAAATCTTTTCAACTTTAACGACAAGAAGATAATGATTAAAATGGCTTGACAAGTTATGCCGGTGGGTCAGGCAATGTTGGGTGGGTCAGACAATGTTGGTCACCGACTGTACAATGTCAAACAGTAGAGTATTACCCTCCCAAAATTTGTATGGAATAAATATCGACTAGTGGTACCTTAAACACTTTAAAACTTCTGATTAAACAACTGATGTTTTATAATTACCGTTGTATAGCAGCAGCGAAGGTCGGTATGCGCATGAGTTGCGTGCCCATACCTACCCACTGCGAGCCCATCCCGCTGTACACGAACCACAGCGGCCGTCGAGCGTCGTCGAAGTACTCAGCCTTCTCACACAAGCTCACAGTTTTTTGGTCCGCATCCGTGTCTGGCAAGATAAGAAAATAAAACATTGCATTCCACGATACAGTGATCCAGGTTAGGAAGAAATAATATGTTTAATATAATGTAAGTGTAGCTAACAGCCAGTTGACGGGGCCGAACATTTCTGGAGTGGTGTCCGCTTCTCGGAAGGCACAGCGTGGATAGGCTTCCTACAAGTTAGACCGATAACCTGGTGGAGGTCGCGGGGATACGCTGGATGCAAAAAGGAGAAGCACAGGAGCGGTCCTTGTAACAATGATTGGGAAGACTTAATATATGTGCTGCAACGAGTTTCGACTGAATAATGATGATGGTTACTATATGGATGGGTATATAAATAAAATAGGCACTAAGGCACTTTTAAACGTCAAAATTTACAATGAAATAGAATTGATTCTAGTTGCCGCTTCCAAAAGGTAGTTTCGTATGGAGAAGAACAGGCAAGAAACATGAAAAATGTTTAACAATATTTTGTACATCTATAAAATTACCTATTTATAACAAAGTCTTGTTAGTTACTCCATTTATAACTCAAGTCCGGTTGGACCGATTTTAACATTTTCTTATAAATCCGTTCTTCTTGATTCGGATGCTGTAAGAAGTTCGCCGGGTCAACTAGTTAATTATATAATTACTAACTTCTGCCCGCGATTTCGTCCGCGAGAAATTCGTACTTTCCTCTTAAAAATTCGAAAATGTATGTTTATGATGGCATTTATTTAGACAAATATATAAATATGTATTCGGGCCAATTTTTAAGTTTATAGATCAAAGGGATCAGATTTTTCAAACAAACTGTATCCCCCGCTTTTCACACCCACAGGGGTGGATTTTTTAAAAATCGTTTGGGATGTGTTCATATCTTGACTCAAAGACCCATACCATTTTCGAGATGGAAGCAAGCAGTAAAATCCACCCCTTAATCTTTTTCCACCTTGGTTGGAGTCGATTTTTGAAAAACCCTAAAACACATACTTTTTTTATTTTGTGTTTTAGACACAAAATAAAAAAAGACCGAGTTCCGAGTTAATCCGACAGCGGGTTACATATTTTCCTAACCTATCAACTTTGTCACCCTCTAAATCCTCTGTGAGGGTTTTTTTTAAACTAAAAGTGACAATCTTTATTATTTACTGAGCCAAATATTACCAAGTTTCAAGTTTATTAACCAAAGGAATAAGATTTTTCATATAAACTGTATCCCCTCTTTTTAACCCCATAGGGGTGGAATTTTAAAAAGTTGTCTGAGATGTTTCTGTGACATGACTTTAAGATTATTTATACCAATTTTCCAGTTAATCAAGCCACGTAATAAAATACTCCCCTTGTTAGGGGTAGATTTTCGAAAAACCCTGAACGACTTCATTATTTATTTTGGTCTTACATACTGAGCTTCGAGTTAATTGGACCACTCATTAAAATTCTTCCATACTAAAGGAGTTGTCCAGAAATGGTTTTTTATTATTTAATAATTCTAACTAGGATAAGTTAAATATATTTGGATAGACATCCCAAAAATAAGTGGTTCTAACTATTTCACAGATTTTTAAAACCCTCCAATTTTGAGAAAAATATTTTTTATTTTAGTGTGAATTTGCTCCTAAAACGAACGAACCTTTCTAATTATCTCGGATAATACAGTGAACGCACCCTAAAAAATTATAAAGTTGTCAAAATTGACAGTATTGACACATGGTACTGCCATTACTGACATTATACTGACAACACAGAATACAATATAATATATTATTATGGAGTATAACAATGTGAACGAAACAAATATTATTTATAACAAAGATTATTTATTTACCTCTGTAATATAATCTATACTAATGATAAAGCTGAAAAGTTGTTTGAACGCGCTAATCTCTGGAACTACCAGTCGGATTTGAATAATTCTCTTGAATTTGATAGCCTAATTCTTGAGGAAGGATAAGGGCAATCGAAAACATTATCATCATGCTACGACCCTCAAAAGCCGAGTAACGTAATAAGAAAAAGGTCTAAAGAACACTAAGCGAAAATGATGTAATCGTAACTCGAACGAAGTCGCGGGCAGAAGCTAGTAAGAAATGTTTTCAGTGAATGTGTAGCATAATTCTTTTAGAACTAAAGCGCATTCTACATGATTATGGCTATACTTCGAATGTTCATGTGCAAGTTGCAATATTTTACAAGGCCTCGGTTATCAAGAAGTGCATGTTTCAGCATACTCCACAGGGATGGCTTAGCAGGAATAAATGATAATAGTATCTACTGATTGAAATTCCTTTTTAATGATTTGGAATCGAGAGAAAAGCGTTTCGACAATAAATATGCTAATTGGATGCAAGTGTTACTATGTATTTTATGTATGTAGTTTTGTTATGAAATAAAACGTTTTTTTGGTTTTGAATATTCATTTATTAACTTTCTTCATTTTCAATATCTTCTCTTATTAAAATATTGTCGAGAAACTGAGCAGGTGGAGATATATCGTTTTGATGCCGAGCGCATCCAAGATACCAGACTATTGTCATCACATGAGCACCGCTTCCTATTACATGCTCAAGCATTAGCAGGGATCTGAAATTAAGTTTTAATTTATTGTGTGTTCCACTAATCAGAGATATAATAATGTACTATGTGCAATGTACTATTTAATTTACATATTAACCTGACGGGGGTTGATGATGCCAGCTATATAAGCCTGCTCAGGATGATCAACAGGTAAGGGACGAGAGCGCCTGCCTGTTCTTCTTGAGATAGAAACGCCACAACATGCACATACTGATTGATGACCCAGCTGTTGGTCACCTATATTGTGCTGGTTTCTGTTATTCAGTTCTATTAGTAAAAGGTTGATGCATTCTTGGCAAATGCGATCTCCATCTGTTACCTAAAACAAAATAATATTTTAAGAACACCGAATCGTTTTTCTGCATCTTCTTTGAGCAAAGTAGTGCTATTTAATCTTTTTTAACATAAGCTATTAAGCCTGGTTACACATTATTAAAAAAAAACTTATAATGTAAGATAATGTAAGATAAAACTTATATGTTACCTCTTGAGCATCCATTCTTCAATTATTGAGACTATCTCTGGGCTCATGTTAAAGCGTTATATTCATAGTGCTGATTTATAGCATGTACTGCTATATTGCAATTTATGCAGAGAGCCATAATCTGAAGATAGAAATGAAAGTTAATTTTTGCAGACTATCAGAGGTCGTAAAACAGGAAAAGGTTGTGCAAATAAAACCCCTAATGAGCTAAATATAAATAAAGAACAGTACTTACATACGGGGTTTAAATCCAAAGTCCTAATCGCGTGCAATATCAAATAACCGTTAAGAAAAAGCAAAGTCGTCAGGGTTGAAGGTTCGTAAGCTATCGGTATCCTAATCATGTGCAAAGAAGAAGAATCCGTTGTGAAAAGGCCAAGTCAGTTAAATCAAAGAAAGCAAAGCACAAATTAAAATACGTTATCATTGGATAACACAAAGGCACGAGCGAAAGTGTGACGTATCAGACATATTTGTTTGACATATGAATGGAATCTATCTGTCATTATGATATTTTCAAAGTGTGTGGGAGGTTTCATTTGGGTTGCCATCAACAAATAATATACATGTACTAACATTAAATAATTTATAATTTTTCTCTTAAATGGAGGGCTCTAAAAAAATTATTTCAGTGGTTCCAAGTTCCATATTTTAGTAGCTTTTATTTGGATGTAGTTTGATTCTGGTTAGATTTTTCTCGGAATAAAAAACCAGCGTCCATACAAAAAGCGGACATCTCCTTTGACACACCCCAATCTCCCTTTAGGGTTGTTTAGAATTCTAAAAAATTACGAACTTTATAATTGACTTTCTTACTTATTTGTGCCAAGTTTCAAGTTCTTTATTTAGACCATCTTTTGTGAGTTAATCGAGCCACTCACTAAAATCCCCTTAAAAATCGAAATACCACTTTTGTCCCGTCAGGGATCAATTTTCGAAAACCATACACTTATTATTGATTATTTTCTGTCAAAAGTATTAATACTGAGCTTCGAGTTAATCGGACCGCGAGTTAAAATTCTTACACACAAAATTTAACACCCCGAAACCCCTTTGAGGGGTAGTTTTGATAAACTAATAATGATAAACTTTATTACTTGCATAGGCAAGTATTCTTGCCAAGTTTTTTAACCAAATGAATAAGATTTTTCTTATAAACTGTATCCCGGCTTTTCACCCTCACAGGAGTGAAGTTTCGTAAAATTGTTTGAGATGTGTTCATTACTTGACTCAAAGATTGTTTTTACCAATTTTCGAGTTAATCAAACTGCGCAGTAAAATCTTCCCCTGCAAAAATAAATTTTCACCCTAACGGGGTGAAAATTTATTTTGTGAAATTGACTACCCCTCTTCACCTTGTTAGAGGTAGATTTTCGAAAAACCCTGATACACGTTATTCTTTATTTTTGGTCTTAAGTATAAATACTGATTCGAGTTTCGAGTTAATCGGACCGTGCGTTAAAATTCTTCCATACAAACTTTGACACCTCCCAATCCCCCTTCAGGTGGTAGTTTAGAAAAATAAAAAATGCCAAACTTAAATAAATAAATAATAAACTTCATAATTTACTTAAAAAAGAAATTGTGCCAAGTTTTATGGTTATTAACTCAAGGAATAAGATTTTTCATACAAACAAAACCCCCCTTTTCACCCCTTTAAGGGTAGAATTTCTAAAATCCTCTTCTTAGTGGATATCTACTCTTCACAAAACACCCTCCAAAATTCATGTCTCTAGGACCAGCGGCTTAGGCTGTGCGTTGACATATCAGTTAGGACATTGAATTTTATTTATACAGATTACATAATTAAAAACAAAAATTTCACCACCCTTTACACCCCCTTAAGGGTTGAAATTCTAACAACACCGTTGCGTTAGCTTCCAACCATAAGCCTAGATAATAAGTATAGTGATATTTACTTCGAAAATTAAGGACTTTCCATACACAACTTCATCCCCCTTTTAAACCCTTCGGGGGTGGAATTATCAAAAACGCTGAGACACGTATAAATTAATTTTCGATCATCAGCCTTAACACAAAATTTGAAGATCCTAACTTCAAAATTGACGGCTAGCTAATCTGAAAACTGGTTAATCTATTTTATCTTTATTTGTAGTATTTAAATTATGTCTACCACCCTATACTTATTTTATTGTGGTCTGTGTGGTGTGTGTATATCACTTTGATTAAAAAGATGTAGATTTTTCCTTATTGAGGGATTCGTGGCGACAAACGTGACTGTGCTCTCGCTCCCACCTACTCGCGTGTACATGCCTGTCCTGCTCACTCGCCTAACGTAACCTCTCAACGACGTTATATGCTTGACAATCGTGCGGTTCGTGAAAAGCTGTTGTCAGTTAATTTTGAAGAATTAATGCTTTTTACATGCCCCATAAAGTTGTACGATGCATTCAGAAATATATTTCAAGAGATCTATAATAGTTGTTATGTATTAAAAAGTCTAACTAACTCAAGTAGGGATAACACCCCCTGGATAACTAGAGATTTAAAAAATATGATATTAGAGAGGGATAGACTGTTTGTTATTTGGAGTAATGATCCTAAAAATATGGTAAAACGTTTAATTTACACAAGGTATAGGAATAGATGTCATAAATTAATTTTTAAAAGTAAAAATAAGTACGATAGGCAATGCATATTAGACTGTAATAATAATATTAAAAAACTATGGGATAGAATAAATTATTTATTAGGAAATGAAAAACAATATTTGGATAAAGTAATAATAAAGAATATGGGAGTAAACGAACCCATGAAAAATATATGTAATAATTTTGCTCGTACATTTGCCGAAGAAATAGATAAAACCAAACATATTTGTAGTATTAAGCTGTTGGATAGATTAACCTACGTTAGACAGACGGACAGAAGTATGAGGTGGCAGCCTGTAGATAGTAACTATGTTAAACGAATTATAACTCAAATGGATAAAAATAAGTCACCGGGTAGCGATCTTGTGCGAATGTCCGATCTTAAAATGTTGGCAGATACAGTTAGCCCTGTGATCTCTAACCTAGTCAATTTGTGTGTGCAAAATGGTATGTTTCCTAGTATGTTAAAAGAAGCCATAGTGCGATCAATATATAAAAAGGGCGAACATAAAAATTATAGTAATTATAGGCCTATATCAATTTTATCCAGTGTAGATAAGATTATTGAGAAATGTATCATTAACCGTTTGAATAATTATCTGCAGAAAAATAATGTAATAAATGAATGTCAACATGGTTTCCAGAAAGGTAAAAGTACAAATACTCTTCTTACACGATATACTGATGAAATTAATACATATTTAAGTGAGAAAAAGTTTGTAGTTGCAGTATTCTTTGATTATAAAAAAGCGTTCGATACCCTTGAAACTGAGACCTTATTGAACGCCATGGAGGAGGAGGTGTGGAGTGGGAGAACCGCTGAACAAATGGTTCCGTGATTATCTCACATCACGCTCCTACCGAGTAAAGGTAGGTGATGAGTACAGCGACGAGAGGAAGGTAGGGTGCGGGGTGCCGCAGGGTTCCGGATGCGGCCCTGTGTGCTACTTATTGCATGTGAACAGCTTATGCAGCGTACTGCGCCACTGCTCAGCGCACATGTTCGCGGATGACCTGTGTGCGCTACGCGCCGGCACCGACCTCGCTGGTACCTATCGACTCGTACAACAGGATGTAGACGCAGTGGTAAAGTGGTCTCACGACAACGGTATCGTTCTCAATGCCGATAAAACTAAGCTGTTAGTGATACATTCCCCTTATATACATCTCACTAAAACATGCCCTACCATTGTTACACATAGCTATGAGTGTATGCATAATAATAATTTAAACTGTAAATGTAAACCAATAGAACAAGTAGAAAGTGTCACATATCTTGGAATGAAAGTCGATGAGAGTTTTTCATGGTCTTCACATACTGATTACATTTGTAGTAAGCTTAGAATATTGCTAAGTAAATTTTATCATTTAAGCTTTAAAGTTCCCACCAGCACATTAAAATGTTTATATACGTCCTTGGTTGACTCAATACTGAGTTATTCTCTTGATTGTTATGGGTTGACTTTTAAAAGTAATATACAGAAATTAGAATCAATTCAAACTAGATTTTTAAAATTGTTAGTAAACAAGAAAACTAAAAACAGTTGTAAAAGAGACTATAGTAAGTTATTCAAAATATGTAAAATTCTACCAGTTAGCCTTAAACATAAATACCTATTATTGGTTAATAACCATGGCAGTCGGGATAGTGACTCACTAGTTTCTAACAGATATACTACCAGGTCGATGACAGCAGGTAAATATAATGTACCCAGAGTTAGTAATTACTATGGCGATAGAACCTTAAAAAAAACGCGTTCCCTATTTATTGAACACTTTGCCTGCTGACATCAGACAAGAAGATAATAAAGTAAAATTTGCTCGTAAACTTAAAAAATATTTATTAGATTCTATTTAAGCGTAAATATTAAGTATTATATAAAGGTTATAGTAATATGTATTATACAGTTACATATTACTATAATATGTATTATAGTAATATGTAACTGTAATAGAGACTCAATGATCTCACAGTTAAACTGCGTAAGCAGTTTTGTGGGGCAATGTACCTAGCATTAAGAAAAATGTAATTGAATAAATCATTCATTCAATCAAAAATCAAAAAAGATTATAAATTATAGTTATCTTTTGCAAAAGAAGGTTTCAATGTCAGCAGCCCGACCCCAACGTAAAATACCATACGACATGATGCTGTGGAAGGAGCGAAAATTGACAAAACGCGCGATTTTTACATCAGAAAACTGTCTTACCTTTCTTGAAGCGGCCGAGCTTAGCCGCACCGCAAGAGATGTGGTATGAGGTCCCCAATATAATTTCTCATCTAGCGTGATTCCTAGGAAAACCATAACAATTTGTCCATACCTAGTATCGCATATCCCCTGCCTAAATGTCCAGAGATGTTGTTTGCATGGATGTTGTGCAACAGTGCCAATTCTTCAGCATCGATAGGTCTGGACTTGAGATTCTCAAATATCTTAGTGATAGCAGATTCTTGTCGGCCTGATAATATGACCAAGCGTGGAATAGAAGACTGGTAGCGGGAAAGGTCCTGGAACATTTAACAGTTGTTAAGGCGTGTCTGTGCAGCAAATCTGTAGTCATTTGATACAGAACGTTTAGTTCTCATCATTCAAAGATCGTGATAAACACAGTTAACAGTGACGTTACATCACCGAGTAAAGGTACCTTGGGTTTGTAGTGTCCATGCAGCAGCACGTGTGAGTTAACGCCGGTGACGGACATGCCGTTAATGGCGACGTAGGAGCGACGGAAGCGCTGGTGCTCAGTGACGACGCGCATGCGTCCCTCGCGCAGAGCCACCACGTCCTGCCGCGCACTACCACAGTGCATGTTGGCGGCTAGCTGACCGGTGTGGTAGCCAAGTAACACCTGTATGTTTGGTAAGCATTATTAAATAGGTCCACCAAAATTATCGCTGAGGTACCTACTTCCCCAGACAAGCTCATTTGCAAAGAGATCTAGTCTAGGTCTAGAAGGTACGAATAAGCTACTAACCTTAGTGATAGCAGTCATGCCAGATGCTGCCATTGTCAAGCCAATGTTAGAGGTCACGCTGCCGACTAGTAAGGGTTCTTGTCTATCTTTGCAGTAGGCTTCTTCAATTGCTTCTAGCTCAGATTTATCAGCATCCGGAACGCCTGTGCAAACCCCCGAAATGTAGTAAAACAAAAATGTTAGTAATAGTAGATTGCTATACAAGGGTCGAAAGAAATCAATTCCCATAAGAGGGATTTAGACTATATTCCGAGCTTATAGTCCGAGTGGGAATTGATGACTTTCACCCGTGTTAAACACTCTATTTTTCATTTCGAATATTGGAAAAAAAAAATAGTTTTTCTAAAATATTTATTGATAATATTAACATTAATAGTGCCTCATTTAATAGTCTTTAAAAACTCTACACTTAATTAAACAATAGGTGAGTGTAGGTACTCAAGATGCTTAAACCTGAGTGTGTTATCATACTATCTGCAATCTTACTTTTACCATTTTTCATACTTAGGTAAATTACATAAAAAAATACGATAATCTTGATAAAAATGATTAAAAATTGTGTTGCGACATGACACTTTTTAGTGATGACCGTCCACCCAACTTTCTTATTTCGATTCAAAACATACATAGGTACAGCCTAATCGATACTCGCAATAAAAATAAATAAATATAGAAACTGAATAAAAACTCTTTTAAGGGTCCCTATCAATTTCGCGGACTAAAAACAGAAAAATCATTTTTTATCAGCGCAAATTTCTCAATATCCTTAAGTTATCTAGTTTTTTAAAAAATACACAAGTATTTATCACCTATCTACCTAAGTAAGTCTACGAATTCAAGTTTTAATAACTACTTAATATAAATTCGTTTTTAAGGCATTATTTAGATAATTTACTACAATTAAATTAGTAGTCAAAATAAAAATATAAAAATTGAGTTTGGTAGATAAACACCTCACATTTTAAAATATTTAACACTTTTTGTTATTTTCAATAAATTCTTACGCGTAGACGACGGTTTTGCACATGACTTTATTGGGTTTTTTCAGCGTAGTCAACATTTTTTTTGCAAGTACTAATTCATTAAACTTAAAAAAAATAAATCGTAGACTTACTAATATGCTATATGCCGAGTATTTAGGATTTTTTTTTCAGATCGCTATTTGCTTCCAGTTAGCTAAGAAAGCAATCGAAAAACTTGGTGTTTCGTGATTACGTAGAAACGTGTGTTTGTTTTTTTTTTGGAATTTATATTAAGAGCGTTTACGCCGTATGGCATTTCATACAAACTTTCAAGCCCTTGTTTTTCGAAATAAATGAACCAATTTTGATGAAACTTCACAAGCATAAGCAGGATACAAAGGTCTAAAAAGTTAGTAGAGTACATTTTCGAAATGTCTTATTTAAAAAAAGATAACTGGAAATCTCTGTTTCTATGGAAAGCTTAAAATCGGTCTAATTTGGCTGTAACACTATTTTTCGAAAATGTTCTCTACTAACTTTTTAAGCGTATAAAGTTTAATTAAAATCGCTTCATTCACTTCGAAAAACAAGGGCTTTGAAAGTTTGTATGAAATGCCGTTCGGCGTAAACGCTCTTAAGTAGTTATCAAAACTTAAATTCGTACACTTACTAGATAGATAGGTGATAAATACATGTGTATTTTTAAAAAAACTAGATAACGGAAAGATATAGAAAAATTTGCGCTGAAAAAAACTGATTTTTCTGTTTTTAGTCCGCGAAATTGATATCCGACCCTTAACTAACAAAATGTATTGAAATTTCAAATGTTTGTAGAATACCCAATTTATAGAATTAATTTATCATCATTCTCAAACAAACTTTTGCTAAGCCTACCTAAAAAATGTTTGCTGGGAATTCTGTAGCAAACTATTAGAAAGTATCAAAAATAAAATCCACAATAAATAATGGTCCAATAAATTAAAATTATATAAATATAAAAATAAAATAATTTTAAACAGTGAGCGCATTCTGAATATAAATTCAAATATAGAAACATTTCGGCGCGAAATTCAATAAATGAGGTACCTATGGCCTGTCTGACAATGACATGATATTAGAAGAGATTGAAATGATGTTAGAAAAGCATGAATAATTTATTATAAACAATGCTTATTGTATTTATTGCTTAAAATAATTATATTTAATTTCCAAGTATCAATTACATTCGTCATATTAATTAGGTACCTACTCGAGTCAAACGAAATTAAAAAAATAATCGTTTGGAATAATCGCTTTCACACATCATTGCAATAAAAAAAAAACAATAATGTTAATCCTTTAGTTATTAAGATTATTCTAGCATAAGTTTAATGTACCTACGTGATGTGGCTGTGCTTTTTTTAAATAAATAAATAAATAATGATCGGGGATTTTGAACACAAATTGAGAATGGTGATGATTAATACGTGTATTGATCCTGTGTTTGAATATTACTTTAAAATCTGGGCATTTTCATGTTGTTTATAATATTTTCAATTCAACAGAGAAACGTCACGTCTATCATCACGTTTGGTTTTTCCAAACTTCTCTCACCTGTGCCATATCCTTCTACGTATTCTACCTCCTGTGGCGCCACCTGCACTTCCTTGTAGAACTGTCTAATGAACCCAGACGTAGTCTGAGGATTCCGACAGAACCCGAATTTGGGCCCCATTTCATCACTCAGTACCGAAATGAATTCATTTTTAACATATACTAGTTCTGCGTAGACTCTAAAAATATAAAAATATATTATACAAATATATTTTTATAATAATTGTTCATATAAGCAATGTTTTAAGAGCGTTTACGCCGTACGGCATTTCATACAAGCTTTCAAGCCCTTTTTTTTTCGAAACGAATGAACCGATTTTAATTAAACTTCATACGCATAAGCAGGATACCAGGGTCTAAAAAGTTAGTAGAAAACATTTTTGAAATGTCTTATTTAAAAAAAGATAACTGGAAATCTCTGTTTCTATGGAAAATTTAAAATCGGTCTAATTTGGCTGTAACACTATTTTTCGAAAATGTTTTCTACTAACTTTTTAGACCTTTGTATCCTGCTTATGCGTATGAAGTTTCATTAAAATCGGTTCATTCATTGCGAAAAATAAGAGCTTGAAAGTTTGTATGAAATGCCGTACGGCGTAAACGCTCTTAACTTGTTGACAATTTTTATCTAGGTATTGATTAACTTTTACCTGTTCGCGTCTTTTGCTTTCTGCAAAAATACTACACCGATTGCGTCAGACAAAATATAACCATCGGCGTCTTGTGCGAATGATTTTGTCTTGCCATCTTGGGAGACAGTAGCAGAAAGTCTGAAAAATTAAATAAAACAATTGCAAGCTGGTAACTTCTACAGACTATCTCGACTGCTGTATGACAAAATTGGTTAACGTAAAGATCATGAAATTATAGGTAGTTATGAGACTGACCTCCCGTGATGTACAGATCCCTGTGGATGGAGACTTAAAAATGCACCTCCAACAATAGCTGACTCACAAGCCCCACGTTTCAGGGCTGAATATGCCGCTTCTAGTGCAGTGGTGGAACTGCAGTCAGCTTCATCCATTGATAGAGACGGACCCTTTGCATTCAGCCAGTACGAGATGCGATTCGCGAACATTGTCTTACTCGATCTATGAAGAAAAAAATAATTATGTAGGTATATCACACCAACGTAAAAACCGAATGGCTTGCTGCATCACCTCCGTGTAAAGTTCAGTAGGTACAATGGACAAAAAATGTTATAAATTCAAATTTTAAATAATAAAAAAATTCTGTGTAATTTTTTAGATTTTGTCTGGACTTGTAAAAAGAGTTATGGTGTTAATTATTATAATGGCGACGTAACTGACCCTAATATGCCTAGACCGGATCTGGACTTCGGATCCGTGGAACCGTATGTTTCCGTTTCAGAAAAAGATGATCCCACAAAAACTGCAACTTTTTTCCCATAGAGATGAGCCGGACTCAGACCTGAAACAAACATGTGCTGTTTTTAGGGTTCCGTAGTGAAACCAGAAACCCTTATAGTTCGTGAAGTTCCACCTTATAGTCCGTCTGTTTAACTAGCCGCGGTTTTACTCGGACACTCTTGCTACCAAAAGTCACATTAGACGTAAAGTGAGGACGTTCATTTTTCTCGTCTATTCCATACCGTAGGGAATCGATAGATAAGTCTTTCAAATATATTCGGGTTATGTAAGTATAGACATTTTTCGATTCAGGGATCCGTTTGCGAAATATTAAGTAGACAGTTCTGTAGGAATCAAGTGCGTGTCCCGCTACCAGCTAAACTGTTGTGTTTGAATAATTATGTGACAAGTACTCACGACAGTAGTATTTATGTCGCCGCCAACTAGCTTAATCAGCCATTCACTTAACTGCCTGGCCTTTTAACTAAATGGCGCCGTTCAACTAGTCGCCTGAATGATATTCAGCCAATGCGTCTAATGGAACATTATTTTTTTTTTCATTAATTATCGTCTAATTTAATGAACTGGCTGGCTGATGCTTAGGCCATTTATATAACAGGGGAAAATGTGAGCCAAAAAAATGGAACTTAATTAAAATGGGTATTCATTTTGACAACTGTTATTTAAACATTAGAGAGGTTATTATGAATAGTTGAAAAATATTACGGGCAGTCAATTACTCGTTTTATTTTTCTGCGGTTGTTAAATTAAAACATGAACAGTTATAATAAAAAGAAAATTGGTCGGTTATTTAATCTTACAATGCAATGTCAGTAAAAAAAAAACCTACTCAAGTAGGTCGTCTAATAAATGAATGGTCAGTAAAAATGTTGAAATGGACAGTTAGGTACATAGTTCAGCAGTTCATAAGTTAGGTTGGAACGGTGATCAGCCACGCGTGAGCCGAATTGTTCGCAACAACGAAGCCAGGCCACCCCGACCAAATTCGTTAGGTTAGGTTAGAAGTTCTGCCCCCCCGGTGGGTTCCCGCATTGTCGAGGCGGGGGGGCTCAGCACCCGTGGCTTGGTTACTAACGGTGAAGCGAAGAGGAACCCGAGGAGGGGCCGCTCGTCTCGCTTTTGCCGAGAAGCCGACGACGTAGCGGCCAACAAGTAGGTTGCGGTGACGCTTGGGCGACATCACCCATCGCAGGGGGACCACGGGTGCCCAGACACGGGGTCGTCCGACGCCCATCTGCTGGTTAGGTCCCTGGGGTGGTCACGGCGTGTTATGTGTTCTGGTGCGCCAGTGATGGGGAGTACTCCCTAGAAGAGGGTCCGGTAACGGACAGCCGAGACGGGTTCAGGGATGAGTGCTAACGCGTGCTCGTGTTCCCGCCATAAGCGGCAGAGGAGGACACCGTGGATTTTTGGCGGGTTAGAGTCCCACATAACTGCACTATCTCCCCGTGGTAGTGCAGAATATATGAGCATTTCTCCACGTTAAGGCTGCCCGCCCACGTCCGATAATCGGTAACCGATTTTTTGTAGGAGAAAAATAAAACACACTGATAGCAATATTGCAACGCAAACGTCCTACAAAAAGTAGGTCAGAAATAAAATCGGCGCATCCCGACCGATCCGATTATCGGTGAAAAATGGAACGTTCGGAAATGTATGCGTTAACGCACACTACTCACCGACAGTCAGCCGCATGCACTTGCTAGAGAAGGACGTTGTGTGCAAGACAAAGTGACGGACGTGTACGTTGAGTCGGTCACAAAATCGGTCATAAGAATCGGAGGTAAAATTGGCCCGATTATCGGTGCTAGAAAAAGTTTAGAAGTTCTAACATAGAACTGTGACCAACCGCGCGCGATCTGAACGAGTGCAGCGAGAGCTGCCGTGGGAGCGGCCGGCGAGCGCTACTTCTAAGTTAGATTTCTCACGAACTAATTTAGATTTGTTAACTGCCCGTAACTACCGTTAAACCATGTTACTGTTAAATATTTATTTACTTACGCATTTTAATATTTGTTATGATTGATTTTTTTTTATTTAGTTTACTGCTCAGTTTTTACTGCCGAACTTGTTAATAAACTATCATGCATTTTGTAATTTTTACATTTTCCCAAACTACAATAAACAACTGTCGTTTTAAATCAATTACCATTCTTTATTTTTTTTTTTTTTATTTGAAATGGGTTTTCTCTTGATTCTAGTCTAAGTCAGAGATGACAGAGACAAAGTCGACGATGGAGTGAGCTTATCCAGAAGAAGTCTGTTTCAATTAAATCAATCGCCAATTTAAATGTCTGGGCTAGGCAAGTACTTAAATGTTAGCGATCCAAGTCATTCGCCTAGCTGTTTGACTGAATGGCTGAATGTCATACGGGCCGCTAGTTGAACGGCGCCGTTTAGTTAAAAGGCCGTTAACTGAATGAATAATTAAGCTAGTTGGCTGCGACATATACTGGATGATTTTTTTTACCGTCTCGAAATTTTTACGGGGTGTTCTACCCATGAATATGAACAACTTTCACTATGGGACCAACTCGGAAATCACGAAAAAAAAATCAGCTGTTTCATACATTTTGGTCAAGTAGGTATTGAACTTGTGTATTAAACAGCTGTTTTTTTTTCGCGATTTTGGAGTTGCTCCCATAGTGAAAGTTGATCATATTCATGGTTAGAACACCCCGTAAAAATTTCGAGACGGTAAAAAAAATCATCCGGTATATAATGTAATTAAAATAAAAACTATCACAGCTAAGTAGGCTCTACAATTTAACAAATTATAGTCAATAAACTTATTAAGTGTACTTGGATGTAAAAATTCCGTAAGAAATCCATAGAAATTGACTTAAACGGCGTTTAGCCAGTCTAATCTAGGTGAATTACCTATATTTTAAAATTAATTTTATTTTAAAATGTAAAAGATAATTTATTAATTACTATTATATAATTATACTACTACTATAACTTTACGCTTTCCTTTGCGGGGTAGATAGAAAGAATCAAGCGGCACATAACGCGTGTGAGGTTCTCGAATTCCAAAATTAAAAAGACTTTGATGTTTCAGTGACTTTGCTACAGTTTTTAAGACATTACTTTAAAATCAAAATCAAAATATTTTATTTCACATAAGCCTAAATGGGCACGTATGAAACGTCAGAAGCTAGGTGCACAGTTCCACGTTTCCTATGGAGAAGAACCGGCAAGAAACTCCACGGTTACTCTTTTTCAAAATAATTGGCCTTTACAATGTTTTCAAATTACAGTAGATATGGGAGGACAGCGTAGGCCTGTTAACAAGTACCAGGTACTTGTTATAATAAAAAATTATCTACAGATCTAAAGTCTACAAGGCCTACAAGGTCCTTACATTTACAAAATAAGAATTTATCTGAAGGATAAATAAAAAATTAAATATAAAAACCTACTAAAACCAAGTGATATGATTGCCATTACAGGGAACACCCAAATATTCCGAAATATTTTATTCCGAATTTCGATGTTCCGATTTTCAAAAGTCCGAATTTCATAATACCTAAGAATTATAATGTCTATTATTAAAAATCACGAAATTTATGTTTCCGAAAGTCATAAATGCGATTTGCTTGTTTTCCGATTTTCATATGTTCGAAGAATCAAATGCTCGATGGGTTCTTGGTCCGAAAAACGTCATTCCAATTTTCAATTTTCAATTTTCCGAATAACCTGTAAAAATTGGTACCCCTTTTCTTCTCCTAAAATTGTTTGTCCGAAAGTCATTATCCATAACACGTTTGCTATAAACTTCAGTAACCATAATGTTCAAAATTCGAAATTTTGTTTTACATAATTATCTTTACTTCTAAATCTATTCTGTCATAATATCCAGTACTATAATAATTCAATCTCCTAATTTTGCATGAAATAAAGTCATATGTCCTAAGTATTGTAATAGAAATAGAAATAGAAATCATTTATTTGCCAATAATGTAGGTGCCTTACGGCATGCAAAATTGTTTAATTAATTTAATCATTGCTTAATTGCTACGTTAACATTAAAATAGACATTTCCATACAATTGAGACAACATAATGACTTAGAATGACATCTAACATTTTTCGCTTAATTATAGCATAAAATAATCATCATTTAATGGTATAAAGAAAAAAAAAACATAATATTTATAAAAAAATAAAAAAATACACTATTATTGATATCCCTAATTAAAAAAATAAAATATTACCACACATATAATTCGGAATTAGGCACTTATCTACTATAGAAATGTCATAAAAATAATTATAATTTTACATCAAGAATCCGATTAGCAGAAACTTTTATAATCAAAAAAATCTTTAAGCGAGTAGTAACATTTGTCTAACAACAATTTTGTTAACTGTTTTTTACATTCGGTGATGGGTAATTGTGTATGTATTATATAATGTGTATTATTCCGAATGTTCATTTATAATAAAATTGTTAGCTCTAAAACATTTGCTAAAAATTAGGTTTTAGTGACGGAAACGAATCGCTGTAAGTCCGACTCCACGCAGTCTTGTCTGCCCTACCCCTAGAGTGTAATTTAAAATCGCGTAGGCACGTAGGGGCGAGGCGGCCCGCGGGCTGAGGAGCAGGAGGTTGTGAGCGAGCCACCGCGGCTAAGGTTGGCCGGCGAAGCCGGCCAGCAAGCCGAAGCCGTGGTGGTGAACGAAAGCCGTCTGCGACGATTAGCAAGCGTGGGGCCGCCGGAGAACCGCAGCGCCGGAGCCGTGACAGAAACCATGCCTGCTGTATGTTGCATGTTGCATACTCGCTTGCATGCTGCATGCTTGCTGCATGCTTGTTGCATGCTTGCTTGCATGCTGCATGCTGCGTGTTTGCTTCCATGCTGCATGCTAGCTGCATGCTTGCTGCATGCTGCGTGTTTGCTTCAATGCTGCATGCTGCGTGTTTGCTTCCATGCTGCATGCGTGCTGCAAGCTTGCTGGCATGCAGCTTGCTGGCATGCAGCATGCTGCGTGTTTGCTTCTATGCTGCTGCTTGCTGCATGCATGTTACTTTAAACCCTTTACACAGAAATAGTCGACACTAGGATGCAAGAGCGTGCGAATGACAATTGACTTGACAATGACCTTTACCCTGCATCGAAGTCTAGTAGTGTCGCAGTGAAGATCTATCGCGGTAACGTGCATGGAAGTGTAGTGGCGTCGCAGAGACGGGTCTTTCGCAGTTACGTGCATCGAAATATTGTAGCATCGTATTAGCATTTATGGATATTTTGTGATTCGATATTCCGTATTCTACTCGTATATTTGTCTTGCTATACAGTTTTACAAGGCGTTTTTATTTCGGAATTCTAATTAATCGGAATTCGTATTTTTGATGTTTCAAATTTTCATTAATTCGGACTTTTTGTTATTCGATCTATTGGAACTCGGTATTTTGAAAATAGTACTTATAAACGTTAGGAATACTGAAATTTCGGAATTATAAAAATAGGATGAATGATAAATCGGAGTTGTTATATTAGGAATTTTGAACCATTCGGAATTATGAAAATCGGTATTTTGAAATTCGTATTTGTGACTGTCGGAATAAAGTTTTTCGTATTTATGTAGTGTACCCGCCATTACAACGACTAATACAGAGGTGAAAAATTTGAATTGTCTGTATGTCAAATAATAAAAAGATTATGTCAAAGAAGTGGGTCCATATTGGCTCACCTAAAGTTCTTTACCCGAAATTCTTCTTCCTAATGATTTGTAATCCGAATGATCAGTCTTCCTAAAATTTTTCATTCTAACGTTTTCATTCATACTATTTGTAGTGCTACCGGCGATGTTCATATTACTCATGTTTCCGAAAATTTTAATTAATAATATCATTAATGTAAATACATTTAAACTCCTACTGTTTTTTTATCATAACGCTTTTATCCCTAAACATATGTAATTACCATAATATTAGAAGATGATATTTATAGTTTTAATTTGAGGGTATGATTATTATTTGGGGGTATGCTTTACAGTTGGTTTAATACTCAAAGGCTTTACATAACGTACTGAGTTGTGTCTATGGAACCACTGTACTTCCACACCCGGCGCTTTTTGATAGTAGCTACTTTTTTGGATAGAATAGACTCTTTTTAGTGTAAATTTGAAAACCGCAAAGTTCGCAAAATCATAGTGGCCGAGAAAAGAAATACCAAAGTATTTTTTTTTCTACAAAAATATGTGGTTAGGCGTAGTCGACGGAGCCCCGCTTCGCGGGGCCCCTATTTCTGTCTACAGGATTTAAAGGAACCTTACACGAAGGGGATGACGGGGGCTCGTTCGCTCGCTTTGCTCGCTCACTCGAGCCCCCGTCATCCCCTTCGAACCTAACCTGTCCGAGTCGGGGTGCCCCAAGTCCCGAGCTCGCTTCGCTCGCTCTTGCATCCTAAGTTGTCATTACAAATGTGTTACTTTTGTAATTATATTATGTTGGTTACCGCTATAAATAAAATCTAAACAAAAAAAATCTATAAAAAGAAATTTAAGAGCGTTTACGCCGTAAGGCATTTCATACAAACTTTCAAGCCCTTATTTTTCGAAACTAATGAACCGGTTTTAATGAAACTTCATACGTATAAGCAGGATACAAAGGTCTAAAAAGTTAGTAGAGAACATTTTCGAAATGTCTTATTTAAAAAAAGATAACTGGAAATATCTGTTTCACTATTATGTAACACTATTTTTCGAAAATGTTTTCAACTAACTTTTTAGACCTTTGTATCCTGCTTATGCGTACGAAGTTTCATTGAAATCGGTTCACTCATTTCGGAAAATAAGGGCTTGAAAGTTTGTATGAAATGCCGTACAGCGTAAACGCTCTTAAACAAAAAAGATATGACTTTGAATAATAGTGTAAAAGATGGTTATGTTGTGAAAATATAGGAAAACAAATAAAAGTATAATAGATGTTTATTGCTACAGACATTACGAAGTTGAATGCTTCGGAATTATGAACATTAGAGACAGAGTAGTTAGGAATTGTGATTGTTAGGATGACAAATTTTAGGAAGAACATTTTCGGATTTCCAATTATCGGAGTTGAAAATTTAGGTGAACTTTGGCGCACCCCAAAAAAGTATGTAAAAATAGACATCGTAATTTAAAAGCATTTAATAGACATTTACATAGTTATGCCGTTAATGTGGTGCCAGGGAAGCCACATGTGCAGAAGGAATTATTGCCAAACTACCTACCTTGTCTTCAATGTAGTCTTTAATCTTATAATATGCTTTTCTGATAAGGACACGTTTGATGAGGGGGTTTTGAATTTTCCATCGCTAAGTTCTGTAACCGCTTTGGCAACTTGTTATAAAAACGGATGCTGAAATGACTTGCTAGTTTTAGTTAATCTAAATTTAGGTATCACAATTTCATTTTTACTACGTGTATTAATATTATGGAAATAGCTTCTTATTTTGAAAAGTCCCAAGTTTTTGAGAACATACAAAATACTTTCTAAAATAAAAAGAAAAGGCAGAGTTAGTATAACACTTTCTTTGAATTTGTTTCTAAGAGACTCGCGAGACCCATTTTATAGATTGCGCGGATTGCCCTCTTTTGTAAAATAAAAATTGAATCTACGTCAGCTGCCGATCCCCACAGCAGAACACCATAAGACATGATACTGTGGAAATAAGCAAAGTATACTAACCTAGCTGTGGCTAATTCTGTCAACTGCCTTATTTTTCTTACTGCATATGCAGCTGAACTTAATCTAAGTACCTGAAAGAGCTCTAATGTGTGCGACCCATTGTAATTTTGAATCTAAAGTTATTCTTAGAAATACCGTTTCCGTAACAGCATTTAATTTTTTGCCATCAAGTTTTAAATTCAGACCCACTTGAGGTACATTTGGTAATGAGAACTCAAGACATTTAGTTTTGTTCGCATTAAAGTAAAAGATTATTAGCAGCAAACCATTTCGAAAGAATAGTCAGATTATCGTTGACATGTAAGACATCCGAATCTTTTCTATCTATTTTAAAAATAAGGGAAGTGTCACCAGCGAATATCTTTGTTTTTGATCGTTTATTCGAAAAATGTAAAATAAAATAAAATCTTCCAATTAAAATACAATCATAATGTTGCGGTCGATAAAATAAAATAATGTGCATGCATACATTCAACCCTAATACGAAACCCTTCACCGTGCGTGGTGAAGGGTTTACATGCATTTATATATACTTCACATGCACTTTACTGGTTCCAATCCATAAAATTGCATAGAGGTGTTTGTTAAAAAGTATAAAACTGAGTTTTTTTGGGAGATATGCGACAGAATCGTGAGAATCTGTTGGCACTTTATTTTTGACCAGAAGTACTACAAAAAGATCCATCTTAAATAACCAAGATCAACCTACCCGCATCGTAAATGGCCTGATAGGTCTGCTCGAGCATCTTGCGTGACATCGGATCCATGTTGTTCCCGAGGCGGTAGTGCACTTTGAAGAACTGGGCATCGAAACGATCTAAATCAGGAGCCATGCCAGATGCTTGTGCCAGGTCGGGATGCTTGAAGTTCCACCTTAGCCCCTTCGATGTTATTGGGTTCTCCTGTGCGACAAACAAATAAGATTGTATTATTATAGGAATTTGTAGCATTCCAGTGGTGGTGATGACGCGCATAATTTGTAAAAATTTGGTAAACTTTTGCAATAATATTGTCTTCCAATAGTTTAATAGAGACTGAATTGTAATGTCTATTAATCGTATTGTACCAAAAAAGTAACCAATTTATTTATTTATAGGAGAACCAACAGCTATCACAGAAGCATAATAACAGTATATTCGTCGACCGCAGGTTAATTGGTGTAAGGGACAAAATACCCAAAATGAGTTGAGTATACAGTTTTGTTCAGAATTTTGCGCTCTTTCGAACGGTGTCATCATCTGCCTAGCCTTTTCCCAACTATGTTGGGGTCGGCTTCCAGTCTAACCGGATGCAGCTGAATACCAGTATTTTACATGGAGCGACTGCCTATCTGACCTCCACAACCCAGTAACTGGGTAATACGATACCCCTTGGTAAGACTGATTGTCAGACTTTCGGGCTTCTGACTACCCGTAACGACTGTCAAAGATCCACGAATGGCAGCCGGGACCAACGGCTTAACGTGCTTTCCGAGGCACGGAGGGGTCTCGGTATGTAAAGATGGTCACCCATCCATAGACCAACCGCGGCAAGCGTAGCTTAACCTGATCGATCGACCTGTGCGGCTGTTATTTCTTTTAATACCAAATTTCTTGCTCTTTCGAACGGTGTATATGAAAAAATTCTAGCTTAAAAAAATGTCCCTTACCCCACTGATTTTTTGGATCCAAATTTCGAATCAGCCCCATAATAACAATCTATCTGAAAAACTATGCAATATAGCAATTTGAAATGGTGTAATTACCGCTGCTAATCCACTTCAAATAAGGTAAGGGTCTTCCCAATCAACGAATTACTAGTACATGGTTTATTTTTGAAGAAATCATAATAAAACTGGCCTTACACTAATGTCTTTGTTATCTCAAAAAATAAATATCACCCATACTTTAAATGGATTGCACGAGTTTTGACATAGTTGTCCCTTACCCCAATTTGCATTGTCATATTTTAAGCAGTGTCAACGTTACACCTATTTGAATCGAATTATATTTAGGTTCAGTGTCCGTTACAACAATTTGCTCGTGAAAAGTAATGAACATTTTATCCCTGTTACCTTTATTTAGACACACTTCATAACACAAGATAGCTCGTGCTTCTATCTCTCAAAGTCTTTCTGTGCGTGAAAGAGAGGATAATACCAATGCGAAAGCAGCGCGCGGGCATAAAAAAAAGTCGCTTTCATTATCTTTACTGTGCTATCAGTGCAAGTTCACCTGTCGTTTGGTCGGGATTGTGCACGGGTTTTCACAAAAACAATGTGGTAGAAATGGAAAAACAAAACCATTTAAACCAGTTGCTTCGACGAAGACCGAAGAATCATAATAATATAAAACTATTCAATGTTACCTAATTATTCTCTAATCATCATTTCAGCCGACAGACGTCCACTGCTGGACATAGGCCTCCCCCAAGCACCTCCGCTTTGACCGGTTCTGTGCTTCTCGCATCCAACGGGTTCCTGCGGCCTTCACAAGGTCGTCTTTCCACCTTACCTACGCGGTCACCACTCCAGAATTTTTAGGCTCCATCGAACATCTGTTCTGCGAACAATGTGCCCTGCCCACTGCCACTTAAGTTTGGCAATTTTTCGGGCTATGTCGGTTACCTTGGTTCTCCTGCGGATCTCCTCATTGATTCGATCACGCAGGAAAACTCCCTCTCCATTGCCATTTGGGTGACTTTTAGCCTTCTAATAAGGCCCATTGCAAGCGACCACGTTCATCACTGGCAACACGCACTGGTCAAAGACACTGCGGTAGTGGGACGAGAAGATATTGAGTAGCTTCCAGAACTCTGCCCAGCCGAGTCGGATTCGACGATTGACCTCTTTCTCGAAGTTGGACCTACCTAAATGGACAGTTTGTCCTAGGTAAACATACTCGAGCATGACTTCGAGTGTAGCGTCTCCGATCTTTATAAGAGTGGGTGTTACATGGGCATTTGACATGACCTTCGTTTTACATACTCTTTCGGAGGCTCTACCGAGATCATCGAGCATTGTACTGAGGTCCTCCATAGTCTCAGCCATGACTACAATATCGTCGACAAACCGAAGATGAGTTATGTACTCGCCATTGATGTTAATGCCAGCCCCTTTCCAGTCCAGAACCTCGAAGACATCCTCCAGTGCAGCGGTGAACAGTTTTGGAGAGATAACGTCTCCCTGCCTCACACCTCGCTGCAGAAGGATAGGTTTCGAGGTCTGATCCTGGAGTTGGACTGACATAGTTGCGTTTTCGTACAGACACTTCAGCACCTTGATGTACCGATAGTCGTTCTGGCACCGTTGAAGAGACTACAGCACAGCCCATGTCTTGATCGAATCAAAGGCTTTCTCGTAGTCCAGAAACGCTAAGCAGGGAGACAGGTTAAACTCTTCGGTCTTCTGTATAACCTGTCGCAGCGTATGTATGTGCTCTTCGGTGCTAAAGCCTTTACGGAATCCAGCTTGATCGGGAGGCAGGAAGTCGTCAAACCCACGCGCGAGACGGTTCGTGATGACCCTCGAAAACAGCTTGATGGGCCTATAATTCTTAAGAAGGGTATTGTCGCCCTTCTTAAAGAAAAGTATCACCACACCTCTGTTCCATGCCTGTGGTGTTTTGCCCTCGAGACTCACGGAACCAAACAGCTTCTCAAGGGCCTTAAGAACGGATTTTCCGCCGGCCTTCAGGAGCTCGGCCGTAATTCCGTCATCACCCGGCGCCTGGTTGTTTTTGACCTGCTTCAGAGCCATCCTAATCTCGTACAGGCGTCCGGGATGTCTCGCGACCGCGTACCGGAAGCCGTAGCGTTAGAAGGCCTCCCACAAGGCCGCAGGAACCCGTTGGATGCGAGAAGCACAGAAACGGTCGAAGTGAAGGTGCTTGGGGGAGGCCTATGTCCAGCAGTGGACGAGTTTCGGCTGAAATGATGATTATGATAACTCTTGTATTTGAATAAGAATTCAAAGTACCTATAGGTAACATTGTTACCATTTTTACCCTATTACTAAGACTTCGCTGTCTGTTCGTCTGTCCGTCTGTCCGTCTGTCTGTCACTAGGCTGTATCTCAAGAACCGCGATAGCTAGACAGTTGAAATTTTCACAAATTATGTATTTCTGTTGCCGCTATAACAACAAATACTAAAAACAAAATAAATTAAATATTTAAGGGGGGCTCCCATACAACAAACGCGATTTTTTTGCCCTTTTTTGCTCGATATCAAAAATGACAACTGAGTATTTTGTGAATATTTCAAGTGACTACCCACTTGAAATATTCACAAAATACTCAGTTATATTTTAATTTTAATAATAAATAATAAAATTGAAATAAAATAAATATTTAAGGGGGCTTCCATACAACAAACATGTTTTTTTTTGGTGTTTTTGGTGTTTGTGGTACGGAACCCTTCGTGTGCAAGTCCGACTCGCACTTGGCCAGTTTTTTTTTATAATTTGATTATAATAAACATATTAAATGAAATAAAAATGTATTACAGCTAATAGAAATTGGCTATTACAATGTAGAAATATTGCATGTAAGCGACACACAAAAAAACGCACGCACGGTTCTAATACATTTTCATGTCTCTTATATGATTTTTTATAACGATTTCCAAATTTAAGATATCCGTACGTCAAAAGTGTGTGCTTCATTTTCTATCAAAAATCTCTTTACACTGTATTATTTTTCATTCATTTTTTCAACAAGACCTTTACACTATTTTATCTTTATAGGTTGGATCCAACGTAGAGATCAATTTAATGTAAGGGACGGGCCTACAAGCTACTTGTTCAGTAAGGGACATTACTAACAAAATACATAGGTGTAAGGGATGTCTATTTTCTTAAATACCTAACTTATTTATATATATGTTACACAGATAGATAGAGCACCAAAATACAAGATGATGTGTGAAATCAGATCCGAAAAAGGTTAATAACAAAAAAAGTTATGGGCGATTTAGTCCGAAAAAAAACTTTGTCGGCCTCTCCTGAAAAATCGTATTTTGTCCCTTACACCAATTGAACCTACGGTCGACGTATGAGACATAAATCCAATTAGAGGTTCTCACGGGTAAAAACAGAAAATGTAGTAGAAATCTTAGGATCACTAACAAGCACGATAGAAAAAAATACATATATTATGTCGGAGTTGGTTCTGAATTATTATAATTGTGGGTAGTCAACATAATTTGTTATGATTTGTTGTTCTTATTATGAATTTTAGTGATTTTACTATCAATTATACTCGCGCCTCCTCCTCGAGATTAGTAATTTACACATGTAGTTACGCTAGTTGTCACCACTCATGCACTTAGTTGAGAAAAAAAAAAAAATATTATATTAAATTTTTCTTTATCTCATCATCATCATCATTTCAGCCGAAAGACGTCCACTGTATGATGGTGTAATGCATAGAGAACGCTGCTGCCCATTCTCCGGTCTCCCTTAGTCGCCTTTTACGACACCCACGGGAAGTATGGGGTGGTGCTATTCTTTAAGTCCACACAGACAGTTTCTTTATCTATGGCAATTCAATTTGACATACCCACAATTTTTTATTTAATTTTTATTTTTTATTCATGTGGGTACTTCGTCCAGTTCCACTCTTAGCCGATGTCGCCAATCATTCGCATTTTAGTGCTCCACCACTCAACATCTATTTCGCGTCTTCGCACAGTTTGTTATAAAAATGCCGAAACGTAAGAGTTCTAGGTCTCGTGAAGAAGACATTAACCATTACAAAAATAAAATTAGAAAATTAGAACGCAAAATTCGTGATAGACAAATTAGTGCTTGGGAAAGTGTATCAGACTTGGAGGAAACTGTTGTTCTACACGATGAGGATATTGGAACAGGTATTTACCCACTTACTAATTTTAAAGTGATAAATATTTTCTTACCGCCTTGTTTACGTATCTACGTATTTAAGATAAGTATTTTAATGAAACCTGAACAGTCACTGGGGCTGTTTCAACGCATTTAAAATACGGTTGGCGTTCCTTCCGCTGGGGATTGTAACCTAACCTGATATAAGACATATAAAGTCTATGCCCCCCATCTCTTTCGTCAACTCAGCAATGGCTTTTTCAAAGAAATCTAATTTATTCAGTATTCCGGCTATATTTTGATGGAATAAAGTAAGTCTTTGTTTTTGAGATCTGTGTATTGTGTTAGATACTGGTACGAAAAAAAGTGTTGCTACTATGTGTTTCATTCTCCCTTGATATTGGTAAAGTTTTGTCATCGTAATTCAGTGGGTAATTCTTAATGTCAATGAGTATGCGACTAAAAATACTTTTAAATATACACTTTATGCCAAGTCTATTAAGTTGTCCTGTATAATATGAAAACATTTCCAATGATAGGTCACGATTCGTGTCAAAAAAATACGCATATAATTAAGTATGTCCATATATCGTCGTTTCAGCCGATAGACGTCCACTGCTGGACATAGGCCTCCCCCAATTTCGGGAGGGTTTGCCATAATCGCCACGCTTGGCAGGCGGGTTGGCGATCGCAGTATGGTATGATGGTGGAATACATAGAGAACGCTGCTGCCCATTCTCCGGTACGATCCTTAGTCGCCTTTTACGACACCCACGGGAAGTAAGGGGTGGTGGTATTCTTTAAGTCCGGCACCACACAGATAGTCCATATATAATAAATTGTTAAAGATTTCTACGCGATAATTATAAATAAGTGCTCCTCTTACGTAAGTTGGAACACATAATGATTACATTAGTATGAGTTATTGGTTTTAAGGATTCTCTTATTAGTTTAACAAGTTCGATTGGGTCTGCCGAATCTTTAAATTCCCTTTATCCAATACTCACTATACAATAGTCGTGAGATAACTACAAAATTAATAAAATTAAGCAAAAATATCATTGCGTTGCCTTTAGCTTATATAATTAATCTATCATTTGAAACGGGAATATTCCCAACTAGATTAAAACAATCAATAGTTAAACCGGTATTCAAAAAAGGTAATACCACGGATGTGGGCAATTATAGGCCTATTACATTGATACCTATCACATCAAAGATTTTTGAAAAAGAAATGTATGAAAAATTAATCATTTTCTTAAATAAAAACAATATACTCACAGATAATCAGTTTGGTTTTAGGAAAAATAGTTCAACCTCACTTGCTTGCTTTTCCCTAGTTAAACTTATAACCGAAGCTCTAAATAACAGAATGTCTGTACAATCAATATTTTTAGATATGAGCAAGGCATTTGACTTTGTCCCACACAATCGCTTACTTTGCAAAATGGAGAAGTACGGCATAAGAGGCAATGCAAATAACTTGGTTTAAAAGTTATTTGTCATGTAGACAGCAAAAGACAGTAATCTCAAAAATTTACAACAATGTGAAAAGAGAATATTGTTCAGAAGTTAAAATTAATAGTTGCGGTGTTCCACAGGGGAGCGTATTAGGGCCTCCATTATTTATTATATATATTAATGATCTTTGCATGAACCTAAAACAAGATTGTACACTATTTGCGGATGACACTACTCTGACCATAAAATCTTTGAATAGAAATGACTTAGAAATTGACACAAACAATGAACAATTTTGCGCTATAAATTGGTTGGAATGTAATAATTTACAGGTTAACATTGAAAAAACAAAGTTAGTACAGTTTCAAACTAATAATTCCTCGATAAAACCTGCCAACATACAATACTCTAATACAATATTAGAACCAATACCATCAACTTTATTCTTAGGAATCGTTATCGATGAAAAATTGAATTGGAAAGAGCACGTGAAGAGAGTCTGTACAAGATTGGACAAATTTGTGTTTGCTCTTCGAAAACTGAGACGCATAGCTAATAAAGAAACAGCTCTTAACGCATATCACGGATATGTCTCATCAGTGCTTCGTTATGGACTAGTGATATGGGGTAACTCAGTAGACGTAAACAGAGCCTTCCTTGCACAAAAAAAAAATGTGTAAGAGCGGTTTATGGAGCGGGATATTTGGAACATTGCAAACCCTTATTTAAATCATTAAAAATTCTTCCACTTCCTTCTCTATACATTTTTGAAGTCTGTTTGTTTGTAAAGAAATATTCTCACTTGTTCCCATTACATGAGCACGTTTCCAAAAGAGTACAGAACAGAAATCCAAACGAATTACTGGTACCTAGACAAAGACTACATTTATACAGCAGGGATTCCTATTGCATGGCAACCAAAATTTTTAATAAACTACCTGCACGTATTAGAGTGTTGCCTACTAATAAATTTAAGAAATTAATTTTCGTTTGGCTTTTGGATAACTGTTTCTATTCAGTTAATGAATTTTTAAATAAAAAATATTGACATTGTATAATTAGTAGATACTTGTATTGACATTGTATTAGTAATAAATATTGACATTATATTAGTAACAAATATTGACGTTGTATTAGTAATAAATATTGACATTATATTAGTAATAAATATCGACATTGTATTAATAATAAATATGGATTGACATTTTCGGAATATTTTTTGACATTATCATAATATTGTTCGATGACTTTTTATTGCATATTGACATTATATAAAATAAATGGTGGCGCCTAACACCAAATACTTGGGCGGAAATATAAATCCCAGACGCAGGGAGCTGGATCAATTAAATAGATGCGGGGGTGAAAAGTACGTGGGTAGGTCTGACTTTGCAAAATACGACACGAATTAGGACGACGAAAATTGTACATGGACAAAGGAATTTGGCAGGAAAATGCAACACCACTGACCTGTAGATTCACCATCAATCCTCCACGTCGGCCGGCAGAAGGTTCGACTTTGCTGGATCAGGGGCAGCGCACGAGAGGTAGCACAGACGCCTTTCACAGCATAAACACGCACTTTTCGTAGTGTTCCAGATAATACTTCGTAAATGTTTCGCAACAGTTCGCAACCGTAAATTGGCAATTAATTAACAAGGGACTATTACATGGAGCACTGCTCTCGTTGAAGGCAACGCGGCAAGAGCAAGATTCCTCACACCGTCACCGTAGATGGTGACAAGGACAGCGATAGTCCGGGGTTGGGAAAAGGATAGGACACGATAGGATAGTGACGCTTTTTGCAAGTCACCTTATAATGAAAATAATAAACTAATACAAAATCCAATGGGAGGATTCCAGCCTTGAAGAAACCCTTCAAAAGAAGGTTAGCAAATTAAGAACATCGCCATATTTAGCAACTTCAAGGAGTAACTAGAGCGGAGAAATAATATAATGAAACTTCTAAATTTAACTTATATAACATAAAATAAGCTAGTTTAATACTTATGTGCGTAAAGTATACATAATGACTATTTGACTATTTGAATATATGACTATTTGACTGGTCGTTTATAAGTACCGGTTTTAGTTTTTACTTCCGCTACGCGAACAACACCATCCTTACCAGGGTATACATTGGTAACAATTCCTAATGGCCACTGCAAGGGTGGAGCGTTATCTACATTTAACAAAACTACAGTACCGACTGTAATCGGCTTAGACGGAGTATTCCATTTTTCGCGTTGTTGCAAATTGTGTAAATATTCCGACTTAAATCGCTTCCAATACGATTGAACTATCGAATCCATTAAAGAGAAACGAGACAACAGATCTGTTCGTTCCTCGGATAAGTCTGCTGCAGGTAAGCATTCTAGCGGAGTGGTAGATAAAAAATGCGCGGGAGTAAATGCTAATGGCTCTGATGGATCAGAGCTCAAAACATAAAGAGGACGGCTATTTAGCACGGCCTCAATTTGACTAAGAATGGTCGACATCTCCTCAAAGGTGAGAACTTGATTGCCGATTGTACGAAATAAAAGCGACTTGGTGCTCTTAACGTTCGCTTCCCATATCCCTCCGAAGTGACTTGCTGTAGGAGGGTTCATTCGCCACGTGATACGGTTCTTCGCGAGTTCATGACTAAAACTTTGATAATAGTTGGATCTTAATATCGAAATTGATAATTGCGGCCCGGTGTGACAATTGTCGCGGTGATAAAATGTAATTAATAATTTAACAACATGTCCTTGCCCGGGAAGTAAAATCGGATGTTTATAAGAATAGTCTAGTGTCGAGTTCGATAAGCGACCTCCGACACGTAGAAGTCCGTTACATAAAAATAGAAACAGTTTCCGTAACTTGACCGAACACGGTTGACCCTTAGAAATATTCTTAATGTCTTCAGAAAAGTATTTAGACAGGACCGCGCGAATTATTTCCAATTCAGCTATATTTAAATCTTCAGCGGTAATTGTATCGGTTTGCGGCAATTTTTTAATAAATCGAAGCGAAAAAACTGTAGCTTCCAGCAGCTTTTCCCAAGTGGTACACTCTGAAGCTAATTTTAAAAGCGGGTTATCATTATCTGCGACTTGAGTCACATGCGTAACAGTTTTTACTTCCGGTAATGAGGACCGGTTGGATAAAAATTGTTGTATAGGCCAGTCTTGTCTAGGCAAGGAAAGCCAGGATGGACCCTTAAACCAAAGCTCATGTTGAATGAGCTGCGAAGGCGTGAGCCCACGAGATACGCAATCTGCGGGGTTCTCGATGCCAGTGACATGATATAAATTATTGGGAAATGCGGTTGGCAACATAAGTGTTGAATCTGTGTGGCGAAGCAACAGACCAACAGAGTGCTACTTCAGAATCCGAAAAAGCATAAATATTTTCAATTTTATGTCGTTTAGATAAAGTGTCATAAACGGTTTTAAGAAGTCGTGACATTAAAAGTATTCCGTTTAATTCCAAGCGTGCGAGAGTGATTTTAGGTTTAGCAGATGCGACACTTGATTTGGAGCACACGAGTGAAATAATAGGCGATTGATCGCCATTGACGACGTGTAAATAAATCACACAGCCGTATGCGGATTCGCTCGCATCTAAAATGCTACTAAGGAAACTGTAGAACGAGTTTCTATACCTAAATGACGTGGAAATGATAAATTAGATATTTGGGGTAATTCTATTAAATATTGTTGCCAAATTTTAACAATGCGAGAAGGGGGTATATCGTCCCAATCGAGATTTAAAAGCCAGAGTTCCTTAATGATTAATTTAGCGAAAAGAATTATAGGGCCGACGAGTCCTAAGACGTCGTACAACCGAGCGGTAGCGGATAAAATGGCGCGTTTAGTACAAGCAGGTGGGGGACTTGATATTTCGAAAATAAAGGTATCCTCAGCGGGTAACCAACGCAAACCTAATATCTTAAAAGTATTTCCATCGTCGAAAGAAATGCATTCAGATTGACGGTGCGACTCGGGAATATGTTTGAGCAATTCCTGTGATTTGGAAGTCCATTTAACTACGTCAAACCCGCCAGTTTTGAAGATCTGGATCAGGTCGGTAGCTATCTTGACTGCTTCCTCGAGAGAAGAAGCAGATGAAGCTACGTCATCCATATAAATGTCCCTCTCTAATACGGCTGCCGCAGTTGGCCAATTATGCCGTTCATCGCTAGCGAGCTGGCGTAGCGTGCGGAGCGCCAAAAATAGTGAAGACCGAAGCCCAAATGTGACTCGAGTGAACTCAAAAATCTCGAGTGGGTCGGTTTCCGATAATCTATGTAAGATTCGTTGATATTTGCGGTGCGGAGCATTTGTGTAAATGCATAAATACATTTGTTTTACGTCTGCACAAAAGGCAATGTAATAAACACGAACATTTAAAAGTATATGAAATATATCAGCCTGTAGATTGCAACCCCTGTACAGGACATCATTTAGTGATAAGCCTGTATCGGTCTTGGCATTGCCATCCAGCACAGAACGAACCTTGGTTGTCGCCTTGTCGTTGCGCACTACAGGATGATGCGGAAGATAAAAGCCTGCGGCGACTAATGCCTCAGGTGCGGTGCGGGACAGTATGGCTGCAGGCACAGGCTGTGCGGGATTCGACATGTCTTGATATATTATGCGTTACGTAATCACAGTCACTTTCCACACGCGGTACCGTCCTCGTGGTTTCACAAATACGATGTGACGCGCTATGGTTGCAAGGCAAAAGACGTCGGGGTCACCAATTTAGAGCTCTCATAGCTCCGCAAACGGGTATAAATGAAAGTCCTCAGAGTCATGAATATATCCTATAATGTCCATGAATTACACCACTACTTTTTAAGTACAAAGTGACCATATTACAACGCGTGTTCCCTAATGCCTCGCTAGCGCACGACTCCCCGTGTCGAGTCGCCGCTTACATCATTTTTACCGTGTCATCACTCTGGAGTAACGCTCCTACACCTTTATCCTACCAAAAACATATAATGTTGAAAAAGAAGGCCAACTTCCTTCCTTCATGTAGATGTTTGACCAGCAAAAGAGTTGAAATCGAAACCAACGCCAAGTTTTAAACCATTTTCTTGGCACCGGCCTTATTTTGCAATTCTGTTGTAAGTAATTTGTGTTTGAAACTTTTTAGATATCAATACAATAATATTGTTCCATTTACACTTGGCGGGTTTTCGTTGTGTTATAGTTATTTTTCATGCATATTATTTTATGGTTTTCTGAAAACCCTACAAGCTAAGCTACAGTGGGGTCCGCACTTAACATCACTTGCAGGGCGGCTAAGTTCGGCCGCTTACGTTGTTTGGAAAATTCGCCAATTAACAGACGTGGATACCGCGAGACTGGTCTATTTTAGTTACTTTCATAGCATCATGTCTTACGGTATTTTGTTGTGGGGACGGGCTGCAGATATTGATTCTATCTTCATTCTGCAAAAGAGGGCTGTCAGAGCCATCTACAAGCTCAACAGACGCGATTCTCTACGAGAACTGTTTAAAGAAATTAACATCATGACGGTTCCTTGTCAATATATATATGAAAACATTATGTACGTTCGAAAAAATCTACATCTTTTTAGTAAGACAAGTGACAGGCATAATTTTAACACTAGAAATAGGGACAAATTAGATCAACCGCGTTTCAGATTGTCTAAAGTAAAAACTTCTTTTATGGGTTACTGTGTAAAATGTTATAATAAAATACCATTCGATATTCTTCAATTAAATGAGAAGAAATTTAAAACATGCATTAAACGCACACTATGTAGACAAGCATATTACAAGTTGGATGATTATATCGTAGATAAAAATGCTTGGCTTAATGCTGGTCCTGCTCCACAGGCACTTGGGCTCACTAGTTAAAATTTCAATATTTGGAAGAGGTGCTTCCCTTTTTCTTTTTCAATATTTCTGACATTACGAACATAACTTTTTTATTTTATTCAATCCAGTTTTAATTGTTGAATACTGCAATATTAGATACCTCTTCCTGTTTGGTAGTAAATTATATTAACATCTTAAATAAATTGCAAACTATAGTTTTGTATAATTTAGAAGCATTTTTTTTTAAATTTTGTAAATGTAAGAACCATGTTTCCGTTTATTATGATTTTTTTTGTTGTTGACTTGAAAGAGCATGGCAGTTGAGAACGTGTCATGCTCACTTAAATGACTCACCGATGGTGGCGCGTGTGTTGGATTATTCGGTTCCCTACAAATTGGTTGAGCTGGATGGTGCTGATCCACGCGTCATGTTCGTAAACGGGTGGCGTCGGTTGAGACTGGTCATCTCTTAACTGCCAAGGCTTATTTTTAATCTTATATTTTGAATTGTTTCTTCATTTGTCTTTTTTTTTACTTTGTTCTCACATATAGAAGCAACAAGAATAATGTACCCACGATTTTGTAATAACTTGATTTAAAAGAGTGTCCATGGAGTTTCTTGCCCGTTCTTCTACATAGAGATCTACGTTTTGGAATGGGCAACTAGCTTCAACTTTCTGACTAACTGACAGACTATTTAATTTTGACAATTCAAAAGTGCCTGTACAAGGTTTAATTGAAATAAATGCTTTGAGTTTGAGTTTGGTCACCACTCAAATTTTTTACCCTAGATAATGGTACGTAGGCTTGACCACAAATGAATATAGAAAAACCAATATCAATTAAAGCATTGTCCAAGCTCAAACCTTGGCTCTTATGAACGGTGATTGCGTAAGCTAAACATATCGGAAACTGCTCCCGGTAAAGACAAGCACGGCTCAAAACTTCAAGTTACAATTTGAAATATTAATGATTAGTTTTACTTTAAAAAAATATACTTTTAGAAATAGAAATATGAATCTGCTTAACAAAACGATTTAAAAGGGGTTAAATAAGTATTCTTAAAAATATTTTGCGTTTATATCATAAGATATACGTCATTTGAAATGTTTTAAGGTTTTTAATAATTTATCTTTCTAAGAAAGTCTCATACTTACCTAAAAATTAAGCATTTTTTTTTTTTAATACGGAACACGGATTACAGAATGTGTGATAGCCGAACTCACACTTGACCGCATTTTTATTTTTACTTTAGCTTCGTGCAAAATTACAAGTTTCTAGGCCGACTATAAAAAAAATTTAATACCTACGGAACCCCTGTGCGCGAGCCAAACTCACACATGACCGCTTTTAAAAAAAATCTTTTAGTTTCATGGTAATGTCCAGTTCTAGCTTGAAAAAAAATTATACGGGACCCTCTGTATGCGAGTCAAACTCACACTTGACCTCTTTTTAAAATTTATCCTTTAGTTTCATGCTAATGTCTAGCTTCGTGCCAAATTTCAAGTTTCTAGGCCGGTTAGAAGTTTCTAGGCCGGCTAGAATAAAAATTTAATATTGAACCCTCTATGCGCGAGCCAGACTCACACTTGACCATTTTTTTAATTTTTCCTTTAGTTTCATGCTAATGTCTAGCTTCGTGCCAAATTTCAAGTTTCTAGGCCAGTTAGAAGTTTCTAGGTCGGCTAGAATAAAAATTTAATATTGGACCCTCTATGCGCGAGCCAGACTCACACTTTACCATTTTTTTAATTTTTCCTTTAGTTTCATGCTAATGTCTAGCTTCGTGCCAAATTTCAAGTTTCTAGACCTACTAGAAGTCCCTAAACATTTTGATTAACTCTAAGTGAGTGAGTCAGTCAGTCAGTCAGTCAGTCCCACTTTAGCTATTTTGAAAAGTCCATAACTTTGAATCTATTAAAGCTACAGTTATGTAATTTGGTATTCGAACTAACAGCAGTCATGGTATTATGAATGTGAAGTTTGATTCGATTTCGTGTGACAATTAGTTAGATATGGGGTGGTCAAAAGTAGCTCGAAGCGGTTCGGGTAAATAGTGCACGGCGTACGTGCGGCCACTTGCTGGAAATTGGCCTGCGCACTGCCGTGCGCTACGATTTAGGTAATCACGAATAACATCGTCATATTTTAGTTTTAAACTAGGATCATTAGAAAATTTCTTTTCTAAACGTAGGAAGCGTGTTTTAGCGGTAGTATAAGAATTGCCTAGATTATTTGGGTCTTCTTTAAAAGGAAGGTCAACTGAATAGCTGCTGTTGGAGTTACGCACAGTGGTTGAAGTATAAATATTTTCACACTGCTGGTCGTCGGGACTTAAAAATGACTGCGAAGGTAATTCCTCGACTGCCCAAAGTCTTTCGACAATCTGGTGCAGCGGGTCAGAAGTAAAAGCACACAATGTGCGGGTAGCGGGTTGCGGAGATATAATAGAAGCGTCACCTAAGATCAGGTAACCTAAAGTCGTTTCATGGGCGGAGGGCATACCGTCATAAGGGGTTTTAATTTTATGAGTGAGTAAAATTTCACAATAAAATTTAACACCTAAAAGTATGTCTATTGTTCCCGGCTGCGAAAACTCATCATCAGCGAGCGGTAAGTTACGAATAAATTCAATAGACGCTGTATCAACACAGGTGTCCGGCAACTGTGACGTAATCTGTCCTACTACCATCGGCCTTATAGAATATTCGCACTTATTATCAAAGCGAGACGTGAATTTAACAGAAGTAACACCGATAATATTTTGTGAGGCTCCTCCAATGCCTTGAACTTGCGAATAACGGGTTTGAGTATAAATAGGAAGCGATAGTCGCTTACAACAAGTTGCGGAAATATAATCACTTTGAGAGCCAGGATCCACTAGACATCTCAAAAAGTGCGTGCGGTTTAAAGAATCAACAAACTTTACTTTTGCGGTCCCTAACAACGTAGTCATTTGACTACGCGCTGTTCAATCGTACGAAACCGTACACACCGATGCATTATTTGCAATAAATAGTTGTAGGGTCATTAGAAGCGGCGAGTGAATGAGTCATAGCGGACTCTGAATGACTGCTGGCCGTAGGGCGCGGCATGTCATGAGCGGTAGCGGGAATAGGATTAGAGGTATTGGACACCACAGAACCAACGTTGCAATTCGTTTTATCAATTTGTGTTGGATTGAAATGTAATAAGGTGTGTGGTGTCGCTTTGAACAATGAGAACAAGTATGTTTCGAAGGACAAGAAAAAGCCTTGTGTTTTGTACTTAAACAATTGCTGCAGAAATTATTAAGTTTTATACAATTATATCTTTCTCGCGGGGTTAATTAAATGACGAACAAGAGTATAAATGTTCATGTTGTTTCTCATCACATAAAGCGCATTTATCGCTTACACTTGGACCACACCCTACATCTGTATTAACAAAAGTTTTGGACGGTTTAGGGATGCGCTTAGTTTGACGCTGCTGTTTGGACTGAGAATTACTATCTATCGATTTACTAAGGTTCATAGAACGAGACAAAACTTTGCTCCTTTATGAATTCAATTAAATTATGATAAGGAGGTATTTTATCTTTACATAATCAGCCTATAATGTTCCCACTGCTGGGACACAGGCCTCCTCTCGGTGAGAGGGAGTGGGCCGTAATCCACCACGCGGGCCCAGTGCGGATTGGCAGATGTCACATGTATTCGAATTTTTGGTTCTAGGACATGCCGGTTTCCTCACGATGTTTTCCTTCACCGGTTTGAGGGCAGTGGTGATGAAATAATTTACACAAAGTAAAGCGCCTGTCTGGGTTCGAACCTACGACCTACAACTCGTAAGTCGCGGCCGTTACCACTTGGCCACCACTGCTCTCAATTTTATCTTTACGATAGGTAATTTCAAATAATTTAACTGTGTCTGCGTCCAACCTTTGCAGAGCCAAATGCAAGAAAATAAATTCAGTTAAATCGTTAAGCCTCAATTGCTTAAGCGCTTGTACTGAAGAATCAAAATTATTTATAAATGAGTCTAACCCATCAGAACTAGCAATGGATAGCGGTGTAACAATTGGTTTAAATATGCGGATGCGAGTGAGCGAGGGTCGTCATATTTTTGCACGAGTGCCTCCCAAATCATAATATAATTTTCTGCGGTTGGAGCCAACCCTGCGCAAACGCACAACGCCTACCCAGTTAATTTACCTACTAAATAAAATACTGTTTCACTATTAGTGAGCGATGCGTTATCGTGTATCATGCTTTTAAATTGTTGATAAAACAATGGCCATTTCTTGACATTACCGTCAAATGACATCAATTCAATGGGTAGAAGGCGAGGGTTCGATTTTTGTAATGAAGTTTGAGATTCAGGTTCATGATACTCGGTTTTATTATTGAGTAAAACCTGTTTTATAAAACAAAACATTTTTTCAAATGATAACCAGGAATCATATTCGACCTCGAAATCGGGGTTCAACTGTAAATTTAACATATTATAAGAATCTAAAACTTGTTGATAATCATTACGCAATGTATCAATATTCAAAGCACTAGAACAAAACGACTTATAATATTGTCGATCAGTATTTGTTTTTTGTGCAAGTTCAAAAATATTTTCTACGCGTTTGTAAATTACATCACGTTTGACTACGTATAACGATAACTGGTTTTTACTAGTACTGGTAGTGTCGAAGAACTGATCTGCATCACTTCCCTTCCTCTTTGCTTTAGTCATTGTGAATAACTGTGAATATGTACAATAGTGGCGATAAGTAGGCAACACGACTATGTAAACAAAGTACTAATAAGCGGTTATAATCATAAAACGACTAACTTTAGTTGCGGGAATAAAATAAATTATTGCGGGTAAGAGAAAAATATCAAAAGTACTGGTATGCGAACGAAGCGAGCCGAAGTTCAACGAACAATTACGAACGAACGAGTTATCTAAAGAACGACCGTATAGGAACCGATTCAAAATGGCGGAATACCAAAATGGAATGAATTTGGAAAGAAATAACTTTTACCTTGTGTTGTACTATGCTATGCGGGTGCAAATACAAAGAATAAACGACAATCTATTTTTTAATTACGTAGTACAGTGACCGTTTAGTTATAACTGACCATGCGGTTTGAATTAAGAATGCGACCTAAACGACCATAAACTAACCAAAAATAAATGGTGGCGCCTAACACCAAATACTTGGGCGGAAATATAAAATTGTTTGCGTTTATCCCAGACGCAGGGAGCTGGATCAATTAAATAGTGGACTGTATAATGCGGGGGTGAAAAGTACGTGGGTAGGTCTGACTTTGCAAAATACGACACGAATTAGGACGACGAAAATTGTACATGGACAAAGGAATTTGGCAGGAAAATGCAACACCACTGACATTTAGATTCACCATCAATCCTCCACGTCGGCCGGCAGAAGGTTCGACTTTGCTGGATCAGGGGCAGCGCAAGAGAGGTCGCACAGACGCCTTTCACCGCATAAACACGCACTTTTCGTAGTGTTCCAGATAATAGTTCGTAAATGTTTCGCAACAGTTCGCAACCGTAAATTGGCAATTAATTAACAAGGGAGCATGTCATGGACCACTGCTCTCGTTGAAGGCAACGCGGCAAGAGCAAGATTCCTCACACCGTCACCGTAGACAAGGACAGCGATAGTCCGGGGTTGCATGTGGGAAAAGGATAGGACACGATAGGATAGTGACGCATTTTGCAAGTCATATTAACTTCTACCCTATAATGAAAATAATAAACTAATAATAGTTAACTTTGAATAACATTTAATTTTTAGTTATGTATGCATACAAATAATGTGGTCCATAAAGTACACATATTATTATTACTACTACTATTATTATTATTTTTTTTGTTTGTTTGTTTATTTTCAAATTTTATTTAATATAGCATGATTTATAACTATGTAACTTTGTAAATTAGATACTCATTTAATATTTCTACACCAGCAATGGTAGTATATGTGATTCCGTCTAATATTAAGATCTTTATGTACCATGTACTCAGAAATAAACCATTCTATTCTATTCTAAAAAAAGAACGCAAAAAAAACTGTCTTTGGTATTTGTGTCCTGTGTCATTTAATTTTGTGACATTTGTTTTGGTTCATTCATTTTGTTAATATTGATTGGAAGCAAATTTAGACCCGCACGGGATGTTTATATGTATTGTTGTTTAATTTTTATAACAACCTAGAAAGATGTGGTGTCTACTACAGTGTTACTCCTCTTTAGTATGCAAGAGCGAGCGAAGCGAGCTCGGAACTTTAGGCACCCCGACTCGGACAGGTTAGGTTAGAAGGGGATGGCGGGGTCTGAAGCAAAGCGAAGCGGGGCTTCCTACTTCTGGGAGGTTTAAAAAAAATAACCACGAAGACCACCCTTCTAACCTAACTGTCCGAGTCGGGGTGCCCCAAGTTCCGAGCTCACTTCGCTCGCTCTTGCATACTAAATTACTACCATTGTAGTCTTGAGTATGATCTCTAGATTAACATGCGTTCATTAATTGACGCCACGACGACCAAAAAAAAAAACTCTTTTCCATGACTATACTTCACAGATCTATTCTTTATTTAAATCAAACGTACCTTGTTGTAAAGGATGTCGGAAAGTTGCTTAACGTTGTGGGACTGAGGGTAGATGCCCGACATGCCAGTGATGACGATCTTCTCGCCATCTAGCGGTAGATCCTGTATAGCCGGATCAGTTACTAGCATGTTCTCTCCAGTCAATACTTGTTCCTGAGGTGAAGGCGCCATAACTGATGATTTTCTAGAAAAAAATAAAATGACAATTTAACTTAACATAACATTACGTCTATATTTCCGCGAAGGATCATCGGAGGACCGACTGGACTGTCACAAGACAGTCCAGTCGGTTTTCCAATGGACTACAAAGTCACTATCACCTTGGACCTTATTTTTCTATTAATTTCACAATAAAATTATACTATTGCCGTTGCATTTTAAAAAATTGTCACTCAGATTAAAGTATTGCCGAAATACGTACCTAGACAGTGCACACTTTTGAGTTTTACACACAGATACCATATAATATTATAGGCAAACCGTGACTCACACTTTTGAGTTTGACACACAGATACCATGCAATATTATAGGCAAACCGCGACTCCTCACATGGACCCACAGGGGCGCGGGGGTAGGACGAGAACGGGGACCGGGAGAGGTGTTCGCTCCACAGATTACATTCTTATTATCGCTACGCGTTTAGCGATCGCACGTGTTGACAGTTGGGGACGCTTTCTGAGAGTTATACATGAGATTACATTATGAAGACGAGTCGAAATATCTTCGGACATAAAATTAATATTCAATGCAGACAAATGGCTTTCAACGTCACGAATATTTTTGGACAAAAAAGACTAGATCCAAATTCTGCTGAATATCAACAAGATTTGACTCTCCCTGACATGAGAACCACCGACCACCCCCAAAAAATTTGTTCAGCAGGCCAAAGCACAGTTTTTAGGGTTCCGTATAAAAACGGAACCCTATTACTAAGACTTCGCTGTCTGTCCGTCTGTCCGTCTGTCCGTCTGTCCGTCTGTCCGTCTGTCTGTCTGTCTGTCACCAGGCTGTATCTCAAGAACCGCGATAGCTAGACAGTTGAAATTTTCACAAATTATGTATTTCTGTTGCCGCTATAACAACAAATACTAAAAACAAAATAAAATTAATATTTAAGGGGGGCTCCCATACAACAAACGCGATTTTTTTGCCCTTTTTTGCTCGATATCAAAAATGGCAACAGGTAGGCACTTGAAATATTCAAGAAATACTCAGTTGTATTTTAACTTTAATAATAAATAATAATAATAAAATAAAATAAATATTTAAGGGGGGCTCCCATACAACAAACATGTTTTTTTCGGCGTTTTTGCCTTGTGGTACGGAACCCTTCGTGTGCGAGTCCGACTCGCACTTGGCCAGTTTTTTATACTTTTATCACATTTTCCTTAACAGCACGCCAGTAAAAACTGTTTGAATTCGGAAGGTCAGGGCCATAGACTATAATATAACCACTTGACTGCGCATACAGTGCCCGACGCTCGAAAACTATTGGCTTTTGGTCGCCTATGTATAGGCTACGGTATTAGTAACCATTTTAGTTGTGTAAAAATGTAATTTAGACTTCAGGGCACGCTCAATCCAGCCGGGGCTCCTGCCCAATCTAGGGGTCCAAACTCTATGCGGGGGTCGTGCGGTCCATGGTACTTTACGGGGCACAGATACGGGCGCGTTCACTGAGGCAGCGACCAGCCCGGCGGTTGAACGCGTCCCAGAGGGTCATGGCCGTCCGGCTAGTCCGGGGTTACCGCACGGTCTCCGGGGAGGCAGTGAGCCTCCTTGCCGGATTGCCGCCATGGGATCTAGAGACAAAAGTCCTCGCCCACATATGAGAGTAGCCAGAGGAGGTAAAACGCCGGGGCGTAACTCCGCTGCCGCGAGAAATCGCGGCGCAGCGGACAGAGCTCCGGCGGGATCTCATGGCGACATGGAGACTGTCGCAACCCAGTGCTGGGCACGCCACAATTGCGGCGATAAGTCCCCTAAATCCCCTAATCCCCTCTTTGAGGAGTGGCTAGAGAGGCGCCACGGCGTCCTCACCTTCCGCCTAACGCAGGTCCTCACCGGGCACGGCTGCTTCGGGAGGTTCCTGTTCAGAATAAGGCGGGAGGAAACGCCCGGGTGTCACCATTGTGTGGATCGCCCAGAGGACACGGTGGAGCATACGGTAGAGATCTGCCCAGCTTGGGTAGAGCTTCGCCGTGTCCTCTAGGCGGCGATCGGCGACGGCGATCTCTCGCGTCCGGTCCTAGTCCGGGCCATGGTACGGAGCGAGAGTGCATGGGAGGCTGTCGCCTCCTTCTGCGAAGCAGTGATGCTCGCGAAGGAGGAGGCGGAACGCGTAAGGGAGAGACAATCCTTGCGCCCTCATGCCCCTAGCCGCCGCAGGAGACGCCCTGGGTGTCGGGAATCGATAGCCGATTCCCGGCCACCGTAGGAGCGGGCTTGCGGACGTCGAGCAACGAGCAGCTCGCCGTACGGTAAGGACCAGGCCCGGGTCGACGGCGCGTTGTGTTCCACGCGCGCCTCAAGGAGATGTCAGCACCAACTGACGGGGTCCGCTAGGGCCGGTGCCCGCCAGGGTCGCGGGTTGTTCGAAAGAGATACCGTGGCTCCTGGCACAGGCAACTGACGGGTGGGTTTTAGTCAGTAAGAGTCTGACACTCCCTTCCGCTCCGCCCAGAGTGGGAGGGGTCATTTGATGATTTCCCACCCAAAAAAGAAAAAAAAAGAGCACGCTAAATTAATAAATTTTTTATAAAATTTTATGCAATTATAACATATAAAAATGCCTTGATGCGGGGTGAAGTGGTGTGGGAAACATTCCAAGACATCTAGTTACAAAAAGAATGGTATCACTTTTCACAGGTAAGTAAACAGTCCGAAAAAAATTTTTTTTTTTTTTTTTTCAACTTCGAGCCACCGCAGGGATCTATCTAAAATGGTCGCTGGGTAAATAAGTACATTTTTTAGTCCCGCGTTGATGTCTTTTGGAAAAGTCTCGGTCTTGTATTAGACAATTCTAATGCTTCTATCCCTTTCTTTCCCTTTGTGGTTTTACCTCTAATAGCTTGATAAATGATAAATGATTTATTTTGTAAGTAGGTTTGTACAAACACTTTTTACACGTCAATCATGTTTTTTTTTTAACTAGATGAGGGCGGCGTTTCCTATCTGACTACTCTGAGAATGAAGGCCGAAACAAACTCAGAGGTCACAGTCTCTTTTAAAGTCCAGACATAATCTTGGTCAGGTTATATGAAGACCATGTAGATCGATATCTGACATGGTCTTTTGAGGAAAGAAAGATAGAAATAGGATAGGACAAAAATTGAGAGGACTTGTCCAGTCAGTGCACGCATTTGTCAGAAATCGTGCAGCTCAACTCAAAACTTAAAAATCGCAATGTTAATTACTTATATATATTTTCACTTAACAAAAACATAAAAACTTAATAAACGAAAATGAAACTTATAAAACGAAATATTCTTCTTTCTTACTTGCAAAATTAAAATATATTTTTCGAAGGAAAAATTTAACTATTTTTCGAAAGGCGTTTTCCTTTCTTTGGGCAAATAATTTCTACGCAGTGCCCCACGCTAATTATTCCGGATTTCAGGTCGTTTATTGCCGAATCGATTTTCGCATCTATTTCTTCGTATTCTTTATATTGCTTACTTTTCTTAAATCAAAGCACGTAGGGTCTGTCTTTAAAACTATAGATTTGGTTTTATGCAACCTATGTCTTTATTTATTTTTGTATGCCATCCTTCTATATGATTGTTTGTTTTTATTTTTTCATTTTCACAGCAGCAATAATTCCGTATTTCTTGCTTTTTGACCCATTGTTTGTATGCAAATCCACAAAATCGGGTATCAACACGAAGGTTACGAATAAGGAAAATAATATATTTTGGCGTAATTGGTTACGAAAATTAATCATCAAGATGCCTAGTTGCGGTTAAGGAAAAAGCTTTCTTGATTCGCAACTAGTTGCGAACAAAGAATAAATATTCTTAATTCGCAACTGGTTGCGATCTCCAACGATTCGACGGTCAATACCGAAGAAATGACATTTGGGTAGGCCACATAAATTACTCAAACTGCCAGACCATGAAAAAAAAACTAACAGAACAGAGAATAATAAAAAACTATAAAATTAATAAAATGACCCACAACGTCTTCACATTCACAATAAATAAAATAATATAATACTTTACAAAGTAAGCAAATGTCATTGTTTATAAAAAAATAATTAATGTCAAAATGTATATATATAAAAAAAAACATTTAAAATGCAGAAATTGAAAGCAGCTCAATCCCAAGCCTTTTTGTCCTCAATATAATCTATAACGGTATAAAAGGCTTTCTGGCACAACTTATGTTTAATTAATGATTTGAATTTATTCAGGCTTAGATCTTGAACGTGGCTTGGTAGTTTATTATAAAAGCGTCTACATTGACATCTGAACGAGCTACCTATTTTCTTGAACCTTGTTGTAAGTAGAACAAATTTGTGTTTGTCTCTAGTATTTATATTATGAATATCACTGTATTTTTTAAACAATTTTATATTTTTATGGGCATATAAAAGATTTTCATAAATATACTGAGAAGGCACAGCAGTCAATACATTAATCTCTTTAAATATGTCTCTGAGAGAGTGTCTCGGACTTAATTTACAAATTGATCGAACAGCTCGCTTCTAGAAAACAAAGATAGTCTGAATATCAACGGCATTTCCCCACAATAGAATACCGTACGACATTACTTTATGAAAATAGCTAAAGTACACTAAACGGGCAGTCTCTATATCAGTTAGCTGAAAGTTGATATCGAAAATAATAAAATTGAAATTAATACAATTTTTATTCAATTCACTACTGTATTAAAATACCTATCTACTTTAACCGACTTCAAAAAAAGGAGGAGGTTCACAGTACGTCGGTTTTTTTATGTATGTTCCGGGATTTTTTTGTTCTCTCTCTCCCCGACTGGAACCGATCGGTCCAGGATAATATTAACCAGGATATAATAATCAGCGCCGCGCGTTCGAACTGAGCAGACGTCTGTGTACGTGCAACAGAGAAATAAGCTGTGTTTAATCGAAATGCGCAAATACTGAATGTGCTATTCGTGGAGTGTTGCAATAAAAATTGCATAAAAAGCTACAGCCTAGATTGTCATGGAATAACTATGGATCAAGTCAATGAAGAAGAAAAAAGTCAGTGGATATGTCCCGAGTGCCGCTTTTCTACGCACAAAGATCTGTGCTATGAGAATGCATCTGCTCGAAGAGTGTCAGGGCTGGTGGACAACTTTACTGCCAGCAACAATATCAATACACAGCGCGGCAGTCGTTCGAAAAATCTGGAGGAACCGTGACGAAGACTGCTCAGGAGCCTAATATGTTGGAAGGACTGAGAGCATTCCGCTTGGAAATTTTATCACAATTAGAAATCCAAGGAAACAACAATAAAAGTATCGAAGAAGTCTGTTATAGCATAAAAAAAGAACTGCAGGAACTTCGTGATGCACGAAGAATATTTGAAGATAAAGTTGTACAATGGACGCATTACATAGTGAATTAAATATGATAAAAGCTTGCAGTCAACAGTTAGAAAAGCAGGTTGACATGTATCAATTTAATCAAACATCAACACTGCAACAAATGTCTATTGAAACAATATGTGATACCGAGAATGTGAAGTGCCTACCTACTCGCACAATAATAAATCCCGTTGTGGCCGCGAAAAAGGTGTTAACGCCAAGACCGGTAAAATATAGCGAAGCATTGCAGGATTTGCCTGCCAGGAGCAAACAATATCTGCAACATCTAAGGATTTAGAAACCAATATAGAAATAAGGGTGAAATTGTACTGGGAGCTTCAGAATGGACCACAGTGCAAAGAAAAAGATCTAAGCGGTTATCCAAAAATGTGAATAGAGGTCAAAATGGTTCACTATTTTTAACCGACTTCAAAAAGGAGGAGGTTCTCAATTCGACGGTATGTTTTTTTTTTTTGTGTGTTTGTTACGCGATTACTCCGCCAATTATGGGCCGATTTTCAAAATTTTTTTTTTGTTTGAAAGGGTATACTCTCGAGGTGGTCCCATTATCATCAAATTGGAATTTGATGAGATATTCCCATGGAAATCGAGGGAAACCCTCAAATTTTATAGGCAAAGCTATAACGATTTGGGTATTTTTTAAAATAACTTCAGCATTTGCTCTCGGAAATCATCATTTGGTAAAGTGGAGCTGATGAAGAAGACCACAGATGGCCCACAAAAAGTGAAAAATAAAAACTTTTTACAAAAAAAAAAACAACTGACTTCCAAAAAAACACTACAAATTGAAAAATAACTTTAATTTCGGAAGTCGGTGTCAATGAACGAAAATGCGGAACCAAAGACACCGACTTCCGAAATTAAAGTTATTTTTCAATTTGTAGTGTTTTTTTTGGAAGTCGGTTGTTTTTTTTTTTGTAAAAAGTTTTTATGTTACCTAACTTTTTTACCCTTAATCTAAATTGCCATAATTTTTTAAAGCAAGCACGCAGCATGCAGCATGCAGCATGCAAGCAAGCACGCAGCATGCACCATGCAAGCAAGCACGCAGCATGCAGCATGCAAGCAAGCACGCAGCATGCAACATGCAAGCAAGCATGCAGCAAGCATGCAGCAAGCATGTAGCAAGCATGCAGCAAGCACACAGCTAGCATGCAGCATGCAAGAAAGCATGCAGCATGCAAGCGAGCATGCAAAATGCAACATGCAGCAGGCATGGCTTCTGTCACGGCTCCGGCGCTGCGGTTCTCCGGCGGTCCCACGCGTGCTAATTGTCACAGACGGCTTTCGCTCAGGGCCGCAGCTGAGGCAAACCGAAGCCCACTCGCAGCCTCCTGCTCGTCAGCCCGCGGGCCGCCTCGCCCCTACGCGCCTACGTGATTTTAAATTACACTTTAGGAGTAGGGTAGACAAGACTGCGTGGAGTCGGATTTACAGCGATTCGTTTCTATCACTAAAACCTAATTTTTAGCAAATGTTTTAGGGCTAACAATTCTAGATGAACATTCGGAATAATACACATTATAATAATACAATAATTAGGACATTATGACTTTATTACATGCAAAATTAGGAGATTCAATTATTCGAAGTACTCGATATTACGACAGAATAGATTTAGAAGTAAAGATAATTATGTAAAACAAAATTTCGAATTTTTGAACATTATGGTTACTGAAGTTTATAGCAAACGTGTTATGGATAATGATTTTCGGACAAACAATTTTAGGAGAAGAAAGGGGGTACCGTCAAGTATCCTTGATCTGCAAGCCATGGAGCGAAAGAGACACCTTCATGTACGGAGGTTGCATCCAGAGGCTACCATCGAAAAGTTACCAGCGCATATAAATAAGATCTGCGACAGCGTTGAAAATGTAAAAGTCGAAAAAATCAAGCGAGGAGCTGGCGAACAAATCCGGACTTGTCCTGTAATTGATTTTTTAGAGTAGAGGTCAAAAACCAAAATAAGCTGAAGTTAATTAGGTAGAATTTTAAGCTTTAGTATATGAATAATGTATCAAAATTTAAGCCCGATTTTGGTTTTAGTTCAATAGAAACCTTAACCCCCCTTTTTTAAACATTTTTCCTTTTTAGACAAGTCTGCTTTTGTCTGAAAACGGTGGACAACTTTGCTTTTGAAAGAAAATCGTGAGGACAACTTTGCTTTTGAAAGAAAATCATGAGGACAACTCCACTTTTGATTTTCAATTTTAAGGATATTATGTTCAGATATTTTTGTCTTGGATTTTTGTCAAATGACCAAGTTTGGCAACCGTAGATTAGACATGGTAGTATCGCTGAATCTAAAACAATTTTCTTTAAATTCATTGGGAGCTGAGATTTTAAAATCTCTTTATGGGCCCAAAACTTCTTCCAGGTTGAGGCTACTCTTCTGTTTATTTCTTCTATTTTTTTTTTCGTATTGAATGATAATTGCTTCCCTAGGTAAATATATTCCTGTACGTATTCTAGTGGCTTATTGTATATTAATATAGGTATCATTTTGTCATTGGTCATGATTTTTGTTTTACTGAGGTTCATTTCTAAACCGACACGATTGCTTACAGCCTGTAGATCATTTATCATAATGTTTAGTTTTTCAGGATTTTCTGACAACAAAACGATGTCGTCTGCAAACCTTAGATGACTCAAGAACCTGCCATCCACCATAATTCCTTGTGTTGACCAAGGCAGATCCTTCATTATATTCTGCAGTACCGCTATAAACAGTTTAGGTGATAATGGGTCGCCTTGTCTTATCCCTCTGTTGATGTTTGTACCGCCTGACGCAGGTCCTCACCGGACACGGAAGTTTCGGGAGGTTCCTGCACATCATCAGGCGGGAGGAAACGCCCGGGTGTCACCATTGCCAGGATCGCCCAGAGGACACGGTGGAGCACACGGTGGAGGTCTGCCCCGCTTGGGCGGAGCACCGCCGTGTCCTCGTAGAGGCGATCGGTAGCGACGGCGACCTCTCGCGTCCGGCCCTGGTGCAAGCCATGGTCCGGGGTGAGAGGGAGTGGGAGGCAGTCACCTCCTTCTGCGAAGCGGTCATGCTAGCGAAGGAGGTGGCGGGACGGTTCAGGGAGAGAGCCTCTCGTCTCAGCCGCCGCGGGGGACGCCCCAGGCGTCGGTAGGTGGCGGTAGCTCACCGTCCGATCAGGACCAGGCCCGTGCCGGACGGCGCGTACGTGTTCCACGCGCGCCTCAAAGAGATATCAGCATCGAGGAGAAGCCCCCTTAGGGTCGAAGCCTGCCGGGTCAGCGAGATTGTCCGAAAGGGTTACCGCTGGCCCGGAACATAAAGGGAAGGAACACGGGTGGGTTTTAGTCAGTAAGAGTCTGACACTCCCTTCCGCTCCACCCAGAGCGGGAGGAGTCATTTGATGATTTCCCATCCGCAAAAAAAAAACAAAAAGTAGGGACCCATTTGAATTTAAAAATATAATAAAAATGATATGGGTCCCGCCTGCTTCCAACTTTTATTTAATTTAAAATGGGCTTATTTTTAGCTTTTCAGTTTTTTAACTTAAGTTTTTTACCGCAGTCGGGTTTTTTTTTTTTAAATTACTTTTTTTTTATTTCCAGCTTTTTAGTTTACAAATGTGAAAGATTTCACAGACGATTTAGTTCTTGGTTCGTGATTTTTACGATTTGTCACTTCGAATTACGTTTAACCATATCAGTTGAATATATTTTTATAATCACCTTTTAAAACCCTTTATTTTGATACCCCACTCGATAGGTTTTGAGAAGAAAAAAAATTTTGAAGACATAATATTGCGCCAAAAATCGGCCATTTCAATTTTTTTCAATTTTGATATACTTAGTGTCACTCGCACAATTAAGACGAATCTAACGGCTTCTCTCAAGTTGAAATCGATCAAGCCGTTTAGGCTACAGAGCGTGCCAAAGAAATATACATACATACATACTGTAATAATAAAAAAATAATTTAAATGAATGAATGCTATTAAAAATGTATATTATGAAATGGGATTATTAAATGTGTGTGTGGAGTACTCCAAATAAATAAACAATAAGTAGAAGTGAAAATTTGGGCGCCTGGAGTACACACCAAACTATGCCAAGGATAGACTAACCTGCGGGAACTGGAAACTTTTAATCTTCAAGCGGGGAGTATCAATAAAAATCGACATAAAAGTTATTGAACGTGTTTATTACCCGAAGGCTGCTGGTCTCAATATACAAGAAAATTCCTTTCTAATATTAACAGTTTTAAGGTGTAAAACTAAGATGGAATAGAAATTAATTTTTGTCCTGTCATTATTGCACTTTTGTCAATTTAAGTTAAGTATTATAAACCATACCACATTCCGTCGAATAAACTAACAACCGAATGAGCAAACCACGCTCATTTTGGTGATTTTGATCTTCGCGGGGACGTCAAAGACGGTCCATGAAATATGTCGGTAGGAGCTAGCGTTAAAAATTTAAGTCTTGAAAGAAAAAGAAAGAAGAAACGCCTCGCGGCTGAAATCAAAGATGAATAATTGTTAGCTGATATCCAGCGTTGATAAAAATGGCGATCGAAATGGTTATGACCAAATACAAATTAACTCACCGTTTCTTTTCCAAAAAAAGTTTTTACATCAGAAGATGAATTAATCCAAAATATATAAGGTTTAAAAGATCCTGAAACAAATATCGGAAACTATTAACGTCTGCCATCAAAATAGCCACGCGACAACGTGAATATGAAACCACGAAGAATTTTACCTACCTTTTAAAAAATATGGGCAATCCAATTAGGATGCCGACAAGGGCAAATCAGCTACCACATAATTAGGACTAGATGCCGTCCATCTGAAGTTAATACTTCAAGATTTAATTCGGAGCTCTCAAATTACTCCATTCTATGCAAAGTTTGGGTCGGAAAGTGACCTGTCAAAATCAACTGACATCATCAAAAGAAAAAAATCAGTGTGACCACTACACGATACCGATTCAAAAAAAAATGAATTTTTACATGGCAACACCACCATGTTGCCTACAAATTAAAGCAAAGAATGCGCTATCATGTAACAGGCTTAAAAGACTCGTTACATTACATCCCCTCCCGAAAATAAAAGAAAGGAACTTTCTTTTATTAGAAAGAAATCTTCAACCAAATAAACCAGTCTTAACAACTTTCTAATTCAAAAAAAAGAAAAAATCATATAAGATTCAAAGTGTAAATTAATTTTGAAAATGTCAAACGACAAAATCTCAAGAATTTAATAAAAGTAAAAAAAAATGTAAATGACAAAAAGTCAAAAACGAAATAGTGAAAAACAAAAAATTATAAGTTATAAAAACTCATTAAATGAAACGAAGAGAGAAATCTCTTAGCGCTCCAAAACTCCAAAACAGTGCAGTTAGGCACTATAGCCACTGACTAAAAATTTCAAACAAATTCGGACAATTTACCAAAACAAACTACAATTTTTAGTGCAGTTAGGCACCATCGCCACTGACTAAAAATTTCAAACCACTTGGAACAGTACAACTTTGAGTGCAGTTAGGCACTATCGCCCCTGACTACTATGTCAACCGCTTCCAACTCCACCATCTCTATGAGTGCAGTTAGGCTCTATTGCCACTGACTAACTCCGTATTCAACAATCCAAAAAAAATTTGAAACTCCGAACAAAAGTTTTTAAATAAAGCTGAAAGACCTTATTTAAAATACTGTTACAGGCACAACCTGCAACGAGACAAAGGAAAGCATATTGTGATCGGCTCATCACCACCGAATTCCCGAGCACAATAGCTGTAAAAGAATGTGAATGCTGTGACTGGCTCAACACTACCAATCTCCCAAACACAGACAAACACAAAAAACATTGAGATCTCCAATGAGAAATCTCAATAACAAAAAGGCGAAAGCCAAAGTTTCACAATGCGACCGGCACACCACCACCGAACTTCCGAACGCAAAGAAAAAAAAATGACGAAAGTCAAAACAAAATCCCGCATCGTGATTGGAACAACAATGTCCAACACAATGGAAAAGGAAAACATATGGCTGGGGCCGAAATCCCACATTGTGACCGGCACAACTCCACCGACTTTCCGAGCACAATGGAAAAGAGTCGAAATCAAGGTCAAAAGCTACACCAAGATCCAAAAAATAATAAGGCATTTTGTAACAAAGGTTACAGAATGACCCTAGCAAGTAAAGTCCAGGATGAACGCGTTACTAACAAAGTCAAATCCGATCATTAAAAAGGATGAAACTTCAGTAAAAATGAGAAACAATTCTGTCAACGAACAGCACAAAATAGATTTAAAAATCGATTACTATTTATGACGAAGAGGAAAGAGAATGATTTTAAACTATGAGAAAAAAAGATTACAAAAACTCGAAATTGAATTTAAGTTTTTAACCTCAAGGTAGAAATTACCTGAACTGTAGGGTTGTATAAGATCTTAATAAAATATAAACAGGTAGGTTACCCTTAAAAAGAAAAATAAGATCTTAGACAATCCAATAAAAACAAACAAAACATAAAATAAGATCCTTCGATGTGAAAAATATTTGGTGTGAAAAAAAAATAGTATTAAATTAACCAGAATGACCTAAGTTTTATTTTTAGAATGTCTCAAATTCAACAAATTTATAAGAAGTTACCTAACATACATCTTTCAAATCGCCGATAACCTATCATCCATCCTCTCGTACATCACACTGTCAAAAGCGACCTTCAAACAAAATTATCAAAATCAAGACTAACACTTGGAAACCAAATTAAAATTTAATAATATCTTTAACATGATAACGTCCCACTGAACCTTTATTTAAATCTTTCAAAACATAAACGTTATCTGAAACCTTTTCAGTTATTTTACATTTTACAAACTTAGGTGCAAGTTTAGCTGAAAAATATGCTTGAGCATTAGATTGAAGAAAACTTCTTCTCCACACCATATCACCCACATCAAAAGAAATGACTTTCCGACCCTTATTATAATAAGCGGCATTACGCTTATACCCCTTTAACAAGTAAGCTTGAACTTTAACAAAAATATCACTAAGTGAATTAAGAGAAACTGCATAAGCATTTCTATTTGAAATTTCTAGTTGAGATAAGTTATCAACAGAACTACTAAAGTGATGTAATGACGCATAAAGAATAAGCTCCCTACCATGATTAACAAACAGCAAGGCGAATAGCAAACGAAAAGCAAAAACTAAGTTTCAAAAAGTTAAATGTTTGAAAATAAATTCTCAAGTTTGAGGTTAATTATAAAAGTCAATGTGGGTATTCCCATAAAAAATTACTACGTTAATTTTATCGTTTTAAAAGTGCAATAATCACTTACAAGCAGCTTAAATCTAGATAAATTAAATGTACAATATTGTACTTAACAATTAGATTAAATTATTTACTTAAAAAGTTAAACTTAGTTTTTCAAATAACTTTACTGTTGAGAACAACAAAACGCAGTCTATGCTATACAATTCTGTTGGTTTTGCTAAGAAAAAAACATGATATTAAACAAAATCATCAATTGTAAACACCAAACATTGTTTACAAAGATTCACCAAATTAAGTTAAGTACCTACTACTTATGAGTCAAAAATCAAAATAAACACAAAGTTATTAAAGTAACAATGTAGAACAAACCAATGCAAACAATAGACTCATAAGTTAATTAATTAATAGTGCAATAATGACAGTATAAAGGTACCAGACAAACCTACTTCAAGTCCTTGTTCGCTGAGCGACAATTGTAATAATAAAAAAAAAAAATTTAATGAATGAATGCTATTAAAAATGTATAATATGAAATGGGATTATTAAATGTGTGTGTGGAGTACTCCAAATAAATAAACAATAAGTAGAAGTGAAAATTCGGGCGCCTGGAGTACACACCAAACTATGCCAAGGATAGTCTAACCTGCGGGAACTGGAAACTTTTAATCTTCAAGCGGGGAGTATCAATAAAAATCGACATAAAAGTTATTGAACGATTTTATTACCCGAAGGCTGCTGGTCTCAATATACAAGAAAATTCCTTTCTAATATTAACAGTTTTAAGGTGTAAAACTAAGATGGAATAGAAATTAATTTTTGTCCTGTCATTATTGCACTTTTGTCAATTTAAGTTAAGTATTATAAACCATACCACATTCCGTCGAATAAACTAATAACCGAATGAGCAAACCACGCTCATTTTGGTGATTTTGATCTTCGCGGGGACGTCAAAGGCGGTCCATGAAATATGTCGGTAGGAGCTAGCGTTAAAAATTTAAGTCTTGAAAGAAAAAGAAAGAAGAAACGCCTCGCGGCTGAAATCAAAGATGAATAATTGTTAGCTGATATCCAGCGTTGATAAAAATGGCGATCGAAATGGTTATGACCAAATACAAATTAACTCACCGTTTCTTTTCCAAAAAAAGTTTTTACATCAGTAGATGAATTAATCCAAAATATATAAGGTTTAAAAGATCCTGAAACAAATATCGAAAACTATTAACGTCTGCCATCAAAATAGCCACGCGACAACGTGAATATGAAACCACGAAGAATTTTACCTACCTTTTAAAAAATATGGGCAATCCAATTAGGATGCTGACAAGGGCAAATCAGCTACCACATAATTAGGACTAGATGCCGTCCATCTGAAGTTAATACTTCAAGATTTAATTCGGAGCTCTCAAATTACTCCATTCTATGCAAAGCTTGGGTCGGAAAGTGACCTGTCAAAATCAACTGACAGCATCAAAAGAAAAAAATCAGTGTGACCACTACACGATTCCGATTAAAAAAAAAAAAGAATTTTTACATGGCAACACCACCATGTTGCCTACAAATTAAAGCAAAGAATGCGCTATCATGTAACAGGCTTAAAAGTCTCGTTACAATACATACACTCGAAAAACATAACCCAAGGAGGGTTATGTTATGCTGACGCAGTCGGGTAATGATAAAACAATGATAATTTACTATCAAAATGCAAGAAGACTGCGTACAAAAGTAGGTAAACATTTTCTGTAAAAATATAGAAACAATAGAGGCAGATTTATTTGATATACGAGTATACATAACGGGGAGTGGGTACCCCAAAACTATAGTATTTTGCGATGTGACCGGGGAGCGGATGGGCGTGAGCAAGGCGGCGCGCTTCTTGTGGCCGCACACTGGCTCGAGCTGCGCCGAGTTACGCTATCCACAAAATACTGATAAATTTAGTACAGAAGTCAATCTACATACAAAGTGCGCTCGAGCAACGCACACATAGACACCGCTCACGGACACGTTATCTCAGACGGGTTGGGAGTAGTGCGAGCGCGCGTGTCATCCGCTTGAGACACGCATCTGTGAAGAGCAAAAATGGAGCAACAAAATATTGCCTATCTAAGCTCGATTTATATATTAGTTTCCTATTTTGAATCAGTATAAATAAAGTAACTTTTTTGTAAGGTAAATTCGTGCCACCAACTATTACGTAAGTTGAAAACATGATTTTTTGTTTGTGTAGATATTGTGTTGTTTTTAGTGTCATTTGATAGGTTTAGGTCTAAAACGGATAGGGCAAAATAAACTGTGTAAATAGGGTAATCCGTTTTGAAGTTATTAGGGATTTTCGATAGTGAAAATTGACAAATGTAAAATTTTATAGGTTTTTGTCCTGTAAACTTTTTGTATTGTAGTACTATGTTTATTGTTTTGTTTTAATATTGTAGAATAAGCTCAACAATAAATCAAACAACTAGATACGAGTGCCACTACCACGATAGTTTTTTGTGCATAAGCAAAGTTGACAACCATAGCGCGACCGCCGAGCGTAGGTATGAAAAGTGAAGTACATACGTACGTGATTGACTTCTGTACTATCTGTATTTTGTGCGCTATCTGAGAATGACGTTGTAATAGATCCGTGTACCTTCGAATTGGTTTGTGCAACCGTTCATAAAGTAACAAGTATTAGTTTTTGTGTTGCGTTATTTACATACATCCAAATAGTAACGAGAATGAATATAATGCTATTGTTTGGGCTATTGGAACAATTGCGTGTTAAATATAAAGAGGTTGTTATATTAGGTGATTTCAATTTCTATTCTTGTAATGTGAACATAAATAATTATTACGAATATTTTATATCTTTTTGTGAACTTACACAGAAAAATAAGGTACCGATATTGTAATAATAGGCAGTTGGATTTAGGGCTATGTTCGTTGAGTATGGGTGAGAGCGTGTGAGTCAGGCAGGTAGATGAAGCGATAGTGCCAATAGACACGTACCACCCGCCGCTAGACATTACTGTACCGCAGATAAGCAAACACTCAGCTGTTAGTGGTTACACTTTTAAAGATATACCTGTAAATATGCAAGTGAGCGATTCCTGGCCACAGTGGAATTTTTATAAAGCGGATTTCAGTAAGTTGTATTATTAGTGGATTAACGAGTGATTAAGAACTGTTTTCTCAGTGTAGAGCTAGGGTTAAAATAATTATAGAATTATAGAACACGACAGACATTGAATTAATTATGTGATAATAATGAATCATGACTATGTATTTGTTGAATTATTTCTATGATATAATGAATGGTATTTATTATTGATGATTGTGTTCCCAGAAAAATGCGACGCAGCCGTGTAAATTCTAGGTACCATTACCCTGAGTGGTACACGGCAGATATTATTCGCGACAAAGCACTGCTTCATAAGAAGTGCCAAATTAGTGGATTAACGAGTGATTAAGAAATGTTTTCTCAGTGTAGAGCTAGGGTTAAAATAATTATAGAATTGCCACACGACAGACATATTGAAAATGTTGAAAATGTTGAAAACTTGAAAATTCGTGAGCACATTCGATGTCCGATAAAATTTGACCATTTTTTGTGATTTTTGTGATTTTTCATTTTCTGTGATTTTTCAAGCAGTGGTGGCCGAGAGTAACACAAGTAGTTTCCGAGTACATATAGGGAGTATTGATAGGAGCCAGGTAAGGGAGGCGGTAACTAAACTTAAACCTAAGCGTTTGAAGACCAGATGGCATCCCAACATTTATTATTAGAGACTGCAGGGATTATTTAACACAAGCGCTAGTATACTTATATAATGTATGTTTTGAACAGTCATACTTTTAGGAACGCTGGAAAATTACACGAGTAATGCCAGTACCTAAGGGCGAAGCAAGGAGTGAAGTCAGTAGGTATAGGCCGCCGGTGACCGTGCTGTTGGTACCAGCGAAGGTATTTGAGTCAGTGATCCATCATTGTGTCTTAAACCAGGTTTCAGTCACGTTAATATTCAATTATATATTGCGAAGGCGACAGCCACGTCTATTGGCGGTGCCCAGTAGTAGGACCAATCTACTGAGTAAAGCCCCTATAACGCGCAGCTTGCGTGTACTTAATGACGTAGCAAACAGCATAGATCTTTTTACTTATTCTCTGAGGGAGTTCACAAAAACCACGATGTACACATAATATGTTATGGTAAATAATAAAACTGTAATTATGGCCACACTATTGAATTAGGAAATTCCTGTAATGGTAGTGATGTTGAGTTAATAAATAAATAAATAATTTTTATGTCGTCAGGCACCGCTGGGACCCACATGCTCTGTGCTGGGACTGATCGGTCCCAGTGCGGTCGGGCGATTTAACACCCAATTATTACGAAGCCACAGATAACAACAAATTAGTACAACTTTCACTTGGATTCTCTACAATTTCGTGGCGGTCATACAATCATACATCATATTGAATTTGATAAAGTTTTATTTATTGTTTTGTAAGTATCTATAGTAAATATTTTTCACTTTGTAGTTTTTAAGGGGCGGTGGTATTTGAAAGTGAAGAATCAAGTTCCAGTGATGATATGGACATACGATTGATTTATAATATTGATAAATCTTGCACATAATTTTGTAAATTCTGTTCACCATTAACCACTGTGACGTCACATATCTTAAGAACTGTCCTGTGCACATTTCGCCTCTTGGGCATCACGCTACGAGCGCCCGTTGCGCCACCCGCACCTCTTCCGGTCCCCGTTCTCGTCCTATCCCCGCGACCCTATACCCCACAGGCGAGGACTCAATTAAGCGGTTTGCCCTACATTCATAAACCATCCCCGAACTTATAATGTAAACTAAGATATTTTGAGTAATTATCTGCTAAAGCTCACCTAGTATAGAGATGTATCAAACGGCACACTTCAGACGGACAATTCAGTATTATGCGCGGTTCTTGAACAATCAGGCGTATATATAAACAGTGTTTATTGTATGTTAATATTATTAGTGTTTTCATTATGTCCGCTGTATAAATTATTATCATTACAAATGTGTTTGTATAAATTTAGCATAATTCTGATTTAAGTTGCCACTAGTCGATATTTTTTCCATACAAATTTCTGGAGAGTATTGCTCCACTGTTTGACATTGTGCATCCAAAGTTAAACAGGATATCGTTTTGACTTATTATAAGTCTGTACGGAAACAAAATAGTAACATAAAAAGCCATTAAAAAGTTGTGAGCCAACAAAGATTCGTTTTTCTTGCTATTTTTAACGTAACTTTGGGAGTAAATAAGTAATAAAAGAACTGTAAAATCTTCAAAACCAAGTCCGTACTGACAAAGCTCAGTTATCGAAAAGTTCAATAAACTTTATTTGTAGTTGATTTTTACAGTGGTTGTTTCATAAAACTCGATTTTCTAAAGCACTTTTATATTTTTTTTACGCGCCATTCAGTTTGGAACGGTGTTTCTGTGCGTGAGAATTAGACGTTGTGCGTGTAGACTAGAGTCTAACTGCTCATTACTGATATTAGCTCTGTCGGAAACGAAGCCAGCTGAGACAGCGTGCTTTTTGGCCATGATGACCACCAGTGGGTTCGAGCTCGCGACTAGTTTACTCTTAAGGTAAGTACACAGGGTGTTAAAAAGGTGTTCGGTGGAGAGAAAGTACCAATTAAAGAAACATTTCATTATCTCATCTCTCATTAGGTAAAATTGCATTCAACAGTAGTAGCAGACCTCTTTATGAAGTAGCTCATCCGAGGAAGTACTAGCACCAGTAGTGGCAATCCCTAAGGCCGAGGAGGCCGGACCCACGGCAGCCAGATATTGGGGGCGGCCAACCACGCAGGTTCCACTGCAACTGGCAATATCTCTGCTCAGTACATAATGGAGCTATGATGGCTAAGTTGAATCGAAAGCAATGTTTTTGACTTTACATTGTTACCCCGTGTGTTACCAAGGTATAGAACATGAATTCTACTGTTTTCATTTATCGTTTACACCCAATGATATTATAAAGGAAAGATACGCTACGTTCATACTGAGCGACGCCGCGACGTTATGTATTTTTATTCTGATTTGAACTGTAAGCGGTGTTTCTATTGCGCAATAACCAACACTACCCATAGTTCGCCCACAATAATTAAACTATGCCTGATGATAACGAGACGCCTTATACCTTCTCCGTCATCAGAAGCGGGATTCGTGTTGGTTCATGCGCAAAATCAGAACCCTAAAAGTGAAAGTGACCGTTCACATTTGAAAAACAAAATGCAAACATGGAACGCTTATTAAATAATCGTGTGGATCTGTCCAAGTTCAACCCAGACAAAGCATATACGGATGCGGCATCATAGTGCATGTTGTTTTGGGCATAGGATGTATGCAGAATACCTTTGCCGAGTGACGCGCCAGTTATACCCTACCGCCATGTTTGAAAAAAAAAAGTGTGTCTGTAACCGGCGTTTGAGTTCGAAGTATCCCGTTCACGTAATGAGAACACGCGACACGACGCGTGTGTACACGTAACAGCACACAGCGCGACAGCTGATTTGTGTTATGCTGAAAATTCACTGCAAGGAGGTCAATTTGTTGCGGCCGTCATTAAGGCGCACAAAGGGAGCCAAGGACGTAGCGTGAAGCTACCAGTTACGTGGGGTGACTTGAAGAATCGAGCCAAGCAGCCTGCAGCCGTCGTGGAAGCCCTTCGTGTGCTGCAAATAATAATAAGTTTATTTATTTTCTCTCACAATGTTTTTGCAGCACTTTACAGTTTTGAACTATATAAATTCACATTGTGAGAGCTGGTGCCTGAAGTAGGTTTTAGAAAAAACCTGTATTACAGGTCACCAGAACCCACATAGTGGCATTACAATTAAACAGGCAGGCAACATGTGATTCTACTAAATAAACAAATTAAAACCAAAATAATAATATTAAAACAAAAGAAATAATTAAGTTAAATAACACAACAAAAGCAGTCGAAGAGTGTGTGGAGAATTTCCCTCCGGCTGTTTTCGCAACTGGAGTTCGCAACCAGTTGCGAATTAAGAATTTTTATTCTTTGTTCGCAACTAGTTGCGAATCAAGAAAGCTTTTTCCTTAACCGCAACTAGGCATCTTGATGATTAATTTTCGTATCCAGTTACGCCAAAATATATTTTTTTCCTTATTCGCAACCTTCGTGTTGATACCCGATTTTGTGGATTTGCATACAAACAATGTGTCAAAAAGCAAGAAATACGGAATTATTGCTGCTGTGAAAATGAAAAAATAAAAAAAAACAATCGTAAAGAAGGATAGAATACAAAAATAAATAAAATAGATGTGAAAATCGATTCGGCAATAAACGACCTGCACCTGCAATCCGGAATAATAAGCGTGGGGCACTGCGTAGAAATTATTTGCCCAAAGAAGGGTGGAAAACGCCTTTCGAAAAATAGTTTAATTTTTCCTTCGAAAAATATACCTAGTTTAATTTTGCAAGTAAGAAAGAAGAATATTTCGTTTTATAAGTTTCATTTTCGTTTATTAAGTTTTTATGTTTTTGTTAAGTGGAAATATACACTTCTGGACACATCTATTGGCCCACCTTAGAGTTTAGGTTTCGATGGCCCCTACCGAAATATGATTGCTAGATTGAACAAAAACTGTTGATGCAGTTTTAAACCTGATACATTTTTCCATCTTTTTCGATCGTATTGTTTTAAATTTGAATTCAGAATACCATACGACATGGAGCTACGCCTAACAAGTCGGATATGCGCCTTGTTAAAGGCAATTGATTTTTGAATAAAAAACATGTTTTATTAAATAAAGGTTTAATTTAATAACGCGTGTTGCCTCCATGGGCATCTACCACAGCTCTCATACGATTAGGCATAGAGTTTATCAACCGCTCTATGAAATTTTGAGGGATCATCTCCCATTCCTCTTCTATGGCAGTTTTCAACTCCTGCATCGTCTGGGCAACTGGCTGACGAGCCCTAACACGTCTTTTTAGCTCGTCCCACATGTGCTCAATGGGGTTCATGTCTGGGCTTCTGGCTGGCCAGTCCATAACTGTGATGTTCACATCCCGAAGATATTCCCTGACGATGCCGGCCGCATGGGCTCTTGCATTATCATGCATAAAAAGGAAATTTGGGCCCACATAGTCCGCGTATGGTATCACGTGAGGTTCTAAGCACTCACGAATGTACCTTTCAGCATTTAATGTTGGCAGCCGTGGTCCAGTAACAACCTCAAGTTAAGTTTTGCCGCTCGCGGATATACCGCCCCAGACAGTCCATGAGCCACCGCCATAAGCAACCCTCTCTTCAAAGCAGCATTGTGCGAAACGCTCTCCCTTACGTCGGCACACCTTCTTCCTTCCATCATTGCCATGTAACACAATTTTAGACTCATCAGAAAAGAGTACACGGCTCCAATCTTGCTGTGTCCAATTTAAATGACTGCGTGCGAAATGAAGGCGCGCTGTTCGGTGGGCTCGCGTTAGTTTGGGCCCATTAGCTGGCTTGTGTGGTACCATATCGCGTTCTTTTAACCTTCTCCGAACAGTTCGAGCGCTCACAGATACTCCGTGGAAGTCGCGAAGTTGGTTTTGTATCTCAATGGAGGTAAGGTGACGATTTCTCAAGCTGGTCGTCACGAATCGATCCTGCCTTTCAGTTGTGACCCGAGATCGTGGCCTTCCTTGGCGACGAACAAAGCCGCCAGTCTCTAGGTACCTCCGATAAACATTTCGGACCGCAGATCGACTTAAATTAAGTTGAGCACTCACGTTTCTTTGGCTGTGTCCGGCCTGAATAAGTGCCACAGCTTGGGCGGCGACTTCAGATGAAGTATCCATAGATTATTGATAGAACCTTACCTTAATGTTAAGAATAAGTAATGTTTGTTGCAAAACCAAAGATATCAATCACTTTTTCAAGAATTAAATCCAAGTAAACCAATAAAACCAAGTTTTCTTAGTATTCGATTGTTTGATATCAACAAACAGGCTCCAAAATTGTCTTTTGTTTCTTTAAATTCTGTGTTCGAAATTCAAAAAAAGACTATTGAATGAAATTGTGAATGTGCCAGGTTCAAAACTGCATAAAAACTTTTTGCTCGACCTAATATAAAATTTTAGCTGGGACCAAACGAAACTGAAAATACAAGGTGGGCCAATAGATGTGTCCAGAAGTGTATATACTTAAGTAATTAACATTGCGATTTTTCGTTTTAATTCATTTTTTTATTCATTATCTTAGCTATTGGTTGCAAACTAAGAAATGCTTTTCTCACATCGCAACTATGTAATTTTGCGAAGTTCTTATTCTTTCATTACATTTTCAGCAGCAATAATTCCGTATTTCTTGCTTTTTGACCCATTGTTTGTATGCAAATCCACAAAATAGAGTATCAACACGAAGGTTGCGAATAAGGAAAAAAATATATTTTGGCGTAACTGGTTACGAAAATTAATCATCAGGATGCCTAGTTGCGGTTAAGGAAAAAGCTTTCTTGATTCGCAACTAGTTGCGAACAAAGAATAAAAATTCTTAATTCGCAACTGGTTGCGAACCCCAGTTGCGAAAACGGCCGGAGGGGAGAATTTATGACTGTGCATACCAAAAACCAGCTGATTACTAATGTTCGTAACTATAACAAAAATCAGAAAAAAGGAGATACGTTGAGTACACACAACATCGGTCTAACTGGTGACCGTCAGCCCGCCTATGTCGCGGAACACCTACCTGCAAGTGCGAGAAAACTATTCTTCAAGGCGAGAGAATTCTCTAAAACTCACAAGTATATGTTCTGCTGGACTAAGGGCGGCAACATTTTTGTTCGCAAAGAAATAGGAGCTCAACAAATCCTGATCAGATCAGAGCGTAATCTGAAAGACTTAGTGATAAACCAGAAAAATCAGTGACTTATTGTTTCAGTGAACCAGTTTTTGTTGTCATTTTTGCTGATATCCATACTCATAGATCGTTATGCATTAAGGATATTATACTAATTGTTTCCAGTTATTTACCTCTACGTAAGTTAAGTTTATATCTCTGTCTACACATACATAACATACATTTACACATCACTAAATACAATTTGGTGTTACTGTGCCGTCTCACTGCAAGTTCAAGAGTATTTATCATTAGCAATATACATAACAACAAATATGACACATAATTATTTACACCAACTACACTCATATTTACACGTAATCACAACAGCTGCTCATTATGCAACAGTATTACCCACAAACGATGTTGTATGGCGATGTTCCGTTTGGTTTTACATTGTTTGTTGATGTTATCTTTTTCTGCTGAGTACCCAATTTTTCGTGTTCAAACTTTTGTACTTCTACCCGTAAGAAATGGCTAATCCAGTTGAGAATGTCCTCTCTGACTTGGATAACCTTGTTATTGCAAAAGCCTACAAATGTCCACCGGATAAGTGCTCGGACTTTATTAATGTATCTTCTACAGGCATAAATATTCTACATCTAAATATTCGTAGCATTAACAAGAATTTTAACGAACTCTTAGTATTATTACCTCTGATAAAAATTAACTGTGACGTTATTATTTTGACCGAATGTTGGTTGAGTAAGGTTACGAATATTCCAATTTTAGACGGATACAACTCACATTTCACTTCGAATATACAAAATCAAAATACGGGACGGGATAGTGATTTTCACTAAACATAACTTGATCTGCTCTGTTCGCGAACCAGACTTTCCTTACGCCAATTCCCTTGTCTGCGAGATTGATAATAGAATAGCATTAGTAGCTGTGTACCGCTGGCCCTCATTTTATAAAAAAGATCAATTTGAGGGCTTCTTGAATGTTTGGATGGTGTGCTTGCTCAACTAAAAACATTTAAAACTATTGCTGTGGTGGGGGATGTTAACATTGACATTAAACCTTCAAATAGTGATGATCGCTCAACCGACTACCTTACCCTTAGTGCATTACATGGTCTTTTACCGGCTCGTCAAACCCCCACCAGAGCAGCAAACTGTCTCGATCATATCATTCTTAAATGTGATAAACCAGCAATTACACTAATCTTGGAATCTTTCATCACGGATCATTTGCCGGTTTTGCTATTTCTTGAGGATACAAAATTGCCCAATAAACCACCAAAAACTGTTTCACGAGTGGACTACGATAGGCTAGTTCGAGAAGTCGCAGATACGGACTTCTCGGATCTCATGAATATAGATGATGCGAATGCGGCCGCGAATAAGCTGATCGGTGTTATCCAGGGCTTAATAAAGAAATATACATACGAGGCTAACATTCCTAGAAAAGATAGAAACATTAAGCCATGGATTACACCGGGTCTGCTGCGTTGCATTCGTCATCGTGATGCACTTCACATGAGCACTAAAAAGTCCCCAGATTACGATATCCTAAGAATTATCTACAATCGTTACCGAAACCATTGTAACACTCTATTACGGAATTTAAGAACCCAGTTTGACAAGCAGGAGTTGGAAAAAGCTAAATCTAATATTTAGACACTATGGAATAAAATTAAGGACATTACAAACTATAAAAAAATCCCCACACCTTCTACCGACTTATTAAAAATTGATCCCGATCCACAAGTATCTGTTGATCTTGTGTGTCAGTACTTCGCTGACGTTGGCAAAAACCTCGCGTCTAAAATCACTTCGCCTCTGTCTACGTCCTCCACTCCAAGCGCACAGCCTCTCAAAAATGTCCCACCTAACTCACTTGTTCTCCTTGACTTTGATGAATCTGAAGTTAACAACGCCATTATAAACCTACGTCCAAATTCAGCTACTGGTTGGGATGGCATCTCAACAAAATTTCTGAAACTCTGTCGCCATCGTCTCGTCACCCCAATCACACATATTTTTAGTCGCTCAATAGCCACTGGAGTTTTTCCGGAGGCATTTAAAAAGGCTGTCGTGCATCCGATCTATAAGAGTGGGAACAGTGACTGTATGAACAATTATAGACCTATCTCAGTCCTCTCATCTATCTCTAAAACTTTTGAAAAATTAATAAACCTCAGACTTACTAAGTTCCTCAATAGAAATAACGTCATTGCACAAAATCAGTACGGTTTCAAAAAAGGAGTTTCGACAGAAGATGCAGTACTTGACTTAAGTGAATTCGTTGCAAGAAAGCTTGATGAAAAATACAAATGTATAGGTCTATTCCTAGATTTAAAAAAGGCGTTTGATATAGTCTCTGTTCCCACCCTCCTTTCGAAACTGGAGGACGTTGGTATACGCGGACTAACTCACGATTTTTTCAGAAGTTATCTCACTAATCGTAGATTGTGCGTCAGAGTTGGTGACTACGTTAGTGGTGAGGCAACCACCACTTTCGGAGTCCCGCAGGGTAGTGTGCTGGGGCCGACCTTATTCCAGGTTTACATTAACGAGCTATGCTGCATACCTCTTCAAACTCAAAAATTTTCACCTATGCTGACGACACAGCAATTATAGTCTATGGGACTGACTGGGAACTTGTTAGAACTGCTGCCGAATCGTCACTTGAAACTGTTGTTAGCTGGCTGCGGCTAAATATGCTCACTCTGAACGTGGATAAGACTTACTACATCCCTTTCAAGCTACATCCTAGTACTAGACCACCTTCAAACTTTACCATTCACACTCACACTTGTAATGACCGGATGCACTGCTCATGCTTGGCCCTTCGTGAGGTAAATAATCTCAAATATCTGGGTGTTGTGATTGATTGCGGACTCAACTGGTACTCACACTTAGATATGATAACCACCAGAGTTAGAAAAATGATTTATGTATTCAAGCTTCTTAGGTCTTCTGCTGATCCCAACACGATTAGAATGGTGTATATTGCTATTTGCCAGTCCGTCATCACCTACTGCATCACAGTGTGGGGAGGTGCTACTAAGACTAGGTTTCTCAGGTTGGATCGAGCCCAAAGGGCGGTTCTTAAGGTGATGTCAAGGAAACATTTCAGATATCCAACTTCACAATTATACAAGGATTCTAAAGTACTTACTGTAAGGCAGCTGTTTGTGCTTCGTTCCATACTGAAAAAGCATACTAAGGTCCCCCTACCTGACCCAACACGCCGCATGAAAAAGCCTCTATGTTTCACGGAAACCCACAGGACCGCTTTTGCTAGGCGCCAGCATTATGTTCTAAGCTCACACTTATACGCAAAAATAAATAATAAAATAAATATTATTGAATTAGATGCTTACAGGGTAAAAACTAAAACTGAAGAGTGGTTAATTGAACAACAGTATGATGCTGTTGAAGATTTACTTACCTGGATCTGCTGATTCTATTACATAGTTTTCCAACCTCCCAACGGCAGCTCAGCACACACGAACACTTTACACAGCCCACATATACACTTAACACTCATTACACGCCACGACACCCTACACATACACGACATACCTACATATAAATTCACCACCACACCTCCAATACACACTAGCACACACATACTTCACTAACACCACGTTCTTGTTCTCACCGCATGAATTTACCTATCATTCAGAATTTTCTTCTACTTGATGTACCTATATCATACCAGTGGATGGATAAATAAATAGAATAATAAATAAATAATAACATGTACCTATGTTCACAACTATAGCTCGACCTTAATGTTAATGCGAAGCCACTGTCTCCCAAGATACAGGATTTTCCTAGTTTGGGGGCAGGGTACTTAATTATACAGGACTTTTGACCCCAATACCATCCTTTTGTACCCAACCTCTGTAAAATCTACTTTTGTCTGCATACCTCTCTGTTACTATTGTCAAAGTTTATGTTTTTGTGAATAAATTATTATTATTATTATTAAAATGTGTAGGTGAATGGTGGTGAATGTGTAGGTGAATGGTGGTTAATGTGAAGGTGGCGGGTGTGTGTGAATGGTGGTGAGTGATTAACTTTGGAAATTATTTGAATACAAGTATTATTTGATCGACTGGAGCAATTTCTCTGTGTCATCATAGGAAAGAGTTTTCAAGAAGTCCGTTACCTTTTGCTTACAACTGGGTTTGTGAAGTGAATAGATATTTTGGCACTTGTTAATAACATTATACAGATAATCCCCTAGGTAACAATAAAACTGGTGGGACCGACGTAAACGGAAAAATGTTGTACTGCAAACAGTACCCTTTCGTCGTTTATCTTTTATTAGGTCCGGATCATAAACACGCTGTGAGTACTTTTTGAGGACTGTATGCAGAACGAAAGTTTGTCTAATAGACAGTACATCCCACTTTTTGTATAAGTCGACTGTGGGAAATCGGAAGGGAAGACCTGCAGCAACCTTAAGTATGGAACGTTGAGCTCTTTCCGCCTCTATCAAGTGCGTTTTAGCAGCACCTCCCCAGGAGATGATGCAGTAGTCAATTAGCAACTGACACAAGGCATAGTAGACCATCTTAATGGTACGAAGGTCGGCTACATGCTTTAGACTCTTAAATATGTAAATGAGTTTACGCAATCTCGTTACCAGAAGGTCTATATGTGGTTTGAAGCTGAGGAACTGGTCTAATGTAACTCCAAGGTATTTAATGTTATCTGTCCTTTGAAGAGTAGGACATACGCAAGGCTGGTAGGTGGACAAACACGTGTGAGCCGTTATTGACAATGAACTTGGGGGTAGGACGTTCGATCGATGTGCAAATGCCACGTATTTGGTTTTTGTGACATTGAGGGTTAGCACATTATTCCGTAACCAACCAACAACCCCGTTGAGCCCCTCCTGAGCCACAGCAAAGACCCCCTCCCAGCTATCACCACTAAATAAGAGAGCAGTGTCATCGGCGAATGTAAAAATTTGACCATTACTAAGGTGAAGCTGGCACAGGTCAGGGTCGGCCCGAGTATACTGCCCTGAGGCACTCCAAAGGTAACTGGCTCTTCGTTACTCATCATACCATCAATTTTAACCTGCTGTTTCCGGTTAGATAGGTAGTCCTGAAATAATTTTAGGGGAAGACCCCGTACTCCCATATTTTCCATTTTGTGCAATAAGTGTGGAACAGAAACTGTGTCGAAGGCCTTTGCCAAGTCCAGAAACACCGTCAGGCAGTTTCTCTTTTTATCCAAGTCAGTTATGACCGAGCTAACCAATTCATGTACCGCGTCATTGGTAGATTTGCCGCGCCGGAACCCAAACTGAGAACATGAAAGGAGGTTGTTAGCCTCGAGGAATTTAATTAGCCGGTCGTTCATTATGCGCTCCAAAACTTTTGAGAGCGTTGGAAGAATAGAGATGGGTCTAAAGTTGTGGACACAGTTCCTGTCACCACCTTTGTGTATGGGTTTTATAATTGCGGATTTAAATGCTTGCGGATCGTCCCTGCAGATATGGCGAGGTTGCAGATGTGGGTTATAGCGGGGGTCAGAAGGTGAGCATATCTTTTCAGTAACCGGCCAGGGATCTGATCAGAACCGACAGCACAATCATCCCTTAATCCTTGAACGAGTTGCAGGATCTCAGATTCGTCCGTAGGGAGCATGACCAAGGAATGAAGAGGAGCGGTTTCCGCGAGATTATTAGCTATGTTTCTGGGAGGAAATGAATGAGAAGTTATTTGCTCGGCTAGGTTGCGTCCAACGTTTGCAATCAACGAGATGACCTCGTTGATACCCTTGTCCGGATCGTCGCTTGAGATGAGGCAGGAGGAGTGGTCTGTTACCCTTTTGGAGCCGCTAATCTGTTTTATAACATCCCATAACTTCTTTTTGTTGCCACTTGCGTTCTCAATCTCTTGTTTTTCATAGTTCCTTTTAGCTTTCTTCAGAAGTGAAGTGCAAAAGTTTCTATATCGCTGGTATGTATTTCGTTATTTGGGTCCCTTTTCAATTTTTTATACAGATTATCCCTGTTGCGCATGCATTTTAACAGCCCTTTTGTAATCCACGGCTTACTGACTAGTTTCCTTTTAGGTATTTTTACTAATTTAGAGTTATCTTTTATGGCCTTTGCCAGACAACTTACTAGCAAGTCAGTCTCTTTATTTACATCGCTGCAATTTAGGATAATCTGAAAATCTGTCTTACTTAGAGCTGAATCTAGGTTATCATAATCAATACGGTGACTCATTTTATTTGAGTACTCTAGATGAGACTTGTGAGCAAGGTCAAGGCTAATGGCCACACTTTCGTGATCCGTAATTGATGATTCGACCATGATGTGATCCAGACACGTTTTTCCTTGGGTTGGTAGTACATGACCTGGCAGCATGGAGTGACTAGCCAGGACATTAAGGTATTCGTGAGAGCGTTTATCTGGACTATTCATCACTGTATCTATGTTTATGTCACCGCAAAGTATTATGTTTTTGTAGTTGCTTAATGAAGTTAGGAGTACATCGAGGGCGTTATTAAAATTGCTAGTATTATGTTGGCCGGGAGCCCGGTAGATTCCAAGAATACAAGTATCTGAATTTAATTTGAGTAATATACAGTTTGCGTCACTAAATGGTGGTTCTTCCACTGACACTTTGAGTTGTTTTTTGTAAAAAATAACTACTCCTTCATTTTGTGTCTTATGCAAAGTGGTTGATGCATAGTTATAATTGTCAAGGATGGGTATATCCTTGGCTGACCGTAGCCAACATTCAGAAAGAACCAACACGTCCCATGCTACATTAGACCTATGCAGAAGTGTAATAAAGTTTGGCATATTGCATGAAATACTACGTATATTTTGCGAGAGAATGTTGAGCAAATGATTGTCATTGTTTATAAAAAAAATAATTAAATAATGTCAATATGTACATATATAAAAAAAAAAACATTCAAAATGCAGAAATTGGAAGCAGCTCAATCCCAAGCCTTTTTGTCCTCAATATAATCTTTAACGGTATAAAAGGCTTTCTGGCACAACTTACGTTTAATAAATGATTTGAATTTATTAAGGCTTAGATCTTGAACGTGGCTAGGTAGTTTATTATAAAAGCTTATACATTGGCATCTGAACGTGCCACCTATTTTCTTGAGCCTTGTTGTAGGTACAACAAATTTATGTTTGTTTCTAGTATTTATATTATGGATATCACTGTATTTTTTAAACAATTTTATGTTTTTATGGGCATATAAAAGATTTTCATAAATATACTGAGAAGGCACAGTCATTACATTAATCTCTTTAAATTCGTCTCTGAGAGAGTGTCTCGGACTTAATTTATAAATTGACCGAACAGCTCGCTTCTGCAAAACAAAGATAGTCTGAAATATCGGCGGCATTTCCCCACAATAGAATACCGTACGACATTACACTATGAAAATAGCTAAAGTACACTAAACGGGCAGTCTCTATATCAGTTAAATTAAGAACTTTTCTAACAGCGTATGCTGCGAAACTTAGCTTTTTGGATAATTTATCTACATGTGGACCCCACTGTTGCTTAGCATCCAAAGTTATGCCCAAGAATACTGTGTTGTCTTCAGGATTCAATTCCTCGCCCTTTATCAACACATTAGTTTTCACCTGCCTAACGTGGGGTAGCGTAAACTTAATGCATTTGGTTTTTTTCTCATTTAAAGCAAATTATTAACATTGAACCAGTGGACTACTTTCGAGATCGCGCTATTTATATCGTCAGTAACTAACTGCTGACGTTTAAGTTTAAACAAAAGAGAAGTGTCATCTGCAAACAACACTATATCATGATTATCCTTTATGAGGTACGGCAAGTCATTAATATAAATAAGAAACAAGAAAGGACCAATAATTGAGCCCTGTGGGACTCCCATCGTTACTATAGATCCGGGTGATCTTTTTCCGTTAACGTAAACGCTCTGAATCCTTTTACTCAAGTATGAAGTAAGAAGATCCAGAGCAGTGTTCCGAATCCCGTAGTGGCGGAGTTTCCTGATTAAGGTTTCGTGAAGAACGCAATCGAATGCCTTGGACAAATCACAAAAGATGCCCAAGGCATCGCATTTATCTTCCCATGCATTATAAATATGTCCTAATAGTTCAACACCGGCGTCAGTAGTTGAACGACCCCTTGTGAAACCGAACTGTTTGCTATGTAATAATTTATGTTTATTAAAAAATCTTTGCATTTAGTCTAAAATTAATTTCTCAAAAATTTTACTAAAGGTAGGTAGTACAGAAATAGCTAGGTCTATAATTTGTGGGGTCTGATGTACTACCTGATTTAAACAAAGGTATTATTTTACTATTTTTCATAAGATCAGGAAACTCCCCACTGTCAATACAACTATTAAAAATAAGAGCTAGAGTAGGTGCTACAATGTCAATAATAGACTTAGCTACTTCTACAGAATTACCCCACAGATCTGCAGTCTTTTTTACATTTAAAGTGTGAAAGGTTTTAATTATATCTCTACAGGTAATATATTCAAAATGAAATTCCGATTCACAACCATTAACATTTTCCTTAAGCAGAGACTCAGCAACAGAAGGTGATGAGTTTAGTGATTTAGTAGTTGAAACGGGAATATCTGAAAAGAAATTTTCAAATGCCTCGGCTTATGTAGTCAGTATTTCTGTGACTAGATCTTCCCGTTTCACTATTAATAATATTCCAAGTCGTTTTAATTACATTACTGCTGTTTTTAATCTTTGAACCCAAATAACGTGACTTGGCCATATAAAAAACTTTTTAAAATAATTTTGAATAATTTCTAACATACAAATTAAATTCATCAGTGTTATTATAAGTCCTTTCATTGTACAGTTCATAAAGCCGTGTTCTACTTTTATGAATACCAATGGTAGCCCAATCACTATATGATGCATTACTATTAACCGAGATAGTCTTGGGAATAAAGGTGGAATCAAATTGTTTACAGTATACATTAAAAAAATTATCATAAAGATGATTAGGATCAGCATGAATAGACAAAACTGGTAATTTATTAATGAGTTTATTTTTAAAAGCCTCCAAGCGACTTGCAGTTTTGGGGTTAACAGTGATATCCTTTTTAGCCACTTTTTGTTTTGGTTTTGAATAGTAATCCTTTGCCCGCAATGATCAGAATCTAGTAAAGTTATAATTTCTTTGTGGCTTGGTAAAATGTCCGTATAAATATTATCTAGGCATGTGGCACTAATAGGGGTTATTCTTGTGGGCTCCAAAAATAGGTTTAGAAGATTGTAGGACTGAAACAGACTTAAAATTTTACTACAAGAACCTGAGTTTTCTAATAAATTGACATTAAAATCACCGCAAATGATAACGGACTTGTTTGAGTTACAAATCCTGTGTAACACTTCATCCATTACCTTTTCAAAGCAGTCATACAATCCTGAAGGGGGTCTATATACACTTAATACAATAGAGTGCTCCAATTCTATACAGGCAATTTCAACAGTACGCTCAACAGAAAAGCTCACAATATCTTTACGATCTTTAAATTTGAGCTGGTTACTTACTAAAATTAATGAGCCACCATGTATAGCATTTATTCTGCTAAACGAACTACCAACCTGGTGATTATTAAAATTGAACAAGAACTGATGGCTTTTCAGCCAATGTTCTGTTATACAAAGAATGTCAATATTATTACAATTCATAAATAATTCTACTTCTAAATCTTTGTTCATAAATCCTTGAATATTTTGATGCACCAGGTTGATACTATTTACTGATTTTAAACATTTTTTTGAGTTATTTTTTAAATTCTGTACATTTAAAACTCAAACTCAAAGCATTTATTTCAATTAAACCAATTACAGGCACTTTTGAATTGTCAAGGGGTCGGTCAGTCAGAAAGATGAAGCTAGTTGCCCATTCCAAAGCGTAGGTACCTATGGAGAAGAACGGGCAAGAAACTCCATGGACACTCTTTTAAATCAAAATAATATGGTTACAGAGTCTTGTTTACATCATTCATGTTAAAAATTATACATGTGAGAACGATGCAGAACGTTAAAAGCGTCCGTAATGAAAACACGAAATAAAAAAAAAAAAAAACAATTCAAATAGGTATTAAATTAAAATAAGCCATGGCAGCAAAGAGATGACCAGTCCCTACTGACGGCGCCCGTTCACGAACATGACGCATGTATTAGCACCATTCAGCTCAACCATTTTGAAGGGAGCTAAATGATCCAACACACGCGAGACATTTGAGTGAGCGTGAAATACTCTCAGCTGCCAGGGCACATTCAAGTCAATAAAAGGCGTACCCAGTAAATGGAAGCTTTATAGTATGTACATAGTACTCACACATGTGCTATGCAATTATACAATACTAGGTGATTGAATTTATATAATGCAAAAATAGTATTTTAAAATTTTCAGCAGCTCCAACAGTGTTTTTCAATGCTAATCAATTTATTTGTGCGTCCTTATGGAGCAGGACCAGCGTTTAGCCAAGCATTTTTGTCAGTGATGTAATCCCCCAATTTATAATATGCCTGGCTGCATAGTGTGCGTTTTATACAAGATTTAAATTTCGTTTCATTCAGTTGAAGTATGTGGGTAGGTATTTTATTGTAACATTTTAAACAGTAGCCCATGAAAGACGAGTCTACTTTAGCCAGCCTGAAACCTGGTTGAACTAATTGTTCCCTATTTCTAGTGATATAATTGTGTCTTTCACCTCTTTTACTAAAGAGATGTAGATTTTTCCTTACGTACATGATATTTTCATAGATATATTGACAAGGTACCGTCATGATGTTAATATCTTTAAACAGTTCCTTTAGAGAGTCACGCCTGCGGAGGCTGTATATGGCTCTGACAGCCCTTTTCTGCAGAATAAAAATAGACTCGATGTCTGCAGCCCATCCCCATAGTAAAATACCGTACGACATGATACTATGAAAGTAACTAAAATAGACCAGTCTCGCGGTATCAACATCAGTAAATTGACGGATTTTTCTCACAGCATATGCTGCTGAACTTAGCCGTCCTGCAAGGGATGTTAAATGGGGACCCCATTGAAGCCTTGAGTCGAGCGTGATCCCTAGGAAAACAGTACTATCGACGAATTCTAGTTTCTCTTGATTCAATATCTCACAATTATTACTTTTGACATTTGGTAAAGAAAATCTTATGCACTTCGTTTTTTTCCCATTTAATACTAAATTATTAGCAGTGAACCAATTTTGGATCTGCAGTAGGGCGTTATTTACGTCGTCAAGATTTGATGCACGTCTATTAATTTTAAAAATCAAGGACGTATCGTCAGCAAATAACACCATTTGTGGTTGAGTTTTTAACAAATGGGGTAGATCATTAATATATACTAAAAAGAGGAAAGGACCTAATATCGAGCCCTGTGGTACACCCATTTTTACTTTTAAGCCAGGTGAATTGACACCATTTATTTGAACGTGCTGTTGTCTATCATTTAAATAAGATTTTACTAAACTGAGCGCAAGTTTTCCCAGTCCGTAATGCTCAAGTTTTAAGAGTAAGGTTTCGTGTTCGACGCAATCAAAAGCCTTGGAGAGGTCACAAAAAATCCCTATGGCGTCTTGGGACTCTTCCCAGGCCGCAAATATGTGTTTTAATAAGGTGACACCGGCATCAGTCGTACAACGTCCCTTGGTAAAACCGTATTGTTGGTCATGTAATATTTTATTGGTGTTAAAATGATTGAGCATTTGGTTCAGCATCACCTTTTCAAACACCTTGCTGAAAACCGGTAACACGGATACGGGTCTATAATTATTGGTATCCTTACTGTCCCCCGATTTGAAAAGTGGTATTACCTTACTGTATTTCATTAGATCCGGGAAAACTCCTTGATCCACACACAAATTAAATATTAAGGCTAAGTACGGCGCTATTGTCTCAATAATGGAGGTACATACTTTGATAGACATTCCCCATATATCTTCGGTTAATTTGATCTTGATTTGCTTGAAAGCTTTTATTACAATTTTGGGGTTTATATGCTTGAATTTAAATTCAATCTGGCAGGATGAAACGTTTGCTTTTAATAAATCAATAGAACGTAAGGGCGAGGAATTTAAGGTTTCAGCAGTAGTTTTATGCGGGATACTGGTAAAGAAATTTACAAATTCTTGAGCAACCTCTTTGTTAGTGCTTATGAGACCACGCGAAGTCTCTAGTGCGAAATCATTATTATGTCTTTTATTCCGGTTAGTTTCGTCATTTATAATTTTCCAAACCGTCTTTATTTTATTATCGGCTGATTTAATCTTGTTGCTAATATACAAGGCTTTAGCTACCTTACAAGTATTTTTAAACGTTTTGGAGTAGGTACCAACGTATTTATTAAAAGTTTCAGAATTAATATAAGGCTTAAGGCCATACAGCTCAAACAATTTTTCTCTACTTTTCCTAATACCCTTAGTTGCCCAGTCACTGAACAAAAAATTTGGACAAATAGTTTTAGTTTTCTTCTTCAAAGTGTTATTGAACTCGGTGCGCACTATCGAAAAGAACTCATCATATAATTCATTTACATTGTTTTTAATTTGGCCTGGTACACTTAACTTACTAATTAAGTTATTATTAAATCTATTTAGATTTTCATCATTATAGCTAGAGGCTGCCTCTATTGTCTTAATTTCTAATTTAAATTATTAACAATGTCATTAATAGTGACCAAATTATTGGCAGAATTATTTATAATGTCATTGCATTGCTCAAAAGAAGCAAGTTGTTTAGCCAAATGTTTGGCTGTAATAGAAAAAAAATAAGATTGCGACACAGCTATCTGTCTTTTATAATAGTCAGAAAGATAGTACATAACACTGTTATATCTATCTTTTGTCAAATAGAAATTATTACTAACATAATTGTTAATATCAACTAAATGGAACATGTTATTACTAAATGTCAAGTTATGTAATGTCATATTCAATTCAAATCTTACGCTATTTTCTTCCTGTGGCAAACTGTTACTATAAGGAAATGTAAACAACACAACTTTTTTTAAACTAAGGTTGCATAATGTTCTATGATACTGGAGCAGTTCTCCTTTGTTTACATTTCCCCTATTACCCATAAAAATTAATAAAGTTGTATCCTGGGTAAAATTACATTTAATAATTTCTTTCTTAATATGAAACAAAGTAATCACTGTAATCTATGATTAATACTAACTAAACTGTAAGCTGGTAGTGTGTTATGTTAGTCATTATTAGGGATAGGGTAAGGTAGGTATAGCAAACAAGGCAACGTTCGGGCAGGACAATATCTGCCGGGTCTACTTGTGTACAATAAAAACGGAAAGTAGTTTAATCATCTTCATCGTTATCTAATATAATTGTGTCAAGGAATGACGCAGGGCAACTTATAACATCTTGGTGCCTAGCTAAAAACCAAACTAGATACATTGTATGCGCACAACAACCAATTGTCCTCCAGGTGTCAACAAAATTAAAGAACACTCCCCGATCCCGTAACTCCTTCACATCATTGAGTCCGTTAGTCTCCATTTACTTTCACTGCAACCCACCCATTTTAATATATCTGGCGATGACACTTGGCTCGACTAAATCCTTACATCCGCACCCACCCTTGTTCCCTCTCACGGTCAGTGTCCCGTTCCTAGTTTTTCCCATCATGACCTCATTTTCCTTTCGTATATCCTAAAACCACCTAAACCTATCCCAAAAGTTCTGCACATGCGGTGTTTTGCGCGTATGGACGTTGAGAGGCTTCGTCAGGATGCGTCAGACCTCTGTTGGGAACCACTGGCAGCGGCGACAGCTGTCCTTGCTCTCTATGACAAACACGCTCCTGTTAAGCAGATTAAACTTCGGCGTCCTCCAGCTCCTTGGATAACAACAGGGGTTCGAATGGCGATGAGGCGCAAGGATCGGGCCTTTCGTAAATTTAATAAAAAAATAAATTTAAAATTTAAAAAAAGTTTTTATTTTTGTAAAAAAGTTTTTATTTTTCACTTTTTAGTGGGTACTTTTGTAATTTATCTAAGTTACAATAGCCTAATGTCAACTGCTCATCACTTGTTACAAAATATTGCTTTTCCCGATGTTGGGACGTTAACCACTCACCATACGCATTGTGACGAGCATAAATTGCTTAATAACCATATTGTTACGAGCTTCGGGTTCGTGACAATAAAAACTGCCGATTTAATAACCAAAAAAATGACACTTTAATAATCAACACTAATTACAACTCAAACACACTAATTACAAAACACAATTGCACTACAGATTATTCTAGTAATGTGGATAACTGTAAAAAACCAGTGTGTAATTAAAACCTATATCGCGTAACCGTCGTTTCTGTTCAACATCCCTATAAAATCAAAGTTATTCAGGAAACTGTTAATGTTTTTCAAGTCCTCACAGCTGAAGAATTGACTTTATTCGCAGTAGGTTTATACCAAATAAAACTCGCTCCAAGTTATTATAGCGAGCATATACGCAATAATGAGACATTTATAATACAACAATATAACGGAACCCTCAACGATTTATCTGCATTTAATATACCGTCTGATAATATTCATCTCTTTAGAATCGACATAAAGAGTACATCATCGAAAGTATAGTTGATGTAAACAGTGATGAACTAGAGGCCATAAAAAACTACTGTTGGTCATGTTTCACGGGTAGGAGGACAATTGGTTGTTGTGCGCAGACTATGTATCTGGTTTTTAGGATGGGCTATAAGGCACCAAGATGTTATAAGTCGCCCTGCGTCATTCCTTGACACAATTATATTAGGTAACGATGAAAATGATTAAACTACTTTCCGTTTTTATTGTACACTAGTAGACCCGGCAGATGTTGTCCTGCTCGAATGTTGACTTGTTTGCTATACCTACCTTACCCTATCCATAATAATGACTAACATAACACACTACCAGTTTACAGTTTAGTTAGTATTAATAGATTACAGTGATTACTGATACTGCCGTCATAAAGAAAAAGGGCACAAATAACATTTTTTCCAAAATTGAGTAAACAAACGGTCCTATCCGCCTATTTATATGGTGTACATAATAAAGAGTATTCTATTCTATTCTATTTTTTTTATTCTAAATATTAGTTGTGCTCTTTTTATTTATGACGGCAGAATAGTTTATTGTCAGTGATGATTAAAAATCATCAATAACAGATATTTTATTAATAGAGTTTTATCAATAATGATTAAAAATAGTCCATTTATTTGTTTTAGTTCATTTTTGGTCAATAAATAATTCACATCGAAAAACTTGTTTTTCTCTTGACTCCCTGGACAGAATTTGGATCGCTTCGGTTTATATGTTAGTAATGACATACGGAACAAAATGCACTATGGGGTCATTCTGGGCAGCACTTGGTCCAAACCCTGTCAATGTCCTTTAAAGAATGACATAATCCGAATTACAGATAATGACAATCCAGAGCAATTTATAATAAGTACATTTACCAGTCACAACATGAGTTTGTTTAACTCGGACTCATCATTGATACGCACTGGCGATGACCCTTCTTCTTTCTTGATGTAGACCTCCCCGTAGGCCGCAGCAAGCTTTTTGTCCTTGACATTTAGGCGCGCAACATAAAATAACCTTCTTGTTTTGGTTGACAAGTACTCTGAAATAAATAGTGTACGTAAATCGCCTGGGAAATGAGGGAATCCAGGACATGTTGCGGCCTGGTGCACGAGCAGTGGCAGCAAGCGGATGGTGCACAATGTGCTGGAAGTATTCAAGGGCGAGTGGTCGTCGTATAACTACTCTCGTGCATATTAGAAAATAAAGGTGAGCTGTACTGTTACCGACTTCACAAAAAGGAGGAGGTACTATGTTCGGATGTTTTTTTTTTGTTTACGATTCTGTTGCTGAATGCTCGTTAGTAAAAGCGAGTTGTGCAGCCAAATTAAGTGGCAACCAAGTTAATTATGTTTCGTTGACTGGTATTGATCAAACGTGTATTCAGCACATAAAAAATCATGTGTAGCGTTGCGATTAGATAGCAACAAGTTGAGATTTTATTTTTCTACCCGACATTTACTTGCAAAGTAACATTATGATAGAACAATGGCAGCTATAACAACTAGTGTTATTATAGTTTATAGCTAGTGTTATTAGAAAACGAAGAGCGAAATCAGATTAAGTATACGACTTAGTTCGATCAGGAGTTCAGAGGTCCGCTTAAGGTAGTTGAAGTTTTGGACGGTGATCCCAATACGTTAAAAGATTTAAATTCTAACCGTATTACAAGTATGCTCACGATCGCATACGAAAGATGCCTCTAAGTGGTGTTCCTAACGAGTTAAACGTAGAAGACGGTAACGAGAGTTCACCGAGTAGTTAGAGCACATACCATGGCTAGGTCGCACTGTACGCACTTGTCTGTAGTCGTAACTGCAACTCACGTATGAGTTGTTCAGGGCGCGATGTGCAGCTGGTGGTGCAGCGGGGACCAGGGTCCCAAAGGAGACTATTGTTGCGTTGGTCTTGTAATGACCTGGGATTCGTAGACTCTATGTAAAGTCAAGTGTGTCGTTGTATCAATTGAGGTGATGACGACATTTGTGGCATGAGTGTCACTAGCTGCTGCGGCAGTAGGGCCATGAGCGTTTTATGTGATCTACTCGTAAGTTGATATTGTAATGTACACTAGGACTCACAGGTTGATATTAGGAAAGAGCAATAACCCAATTACACTGATATCGGCTCGCAGCCAGCGTCCACGTCTTCTCTCCGCGGCGGTCGGTAGGCTCGTGCCCCCCGCCCCGCGACCCCGCGCGTGCGCTGCTCGAGACGACAGAGTTATCCACCACAGACTATAAATGTCTATACACTACATCCCTCCCTTGTTATTGTTGAATTGAGATGTCTGTTGTTGTCATGTTTATTGAAATACTGAATTTAAGTATTCGGTCCAGGACACGCCGGCCCCCCAGGATTCTTTCCTTTTTCGCTTTGATAAATCCAATTTAATGGAGACTTTATGGTTTCCTCACGATGCCCTCCTTCACCACTTTGTTACGTCCAATTGAATGGATGTCAAATGCGTCCAATTTAATGGATGCCTAATGCGTCCAATTTAATGGATGTCTATCTACCACGCGGAAACTCTCCGTACTGGTAATGCCACATGTCTTCAAAGTATTGGTTCTCAGACATGCCGGTTTCCTCACGGTGTTTTCCTTCACCGTTGATGAACAGTGGTGATGAGTGATAACTGATAATACACAAAATGTCTGCCTGGTTTCGAACCCACGACTTTAGTCGGGCTAGTTATTATGTCTAGATGTAAGTATGACACAGTACGTGACCTGTTTTTTTTTTTTTTTTAGTGAATAAGTATTGAATTTAAATCACACTGGTTTGACATAACTCATGTTTGGTAAACAATAATTATTTAGATCTTTTTAACACAACTTCAAATTCACACGAGGCCAATGACACCGCGCAGACTGCACGCGAGTGTTTTTATTCTTTCTATTATTTTATTTCTGTCATTGTGGTTGTGTCCCTACACTTCTTATCGAATATGTATCTTACCTACTTCGTTTCTTTCCATATTCAAGAACCTACCTTTAGATTCACCGCTTGTATTTCTATAATAAGTTCCCAACAGTTGCCATAGACTTTGAACCTTATCATGAAGGTATGACATTAAGTTTTTGTTCCCAAAACGATAATTATCTGAGAGTCTGAATTCAAATATATTGAATCTTCTAATTATTCAGTTGATTAAAACTTCCAAACAGCACTAAAGGGGTTTCCATATTTCGATATAACTAGGTACTATAATAATAATTCCAGTACTAAGCCATCTCCGAGGATGCGCGTATTTCTGTGGTTACTTTTCCTTCCTTTAATTTTTTTTTTCCAAGTTTATTTAGGTAATGAACAATAATTGATTTAGAAGACGACATTACGAGTCAATGCGAACTTTTTAGGATTAATGTTAATTAAGTAGTATCATTACTTTTAACCACTTCAATACCTATTTATAGGTACCTAGTACTTGACAACATTATCGGTGTTTAACCTTGTACGCACTGTGTCAACTAAGTTACAAACTGTTTTATAAAATTAGTTCTTGGTGCCTCGATAGATGGCGTTGAACGATTATTTAAATCGCGGTGTCAAGATTTTCCGTCGAAACTATATAAGGTCTCTTTGGACTTAGAATAATTTAGTCTTGCCAAATATACCGTTGGAACATGGTTGCTGCGTTTTATTGAAAACCTTCGGATGGTGCATCCGAAGCCCTAAGCAGACCCTGGCTGGACATCATCAGGTCGTACATGGTCCTTCGAGCCGGATACACCAGTATCTGGGCACCGAAGCGGTGGTGCAATTTTTGCGTAACTGAGTGAGGGGGGGGGGGTCTTCCGAGGAAGCAGACCAGCTCGTGAGGAGCTGCTGCATCATCAATCAGGAGCCAGGGTTTGGTGGTGAATCCTGCCTTGGACTTCGAGACAGGCGCTGGCGCTGTCAGGATATTGGACCCGGAAGCCACCTCAAGAATCGAGGGTGACCACGTGGAGTGACGTCACGAGGTTGGTGCAATCGTGAGTGAATGAACCAAAGTGAAGTGAAAGAAACGTGAGTGTTTGAACAAATTTTAATTAGTGACTGTCAAGGTGACATTTACTGTCACTGTCAAATAGTGACAGCTGTCATTTCCAAAAGTGACACGGACTGTCACTGTCATTGAATGTGACGTTGACAGTGACACAGCCTGTCATTCAAGGTGACAGTGACACGGACCGTCATTCGAAGTGACGTTAATTGTCATCGGCATTACAAATCTGCAAACTTTAGGAAAACGTTCCAGAGACTTTAACTTTTAGATATTTAACAAAAATATTGTGTTTAATTTACGTTGTTTATTTGGTTTGGACTGAGTCCTTTGCGTTTCTTTACATGAATAACTTAGTTTAGTTAGTAGTTGAACTTCGATAATTAATTTTATACTTGTTTAATTATTTTGTTTTTTTTCTCTCGCCTAGTTGTTTGTTATTTTTAAGATGGAGTCCAAACTGTTACTTCAAAGTGTAAATTTGAATAACATTGTAAAGGCTAGACGTAACTTTAAAAAGTCTCCTAAGGAAAGGATCACGGATGTTTACGTTCAAGTGAGATTGGAAGCATTAGAAAAATTATGGGATGTATTTACTTCTACCCACATAACGTTAATCGAAAAATTTGGTTCTCAGTTAAGTGATCATGAATATTTAAAAAATGATATGTATGATGAAGCTGAAGAATGTTATTTAGAATATAAAACAGAATTGAAATCTGTTTTACTGTTATTTTGTAAAGATTCAAAAGATGAAAACGTGTGCAAGGGGACTCCACAAGATGAAACAAAATCTCAGACTGTTCAACTACCAAAAATAGTTATCCCTAAATTCTCTGGAAAGTATGAAGAATGGATTTGTTTCCGAGATTTGTTTATTTCATTAGTACATAGTAATTTAAATTTGAGTAATGTCCAAAAAATTCATTATTTGAAAAGTTACTTGACCGGTGAAGCCGAACAATTAATAAGACAAATACCGATTGCAGACGACAACTATGAAAGATGTTGGTCGTTATTAAAAGGTAGGTATAATAATAAACGGTATCTATCTCACAACATAATAAGGCGACTTCTTAGTCAGAAAAACATTACTGCAGAATCAGCATATCATTTAAAGGAATTAGTGGACACTACTAGTGACTGTTTAAGTGGGTTGGCAAACCTCGGAATAGATGTAGCAAATTGGGATATAATGATCATTCATATTTTAACTTTAAAATTGGACTTGGAATCGAGAAAGCAATGGGAGTTTGAATTCAGTAATAGCAACAGTTCCGATGACTTGCCAACTTACCAGCAATTCAAAGATTTCCTAACAAATAGATACAGGGCCCTAGAGTTTATTGATAATAAACCTTCAGCAAACAGAACAAACGGCAATAATAATTCCAAATTAAAATCATTACATGTATCCGAAGTTGTCTGTTCGTTTTGTTCTGAAGATACTCATAGGTTAAGTGGTTGTAAGAAATTTTCTCGTGAATTAGTGGACAAACGTCGCGATTTCGTCACTACAAAAAATTTATGCTTCAACTGCTTGGGTAATAACCATACAGCGAGGGCTTGTCGCATTAGTACCAAATGTAAATTATGCCATCGTCGTCACCACACACTACTGCACCCAAAGAACTCAGATACGCCTGAGACCACTGATGTCAATTCAAACCGGGAAGCGGGCAAGAGCGCTTCGCAGCAGGAAACAGAGTCTCCTAAAGCAGGGAGTTCTGCTGAAAAAACAGAAAGCCAAACGTCGGTAGTTAGCTGTTTTTCGACAGGTAAAATTAGTAAGCAGGTTTTGCTAGCGACGGCGCTAGTCAAGGCAGAGTCGAAATTCGGTAATCTTCACGTTTTAAGAGCGTTACTGGACCAAGGCTCGCAGGCAAACTTTGTCACTGAAAGCACGGTTCAGGACCTGAAATTAAAAAAGATTTCGTTGAGAAGTAAGATTTCTGGTCTAGGGGGAGATCAAGAATTACTTTCTAAATCAATAGTGTACATGAAAATTCGATCTAGAGTCAATCCACATTGCACATTCACCTTTAAGGCTCATGTTCTGTCCTCAATCACTACTCTCCTTCCAACGAGGAAATTAGATGTATTCGAATGGTCAGAATTAGGAGGGATTGATCTTGCTGATCCGAAGTATCATCAACCTAATAAAATAGACCTTTTATTAGGAGCTGAGATGTATAGTCAGATTATAAATGAGGGATTGATGCATAGTCCTACAGGTTCGCTTATTGCTCAGTCTACAGCTTTAGGTTGGATTTTATCTGGAGTTGTAGATTCATCCGTTACTCGAACGGAAGGTGTACTGTCATTACATTGTCAAGTGCAAAAAGAAGAGGATCTACTAAAACGATTTTGGGAACTGGAAACAGATCAAGAGCCCTCTAGTCAACAGAAAATGACAAATGAAGAAATAAAATGCGAAGAGCTGTTTAAAGCTACGACGGTCAGAGATGTAAAGGGCCGTTACATAGTGAACTTACCATTCCGAAGCGAAGATCCAGGCTGCAAATATGGCGATTCAAGATCCATAGCTATAAAGCGGTTGCATGCCCTGGAAGCTAAACTTAATAAAAATGCCGAGCTCAAAGCAAAATACGCCGAGGTAATACAAGAGTATTTACTACTAGGTCACATGAAGCCACTAGCCGAAAAGGATAGAGAAAATAAACATGCGGTCTACTTACCTCATCACGCGGTTGTGAGAGACGATAAGGACACCACGAAGGTCCGAGTCGTCTTTGACGCTTCCTGCAAGGGAAGTAATGGGGTTTCTCTTAACGATGATTTAATGATCGGTCCTGGGCTGCAACCCGATTTGCGACATCTATTAATTCGGTGGCGAACTTACCGTATTTGCTTAATATCGGATATAATTAAAATGTATCGAATGGTGCGCGTGGCTGATGAACACACAGACTTTCAACGCATTGTGTGGAGAGACCACAAGGACTCGGCCATTAAGGATTATAAGTTACTTACCGTAACCTTCGGGACGTCTTCTGCGCCGTTCTTAGCGGTTCGAGCGATGCAGCAGGTGGCGTATGATGAAGGAGCAAATTACCCAATGGCGGCTGAAAGAGTCCTCAAAGATTATTATATGGATGATCTGCTGACCGGTTGTGATACTATTGAAGAAGGCATACAAATTTACAGTCAAATGGAAGAGTTACTGGCTAAAGCAGGATTCAGTTTACAGAAGTGGTCGAGCAACAGCGATGAATTACTGGAGAAAATAATCGGTGAAAAGTGTAAAGGGCAAGAAAGGTTAGGTAAAGAGATCGACATTAAGCAGGATGCGATAATAAAAACACTGGGACTTACCTGGAACAGAAGCAGGGACGCCTTCCAGTACTCTGTCAAGTTGTCTCCATTGCGGGAACCTGTAACAAAAAGAAAGGTATTATCGGAAATCGCAAGATTATTTGACCCTTTAGGATGGGTAGCTCCCGTGATTGTACTGGCCAAAATGCAAATTCAAAAATTATGGATTTCTGGGATCACATGGGATGAAGAAATCCCATCTGAAATAAAAAATGAATGGTATACTTACCGCAGTAGTTTAGGTGAGTTGAAAAATATTGCGGTACCTAGGTGGGTAAGTACCAACTCTAGCAATGCCCGAGTAGAATTGCACGGCTTTTGTGACGCCTCGAAATCGGCATATGCTGCGGTCATTTATCTTCGAGTGATTGATTCGGCGGGCAACATTCAGATTTCGTTAGTTACTGCCAAAACCAAAGTCGCACCGATAAAACAAGTGTCGATTCCGCGACTAGAGTTGTGCGGGGCAGTATTGCTGAAAAGACTTTTGTTAGAAGTAGCAAAGGTATTGCATATAGAAAAGCAGAATGTGCGAGCTTGGACTGATTCCAGCATTGTGCTAGCCTGGCTTAATGGTTTGCCGAATAAATGGAAGGTATTTGTCGCGAATCGGGTGTCAGAGATACTTACCTCGTTGGATCCATGGCAATGGTCGCACGTTCCTACAAAACAAAACCCCGCCGACTGCGCCTCTAGGGGCATGCTTCCTGCAGAGCTAAGCAAGCATTCATTGTGGTTTCAAGGACCTGATTTCTTGCGGGAAATAAACATTAATTATGATAAATCTCTAGATTTAAACACTGACTTAGAGTCGGTAGGAGTGCATCACGTTGTAGAAGTTCCGGACATCTGTGATCGATATGCAACGTTGACACGGCTTACCAGGGTTGTAGCATATTGTAGGCGTATGTTGACAACAAAGAAAATCAAATCTGAAAAAGGGTGGAAAGGTTATTTACGAACCGAAGAAATAAATGAAGCTTTCGAGACTTGCGTGCGATTGTGTCAGAGAAAATATTTTGAAGAGGAAATAAAAGCATTAGAAAAGAAAGAACAAATTAAATCAAAAAGCATTTTAAAAACATTAACTCCATTTTTAGATGCAAAAAATATTTTAAGGGTAGGCGGCAGATTAGAAGAATCCGAATTAAATATTTCAAGAAAACACCCCATTATCTTACCAAAAAAATCACACTTTACTCATTTAATTATTGATTTCGGTCATAAGCAAACTCTTCATGGGGGTACACAATTAACCTTGAGTTACATTTATAATAAATTTTGGATCTTCGGAGCAAAACAGCTCGTATCTGGCCATATACGGAAATGTATAACATGCGTTAAAAACAATGGACTTACCTGTAATCCACTGATGGGGCAGCTACCTTCAGCTCGTGCCAAACCGTCTCGCGCATTTCTTCGCAGTGGTGTAGACTTTGCTGGACCTATTAAATTACGTACAGCAAAGGGTCGTGGACATAAGGCTTATAAAGGATATATATGTTTGTTTATCTGCATGTCAACGCGTGCCGTTCATATTGAAGCAGTATCTGACCTTACGTCGGAAGGATTTTTGCAGGCCTTCAAAAGGTTTGTAGCGAGAAGGGGCCATTGCCAGGAGGTGTGGAGCGACAATGGCACAAATTTTGTAGGCGCTGCAAAGGAACTGGGTATCCTTTTTACCAGGGAAAGGAATAGTATTTTGCCGGAGATAGCGGAAACTTTAGAGACTAACGGAACGTCCTGGCATTTTATTCCGCCTCACGCGCCCAACTTCGGGGGACTGTGGGAGGCTGGAATAAAATCGGTGAAGTATCACCTAAAACGCGTCGTTGGCACTTCCACTCTAACTTACGAGGAACTAGCAACTGTGTTAGCTCAAGTGGAAGCATGCCTAAACTCTCACCCGCTGTCTAGATGGGGAACCAATTCCGAAAATATGGACATTCTGACTCCTGGCCACTTCCTGGTTGGGGAGCCTCTTGTTACGCCACCAGATTATAACTTCGAAAACTCTAATTTAAACTCGTTAAAGAGATGGCAGTATACCCAACGTATGTTGCAAACATTCTGGCGAAAGTGGTCTCAGGAATATTTGAGGCAATTCTTTTATAGACATAGATGGACCTCGGAAACTCCCTCTCCTAAAAGAGGAAATGTGGTCTTAGTTAAGGAAGACGGTCTTCCTCCCTGTCGTTGGGTATGGGGTTTAGTAGAGAAAGAGCATCCAGGTAATGACGGAATCGTACGAGTGGTCACTATTAAAACGAAAAACTCAATTATTAGAAGACCTGTATCTAAATTATGTTTGCTCCCTGTTACTGAATAGCCCATCTAATCTGTAATAATAGTTTTTTATACTTAGGTAGGTGAATTTCTTAATAAGTATGTACGGTGGTGGGAATTAAGGTGTGTTTTGGTTGTTGTCATTTTAGTTTACTTCTATAGCATTGTTAACTTTACAATAAGCTAGTTTGGTAGTATGTAATTTTTAATTTAGCTGTTGCTGAACTTGTTAGAAGATTAAGGTCAATTTATGCTTGCCCTTAATGGGGGGAGAATGTTTAACCTTGTACGCACTGTGTCAACTAAGTTACAAACTGTTTTATAAAATTAGTTCTTGGTGCCTCGATAGATGGCGTTGAACGATTATTTAAATCGCGGTGTCAAGATTTTCCGTCGAAACTATATAAGGTCTCTTTGGACTTAGAATAATTTAGTCTTGCCAAATATACCGTTGGAACATGGTTGCTGCGTTTTATTGAAAACCTTCGGATGGTGCATCCGAAGCCCTAAGCAGACCCTGGCTGGACATCATCAGGTCGTACAATCGGTAGGTAGTTCAAGAAGTTTATTCAGACAAAAGTTTTTTTCCATGTTGGTAAAATAATCTAATTATTACCTATTTTATTGAAGTTTATGATTTAATACCCATTTTAAACACTGAATCATCAAAATCATTTAATCGTATCATGTTCCAGCATACTGGGTAAAGCTGCATCCTAACCAACTTACAGCTACTCTAATAACTGTGCAATTGTTAATTGCCTACGTCTAAAACCCAAGTCTTGTCACAATAGAAAATGTTTCCTTGAAATTTTAGTATATTAGGTAAGACATCGAATTTACTTCAATAACTTGCAGTATTTTTATGACAATTTAGGCCTTCTTATACCCCTATTACCTACTGTGTACCTAAGCAATACTTGTACGCCTTGCAAGGCAGCACATAGTGACTAACATATTTTTTGATTTTATACCATCATGTACCACAGTGGTGGTATACCTGTGTACAAATAAATGCATTTTAATTTTATTTTCAACTGATCTTCCAGCAATACATACTGACTCCTTATGTGACAAACATCTCATATTAAAGGCTTCAATACTTTCACCCCGACCATTGTAATACTTGTAACAGGACCTCACAGAGAGCAGTATTATCAAGTTTATGATAAAATAAGAATTATTCTAATCTCATAACCCGACATCACGCCTGGTCCCACCTGAGGGCCAGGCAGCGAAATAGAGTATCGTATACCTTATCTTAGCCCGTCCTGGCTAAATCCTATGCAACAGAGGGCGAGTCTACAGCCATGAATTTTGCACAAAGTTCCAATAACTTCCTGATGGAAAAACCCCACCACCCCTGGTGCTGCCTGGGCATCGAACCCAGGTCCCTACACTCAACAGTAGCGCTTGCAAATAGTAGGCGAACTAGACCACAATTATAATAATTAGTTACTATGAAAATCTTAAGAGCTCACAGCAACATTTATGTATTTACTAGCTGACCCGGCGAACCCCTCGCCGCCCCAGAGCCAAAACACTTCCTTTTTAGCGAATTTTGCCCGTGCTTCAACAGCCACTCCGCCACTCGGGGCGGACACAAATTCAACAAATCAAAGACCACAAAATCGGTCCAGCCGCTCCTAAGCCACAAATGGTGCAACCAACCCGACTCCGCCCTATATATGTATAGAAAGATGTACCTATGTTTGAATAGGTAAGCATTCTTTATTGTTATAAGTACATATGTCTTGTTTTCATATAATGTTACATGGCACCTGTAACTAAGTGACCTTTGACCTTTCACCCTTTACCACATTAAGGAATTATACTCTAACAGAACAAGGGAACTTCTCTTATCAAACAAAATTGATTTACCGATACCTTTTGATCATAATTATCATAAGAAAATATTATGATATTCTAATTTATCATTGCAATAATATCAAAGCAGTTTACTGTTATTGTGACTTCTTATTTTCACCTTGCACACATTTTATTTCAAAGTATGTATACTTATTATTTTAACTGGTTGGTACTAGTATTTAATTATAGTAATAATTACCCATCTTTTGTCTTTTCCTTAGTCTGTTGAGACCAACATGACCAACCTAAATTATGTTACCCTAGAACTCAGTGGTACTCATTAGGCAGTTCTCGCTACATGCAGGGAATTATTCTCTGCGGAACAGCTATACACTATGAGACTTTCTACTACAATCAAGTGTTTAATACCCCATTTTTTTTTTTAGTAGGCCAATCTGATACTGAGCTTAACCAAATCCATTGTAACTCGGGACCACCGAAATGTAAAAGACTAGCTCTTTTTTTTTCGGTGTCTATGCCTGCCGCCTCGAGGTAAATGTTCAGACTTCTTTTCCTTCTTTCCCAAAGGACAGAGACTGAACCAACCTCCCCTTCACATTCGAACTTCTCTAAGGTGTCTTGTTGACAAGGTAAGTAACTATTTTGCATATTTATACATTTTTAACACGCTATCGCAATCTAATGCTGGTAATAAAGCGTCTACTGTACGCGACTGTACCTAGGCTATAATTAGTACGCTACGTACCTAGGTATCTACGCCCGCAGTACACCATCAGCGCTTATGACAACGCGTAGACGTTATGGTAAACACATCCTGTGCGCACATGACGACACGTCGCCTCGTCGTCATACTGTGCTGTTCTGTGGCGCCGGCGCGTGAGTTTTACCCAGCGCGCGGCCGCCACGTGGCGAATGGGTGCTCAAAGTGTAAACACATTGATACATTATATTTGCCGATACGTGACGCGCTAACATCACAACCACTAAACCTGTACATGCACCGAACTCACACATCTGTGATGACAGTCGCAAGCCTACAGTTCCGATAGACAAGGACAGAGATAGACATTTTAATGCGTAGGTATTTTTTGCAAAAATACTGAAATTATTTAGCTGTGTGATCAACGATATTCCGTGCGCGACTGAGTGCTTAGTGAGTACAATCACTCCCTTTAATATAAACAGGCGCTGTGACTGAGTAACGTATGTACCCTTATTTAATATATCAGTGTGCAAACATAAAATTTTAAACCGTGAAAATTTCGCAATTTAATGCCATACCGGTAAATCTCCGCAATTTAATGCCATGTAGGTATGTCCGCAATTTAATGCATGTAGGTATGTCCGCAATTTAATGCCATGTAGGTATGTCCGCAATTTAATGCCATACCAGTAAATCTCCGCAATTTAATGCCATGTAGGTATGTCCGCAATTTAATGCCATACCGGTAAATCTCCGCAATTTAATGCCATGTAGGTATGTCCGCAATTTAATGCCATACCAGTAAATCTCCGCAATTTAATGCCATGTCAGTATGTCCGCAATTTAATGCCATACCGGTAAATCTTCGCAATTGAATGCCATGTAGGTATATCCGCAATTTAATGCTATACCTGTAAACTCCGCAATTTAATGCCATGTAGGTCTATACGCAATTTAATGCTATACCGGTAAACTCCGCAGTTTAATGCCATGTAGGTATATCCGCGATTTAATGCTATACCGGTAAACTCCGCAGTTTAATGCCAATTATGTAGGTATGTCACTCCCCTGATGTACACCCATAGAAACCTAGATACCTACCTAAAACACGATCAACGGAATACCTCCGTAACTCACGGCTAAGTGAGTGCCTAGTTACTTCACATTTACTTCTATTTTCCTTATTCATAAATGTTATGATAGTACACAGAACAGTAAATACACACTTTATTTTATAAGTAAGTACTAATTAATACCTACCTGCCTTGGACCAATTCATTAACTTTAGAATAGTAGGTAACTATTACCTACCTACCCAATTTAATATTACTGCTCTGTGATGCATTTTACTTATTAAAATTTCTACAGCTATAAAGGTAATAAATACGGGGGCTCGAACTCAAGGTAGATAGGTAACTTGTTGGTTACCTACTCAGTACTCATCCCACTACGGGCATAACCAAATGAAACAACATCTTTGAAGAAACCCAGCGGATAGTCACCTAGTTACCTACATAAACAATAAAATAACAATAATAGTCACTTTGATAAAAGCTTGTCATGCATGAATTTACAGCCAGTGCCTCGTGATCCGTAAGTTTTATTTATTCGACGATTTTAGTCAGTATAAATATTTTGTCCATGTATGTTTTCCTCTCTTTTCTTTTTTATAATATGTAAAAATGCTTAAAACTCACAGTTTGTCCTCGTCGCCACATGTAATGTACACTAGGACTCACAGGTTGATATTAGGAAAGAGCAATAACCCAATTACACTGATATCGGCTCGCAGCCAGCGTCCACGTCTTCTCTCCGCGGCGGTCGGTAGGTTCGTGCCCCCCGCCCCGCGACCCCGCGCGTGCGCTGCTCGAGACGACAGAGTTATCCACCACAGACTATAAATGTCTATACACTACAGATATAGTTCCTGACCAATTATTACTAAGGCTTAGAGAAATCTTTTGTTGTCGATGAATGCTACCGTTTTTATTAAATTTTTGTTAAGTAAAGCGTTTCGATAACAATGTGGTCAAATCTGGCCGAGTGGAACATGCACTGCTGTTTGTTTTTTTTTGTGGCTACAGATTAACATACAAGGACGTGTGCAAGCATGATGACAGTGTTGAACAGCGCTGCGCTCTTTGGATCTCCTGTACGAATAATCGCTGATCAAGGACGGTGCTTTCCGTGCAAGAAGTTTCACGAGTTGTGCCAAGGAGGCAGTGACAGCGAGTGGATGTCTGTACTATTAAGCCAGCTACAGATCGATTGTCTACTGAATCTGGTGAATCGTTTTCATTTTGTTTTGACTCGGGTACCGAGTGCTTTCCTGGTAAACAACAGCAAAAACAGTTACATTGAGAAGTAAAGTCCAGTCTAGTTTACAATGCAATTTTAAATACGCTCACGATAGATTACGAATGATGCCAGTAGGTTATGTACCAGTCGAAGTAGATGATGACACTGTGGTGATGAGCAATGAGCAAGCCTAAGTAGTGGGAACCACGCGATTAGGGGTTCTCTAACGGCCGTAGTAAAGTTGTGTGTAGTCACAGGGTCATGCATACGGATCCATGAGCTGGATGTGTGAGAGCAATGCGATTTCAGGTCGGCCGGAGTGCCGTGGCGTTAGAGTGGTTTACTCGTGTGTGAGTTTCTAGGTGTCTAAGGCTCTTAGTGAAAAAGATTATTCTAGTAATGTGGATAACGATGGTACATGGCTGTGGTTGATGTTTTTTTGCTATAATTGATTAAAGTTTGATTACATGGCTCTGGTTGAATCAAGTATACTCATGATAGCATAAGAAGGATGCCACAAGGTCCTTAGCGAATTAGATGTGATTAGTGAAGAGTTAGAAGTAGAACATGCTGGTGAAGGCCCATCAGCTCGTTCCGATTAATGTTAATGCATAATGTATGTCTCATGCACGATTTACCTGAGAGAAGGCCCGGTAATCTGTTTTGGGCTTATCAGTGTGAAGGACTGATACTGACCCACTCGTTTGGTACTGGGCTTGCCAGAGAGAAGGACTGGTACTGTCCTATGTACTCGTATACTTGGTGCATTAATATTGTGGTTTAGTTTCTTTAATTTTACCTTTATAAAACCTGTAGTATTCCTTCTGATGCAAGTTCATATAGTGAGATAGATAATCATTTATTTGTCGTGGATAGTTGGCAACACAGTACAGTGAACAGCGCCATCTAATAATTTGATTGGTAAACGAAGAATCATGTGATCGGAAACGCAAGCGAGCCCTACCGCTTGGACATGATCGTCGGTAGAGCAGATGCAGCGAGGACTGGTGGAGAGACCGAGTGTTGCGACAGTCTAAACGACCGTCGAGCTCGGACAGTCTTGGCAAACGCTCAATACCAACGCACTTGTTTGTTTCCGACGCACGTGTGCATTTCGGTTGTTAATAGCTAGTTTATTAAAGTTACTGTAAATTCAAATAATCTTTTCGTTCGAGTACCCACTGCAGTGCCCACACCTATCTAAACTATGTCGGATCGTGAAGAAGACCTGATGTATCGCATCTCAGCCACCCGGTGATGCGACATATATATTTATTTATATATACTTTATTGCACACCAAAAAATACATATGAAAAAGATACATCAAACACTACAAAATATACAATGGGCGGCCTTATCGCTTTCTGCGATCTCTTCCAGGCAACCTTGGAATGGACAGTGATTTTCCAGGACATAAAATGGGACTGTCGTTGGTGCAAATGTTATGTATACAATACACTAAAATAGATACACAGATATATACATATCCAAAATTATAGATACATAAATACATACATACTAAATTGTATAAGCAACGAAAATAAAAGAAGACAGTAGTCCATTGCAGTTAGGACAACATGATCACAACGACAAGTAGTGTTCCTTCACGAGTCTTTTGAACACATGTAACGACTGCGCGCGTTTAATTTCAACTGGCAATGCATTCCACTAACGAGCAGCCTGGACAGTAAAGGATTTATCAAAGAAAGTTGTGGAATGCATAGGCATTTTGAGCTTCAAGTATTTAGTATGAGGTCAGGTAGGCCGAGCTTAATATTGTCTACAAATGGATTTTGTTTTGTTGCCTGGTAACATAGCACACGAGGACGTGTGATTTGTCAGTATGGCCGTGTCGGAAATACGTCATTAGTTTGACTATTCGGAACGTCAGCGCTATCTGGTGGCGCTGGACAGAGTCTAGCCTGAGTCCGTGGAGGGGTTGAGGAGACCGAGCTTCGAGGTGGAGCGGCGGACTTGACCAGGGCAGTGAAACTTCCATACATTGGCTTTTAATAAAATATTCATAGATAGTGCTGCTATCTGAGCGTGTGGGTACAGAAACTTTGGCCATAGTTTTATTTTAAGCTGCAAGATAGAGCTACTTTACAACAGTACCAACAAAACTAAAACTTATATTATCTGTGCTAAAACTTATATACAAATTAAACAATAATAAACAAGTATTATTTATTATTTTACTATTGCATTAGAAATAAATTTATAAAATATAGTAGCACAATAAATAAAATCTTTTTCAAAATTGAAACGAAACGTAAATGATGATGGACAGTTCGAGTTCAAACTGTCAGTTGGGTTTTGAAAACATTACAAGAGAATTTTATTTGCATATTCCTCATCATTTAGGTGATCCAACGGCAAGAAAAAGTGCCCGTGGTCCACCCAGGTGAACTAAGCAGGTGGACCACGCCCGAATCCCGGTTCGTTGTGATCTGGTGATCTGTTTTGTGTTCCTTTACGACTTAGGACTGTGCTTGTTTTCTTGATAAAACGTTAGACCCTGCTTCTCCCTTGGACCCTGTGATAAGATACGTAAACGATTGTCCCAACAACGTGTATTACTGGACCTCGATTTTGTGAAAATAAAAATAAAGTGAAATAAGTAAATTCGTGTCTGTTTCAAATTCTACATTTCCTTTAAGACAATAATAACTAGAATATGATTTTGTCATCATAGTATTGTGTGGAATAAATATAATTGTTACGTATATAAAACACATAACAATTATAATTTATTCCACATAAATAAATCTCTTGATTTGCATTCTTCATTCTTAATACTAGAAACAAAAACTCCTAAAAGCGCCATCTAGCGTAGGCGAAGGGGACATTGGGACATGCAGCGCTATCTCTTGGTCAGAGTACTGACTTTTTATAAAACGAAAACCTCAGTGGCCCATCTATTGTACATTTAGTATTTTTATCTATGGACTTGACCATTGGACATCGGACGGACAACATGTGCTCAGAAATTGTCGCGCGTTCCGTATCGTTGAGTGTGTATCTACAGTGAGTGATTCCCTAGTGTGATTAAACTGTTCGTGAAATTATATTCTGATTTGAACTGTAAACGGTTTTTCTCATACCCATAGTTTGCCCACAATAATTAAACTATGCCTGATGATAACGAGACGCATTATACCTTCTCCATCATATTTTTATTTCTTTCTTATTTGCAAAATAGTTGGGCAAACGTCGTCTAAAACTATTCCAAATTTCAAGTTGACAGCATTAAAAGTTCTTGAGATTTCCAGCTGTGACAGACTGAGTCTCACAATGATACTAGCGTCCGTAGCCTGGCTGCGTCTCGGTGACCTCTTTGGAGAAACCGAAGGTTTTGTCTGTGCAATTATGGACGAAGTTATGATGACGAACAATTACCGGAGGTTTATTGTGAAAGACGGCACGGTTGACATCTGTCGGGCATGCCACCGGCCGGGAGAATCAATCAGGCATATTATCTCCGGGTGTTCTCGTCTAGCTAACGGAGAGTACTTGCATAGACACAACCTTGTAGCCAGGAGAATCCATCAGCAACTTGCTCTGAAATACAGCCTTGTGGAATCGGAGGTGCCATACTACAAGTATGTGCCCGACCCAGTTCTCGAAAATGGTAATATCACATTATATTGGGATCGATCCATCATCACTGACAGGACTATTGTTGCCAATAAGCCTGATATAGTGGTGGTGGATCGATCAGAGCGGCGCGCAATGATTGTTGACATAACCGTCCCGCATGATGAGAACCTCGTGAAAGCCGAGAAAGATGTCAAGTATCTTGACTTTGCTCGCGAGGTTGTCGACATGTGGGATGTGGACTCAGCGATCATTGTGCCGATAGTCGTGACAGCCAATGGACTAATAGCCAAGAGCCTCGACCAACACCTGAGGTGGCTCTCGTTGGGCAGCTGGATCAAGGGCTTGATCCAGAAAGCGATACTTCTGGACACGGCCCGCATTGTCAGGAGGTTCCTTTCTCTGGAGCCCTGACCGCCGGTAGCTTGGACCCTGTTCCCGATACCGGTGGGCTACTATTTTTTATATTTTTTAAAGTTTTTATATTTTTTTATACTAATATTTAAAAATATAATTTATATGTATTCGGTTTAATAAAGGAAATAACAATAATAATTTATTTCAGAACATAATTCCATATAAAATTATTAGTAAAGGCTTAAAAACCATGTTAGTACCTTAAAACTACTTATTAATTAATTATTTGTTTGACATTAATTTATCTATCTAACATTAAATAGGGTAGCACCAGAAATAATAATATAATATAATAATAATAATAGTTCTGTTTTACCATTTTGGTACGGAACCTTAAAAACAATCAAAACCACATACGAAAGCAATGAATTAGGGTCACATACTTGGGTTACATACATTAAGGTTACAATGAATTAGGGTTGCCGCTGGTCCGGAACAGAAAGGGCTAAGGAAGGAACACGGGTGGGTTTTAGTCAGTATGAGTCTGACACTCCCATCCGCTCTACCCGAGCGGGAGGGGTCATTTGATGATTTCCCATCTGCATCCGCAAAAAAAAAAAGGTCACATAAAGGTATCTGAAAGTCTAGGAAACTAAGAATGCTAGTTTAATGAAATAAATTGTGTTTAATAAAGAATCAAATGTTCCTTAAATAAAAGTAATAAAATGTATGTGCCACTTTGTATTATATTCGGAAAAAAATACATATACCAAAAAAATAACCAATCTCATCTCATAACAAAAATAGAAAAGCATTTTTTTTCTACCACTTTAAAATTTTCTTTAGTTTAAGTACTTTGTATTACCCGCACGTGCTGTCATCACTGCGGTTATGCGGTTTGGCATGCTGTAGGCGTTCAGTCGCAGAATGTACCTTTCGCAAAATGCACCCCATACGCAAAACGTACCATTCTCAAAATGTACCTTTCTCAAAACGTATCGTTCTAAAAATGCACCTTTCCCAAAATGCACCTTTCCTCAAAATGCGGTACGCCAAGTTTCTTATACGATGTTGGGGAATATTCTTCTATTCCTCTACAAGCGCTACTTTGAGCTCTTGAAGCGTGATCGGAGAAGGGTTTCGGTGTCTCACACATCGTCCGAGCTCGTCCCAAGCATGCTCGATTGGGTTAAGGTCCTGGTTGCGTGCTGGCCACTCCATACTGTTAATGTTAAAGGTGTTACCCCTTGAAGGTATTCATTCACAATATCACCAGTATGAGGCCGGGCATTGTCATGAATAAAGATAGCATCCTCTCCCAAATTGACCATAACTGGACCCCTTTGTTCTCATAATATTATTACATTCGCAAAATATTATATTCTCGAATCAACGTATTCGTTTAGGATTTCTTCCACGTATCTTTCACTAGTTATAGTGCCGTTTTCTACAACCACCAACTCTGCGCAACTCTCTGCAGAAATTTCGGCCCATGCAAGTACGGATCCACCGCCTTATGTATACTCAAGTTCTTCCGTTGTTCTAATAGAGTATAAATCTTGATTCATCTGAGAACATAACTCTTGACCCATCTTCAATACTCGAATTTAAGTGGTTCCGGGCATATGTTAATCTGGAAATATGATGCCCACGCTCCAATTTAGGGCCATTGGCAGGTCATATGACCATTTACGCCGTACGGCATTTCATAAACTTTCAAGCCCTCGTTTTTCGAAACGTATGAACCGACTTTAATGAAACTTCATACGCATAAGCAGGATACAAAGGTCTAAAAAGTTTTTGAAAAATAGTGTTACAGCCAAATTAGACTGATTTTAAATTTTCCATAGAAACAGAGATTTCCAGTCATCTTTTTTTATATAAGATATTTTGAAAATGTTCTTGAGTAACTTTTTAGACCTTTGTATCCTGCTTAAGCGTATGAAGTTTCATTGGTTTATTAATTTCGAAAAACAACGGCTTAAAAGTTTGTATGAAATGCCGTACGGCGTAAAATTTGCTCCAGCAAGTCATCGTCTTACAGTCAATGCACTTGGGTTACTTCCTCCGAGGCGTCGGAACTGATATGTAAGTGCAGTTCCTGTGGGAAAGCGGCTTCGAAGTATTGTGTTGGCCAAGTATCGATCTTCTCGTGCTGTGGTACACCTGCACTTGCCTGTTTCTGGTCTGCGTAGGTTAGAGCCGGTTTCCTCGTAACGTCGGAGAACTCGTTCTACAGTTGATAGCGACACACCAACTGTCCTTGCTGTATCATGCTGACTCCGGCTGATTTCCAGCATTATGAGAATTCTGGTGCATTCTTCAGGTGTAAAAGACATTATAACTCCTTCAATAATGAATATTGAACATCAGAAGCGCTGTTTACATACCACATAGTATTAAGTTTTAGAGTGGTGACTCGAAACTTGTGAACAGCGGTGTGCAGTGGAAATTTGTATTGCCGTGTATAACACTCAGTCAAGAATAAACCAATGTATTAGAGCCGAACTGTGTATTATTTAGTAGAATAATTAATTATAGAAATACATAAAATGCAAGATGAAGAATTGTGACATGAGCAAAAATTATAAACAAGAAAAGGTTGCTTGGCAACGTCACGTTAATCAATGACCATATAGAGTCATACCGTCTTATTACAAAACGAGTTCTAACTTTAGACCTAGCCTAAACCTGCGAGACAATTACTGTATTTTAAACTTTATTTCGACGAATGGAAAGTTCTTAATGCAAAATTGACAACATAGACTCGGGTTTAACGTCATTTTTTGTAATAAGAACTTTATCTTTGTCGGAATAAAGTTCTAAATTTGAAAACGGCTCGATCGTTTAAACCTGGGTCTAAAGAAAAACCTTGTTTTGTAATAAGGCTGATAGGGTCCAAACACACTATGCCGAAGGTACGCGACCGAAGTTCTGCGGCTGATTTTACGTTCCGACGTATTCGGCTGATATGACACACCATAAGTGCCGAACTTTCGCGGCAGAAATTCAGTTGCGCACACGCGGGGCGCGAGCATGCCTGCCTCCCGCTGCTCTCCACCCCGGATCTTCTTCGGCAATCGAACCGAACTCGTCGCGTATAATGTGTGCTCTACAATACGTTGTGAATACGTTGCCGCCGAATTGCCGCTGACTTACGCCCGACCGAAGTTCGGCTGTATGCTATAACGCAACGTAATTTCGGCATAGTGTGTCGTCAGTAATTCAAATAGCATTGCAGGCATTCTCACGCCGAACTTCGGTCGCGTACTTTCGGCATAGTGTGTTTAGACACATAGAGTAGGCTATACAGTTTTCACACCCTCACAACTTTTTGCAGTTTTTAACCGACTTCTTCAAAAGGAGGAGGTTTCTCAATTCGACCGTATATATGTTTTTTTTTTTTTTTTTTTATGTGTGTTCGCGGATAACTTCGTCGTTTATGAACCGATTTTGATTATTCTTTTTTTGTTGGAAAGGATATATGCCAAGGGTGGTCCCATGATAAGGAAACCAGGATCTGATGATGGCATCCCAGTGAAATCGAGGGGAACATCCGAAAATCGTAGGAGCGACTAGTGCGTTTGGTAACTTTTTCATTAAGTATTTTAAAGCACTACAATTTAATGAAGGCCTGGAGTCGATCTGATGATGGAGCCGAAAGACAGTCGAGGGGACTCCTCAACGATTTACAGCAGTTACCTTGTGTTTGGGCTTGATTAATTTGTATTGATGTGAACTTTACACCTAGATGGGTTGTGACTGTCATTAGGGGTCTGATGATGAAGACGAAGGACAGTTAAGGGAACTCCTCAACAGTTTACAGTAGCTATGTTCACCGATTACTCGAAGACGGCTGGACCGATTCCAAAAGTTATTTTTTTATTTGAAAGGGTATACTTTCGAGGTGGTTCCATTATCATCAACTTGGAATTTGATGAGAGGATCCCATGGAAATCGAGGGAAACCCTCAAATTTTATAGGCGAACCTATAGCGATTTGGGTATTTTTTAAAGTAACTTGAGCATTAGCTCTCGGAAATCATCATTTGATGAAGTGGAGCTGATAATGAAGACCACAGATGGCCATCGGAACTACTCAATGACAAATATTTCACGGGTTGCGATTCTATTACTTTAATATGGTTGCTAAGCAATTTATGCTCGTCACAATGCGTATGGTGAGTGATTGTTGAGGAGTTCTCCTGGTTCTTACCGGGAGAACTCCTCAACCATTAATGTCCCAGCATCGGGAAAAGCAATATTTTGTAAAAGGTAATCAACAGTTGGCATTAGGCTATTGTAACTTAGATAAATTACAAACTGACCAACTAAAAAGTGAAAAATAAAAACATTTTTACAAAAAAAACAACCGACTTCCAAAAACAAACACTACAAATTGAAAAATAACTTTAATTTCGGAAGTCGGTGTCGATAAACGAAAATGCGGAACCAAAGACACCGACTTCCGAAATTAAAGTTATTTTTCAATTTGTAGTGTTTGTTTTTGGAAGTCGGTTGTTTTTTTTGTAAAAATGTTTTTATTTTATGGGATTCTGTTCAAGTCAATCTTCTTGCTCAAATCTTGCAGTCTGGGCCCATAGCGTGGTTTCGTCAGCATGTCTGCTAGCAGCAGTACTGAAGATACTTGCTTAACTTCAAGGTCCCCGTTGGCAACGCATTCTCTTAGGAAGAAATGCTTCAACTTAATATGTTTCGTACGCTTGTGGTACTCGTATTTAGGGTTCTGTGACAGCTTGATTGCTGACTCATTGTCTAGATATAGTGTAGGCTGGTTCAACTTCATCAGATCTTTCAATAGACAATTTAGCCATATAAGCTCTTGTGAAGCCTCGCTGGCTGCAATTACTTCCACTTCGTTAGAGGAAATGGATACAACGTTTTGGCGTTGAGATCTCCAGCTAATAGCAGCTCCTGCGAGTAAGCACACAGTACCAGATGTCGATCTGCCGGTGGTTTGATCGCCAGCAAAGTCTGAGTAGGAGTAGCAGACGATATTTTCAGTCGAATCATTACAGTAGGTAAGACCTTTATCACTTGTTCCTTTTAAGTATCGAAAAGTCCGTTTAACAAGCGCAACATCTCCGTTCCTTGGCTTATCCAGGTTTCTCGATGCTATTCCTACTGCATAGGAGATATCGGGTCTAGTGCCCACGGCCAAGTATGTTAAAGCACCTACGGCTTGTCTGTAAGGAAAGCTTTTTTCAGCTTGTGTTCCTTCATCTCCTCCCATGTTTTCTTTAACAATAGGTGTTGGTACAGACTTGCTGTTGTTCATTGTAAATTTTTCTATCTTTACGTATGATGTCTGACGTAGTGTGATCTTGTCGTCTTTCCTTACAATTTCCATGCCTACGAAATATGTAGCAGGCGACGTTCGAATCTTCAATCGTTTTTGTAGTTCATCAACAAACTCAGCTTCAGCTTCTTGTGAGTTGCTTGCTACAAGCCCATCATCAAGATAAAGAGCTACGAGTATGAGGACTCTCTTTGTCCCTTTTGTCCTCGTGTATAGACAAAAGTTCCATTTAGGAACGCTGTAGTGACGTCAAATTGTAGAAGCCTTAAATTTTGTTTGACAGCAGTTGCGAGAAGGGCTCTGATAGTACTGAGACGTGCTACCGGACTGAATGTTTTATCGTAATCGATACTAGCTTGTTGTGAAAAACTTTTAATTACCAGTCCTGCTTTGAAGCGTTCAATACTTCCGTCGGGGTTTGTTTTCACTTTATACACCCATTTGCATAGTAAGGCTTTTTTACCTTTTGGTAATTCTACTAGTTCCCATGTTTCATCCTCGTGGAGTGATGAAATCTCGCTTCGTCTTTGTTTGGTGAGTCAAGTGCTTCTTTGTAAGAAGTTGGTTCTTTTTGTTTGATAACATCATCTGCAGCTGCCAGTAAGAAATCGTCAAATTTTTGTGGTGGGTGTAATAGCGATCTGTCTCGAAGTGTCCGTGTTTTAACAGGTTCATTAAGTTCAGGTTCATCAAGTTGGTGTTCATCATTATCAGCTCGAGGTTCGTCAGGTTGTTTTTCTTCGTTTTGTGGAAAGTGCCCTGGGGAATGTTGTTTTCCTGATCTTGATCATTTTCAATCTCAGCCTGTTGTTCAGTGTCTTCATAGATGCTATCGTTTTGATGATCGTTATCGTTTGTATCTTCGTCGTTTTGAAGTTCAATTTCGATAGATTGTGAATTGTTCCTTGCTTATTCACAGCTTCAATTTCAATCGTCTCCGTTTGTGTTAGAGGTATTGATTGAGTATGAATGTTTTCATAGAAGTTGCTCTTTAAGATTTTCACATCTCTCGAAATGACGGTCTTGTGTTCAGACGGAATGTAAATTTTGTAGGCTTTGCTTATTTCTGAATATTCCAAAAATACACCAGGTGTTGCTTTTGGAGCAAATTTATGTCCTCTGGGACCTTTCTTCAGAACAAAGGCTTTGGATCCGAATTCAAATGGTTGACGCAGGGCTTTCTTAGTACCCATCTTTCAAATGGTGTTTGATTGTCAATAGCACTGTTGATACTTCTGTTTGCTAAGTAGTTAGCTGTCTTTATTGTTTCAGCCCACAAATGTAATGGTGCATTGGCATCAATAACCATCGTTCTGCCTTTTTCCACAAGGCTTCGGTTTTTCCGTTCTGCAACACCGTTTTGTTCAGGCGTATAGGGTGCGGATAGTCGTTGTCCAATCCCGTTTGCCTTGAAGTGATTTTGAAATTCTTTATTAATGTACTCAGTTCCATTGTCATTTTGTAGGAACTTTATTTTATTTCCAGTAGAGTTCTCCATTAGTTCTTTATATTCCTTGAACTTCTCAAGTACATCAGATTTGTTTTTTAGGAAGTATACGCGGCCATATCTGCTGTAGTCGTCAATAAACGTCACAAAGTACTTGTTGTTTGCAGTGCTTGGAGTTCTTATAGGGCCACACACATCACTGTGTACAATTTCCAATCGTTGAGTTGTTCGTGACGTAGTTCTATGTTTGGGGCTTTGCACTCGTGTCATTTTTGCTTGAATGCATGCTTCACAGTCAGATGCTTTTTCATCTTTGTTGAACTTTAACCCAATCAGCGTCTCATTTTTCAAAGATAGAAGGAGGTCGTTGTAGTTCATGTGTCCCATTTTTCTATGCCACTCTCCAATGGAGTTGTCTGGAGTCGTCACCATACTCGTTTCTGGGTTTTCAGTACTGTCATTAATAACATGGGTTTTGACGTAGTAGAAATTGTTTTTCTTCTCTGTAGTCATTAGAGTTTTGTTATTTTTTATTATTTTAGCTTCACTTCCAGTAAAGGTGACAGTTGCACCGTTTTGTGTCCTTTTGGAAACAGAAAGAAGATTCGCTGTGAGGTTGGGTACATACAGTGTTTCTAGTAGACTTACTGTGTGGTCTGTATTTGTTGCGACTCGGACTGTACCACGTCCTTTAATTTCAGCGGTTTGTTCCTTCGAAACTAGGTTAAGTTTGCGTGAATCTGCATTCAACGTGGTAAAGCTTTCTCTTGCGTAGGTCATGTGAAATGTGCATCCGCTATCCAATACCCAGTCCTTGCGGTTTCCATTGTTGGCAGTCAAGAGACACGTCGGTATGATTCGTCGTTTCATTTTGACCCTTGGATGTCATCTTCTTAAATTTTTTTTTCTTCGACCAGCAGTTTGAACATATTTTGTTAAAATTGTGTGCTCCTGTTTTTTTTTTGCATATTCCGCATGAAGCGTAGAAAGATTCGTGTTGATTATGAGTACTCGTGCTTGGTGGAACCAATGGAAAAGGAATTTGTGAGTGTCGAGCCTCGCTTTCCTCAATAATCTTCGTTTTGAGCTCATCTGGTTTTGGCAGTGTGTCTCTGCTCTCAATTGCGATTCTGAAGTTATCGTGTTCGGGTGAAAGGCTGTACAGCATCATTATCGTGAGTAGATCATCATTGATGCTTATCTACATGTCAGCAAGCTTATCAACGGTGTCCATAAATTTGTTTATATGCTTGTCATTGCCTTCTAGTTTTGTTAGTATTAACTGCTTTAGAAGAGATGCTTTACGAGCTGGACCTTTGCTCGCGTATATCGCTTTCAGTTTGTCCCAAATTTCTTTTGCAGTTTTGCATTGCTTTATTTGTTTTAGCTCTGAAGGAGCGATTAGAAGAATAAGGGTTGACTTAGCTTCTTTCTCCTTGTCAATTTCTTCAGTACCTGCTTTTTCAGATATGTTTTCTTGCACATATTTCCAGAGTTTATCTTTAATCAACACAGCTTCTGCCTGTATCGCCCAGGTATCATAATTCACCTTGTTTAGGGGTTGTATGTTTACCTTAGACATCTTTGGTTCGTTTTTCTTGATACTACGCTACCATATTAAGTTTAGAGTGGTGACTCGAAACTTGTGAACAGCGGTGTGCAGTGGAAATTTGTAATGCCATGTATAACACTCAGTCAAGAATAAACCAATGTATTAGAGCCGAACTGTGTATTATTTAGTAGAATAATTAATTACAGAAATACATAAAATGCAAGATGAAGAATTGTGACATGAGAAAAAATTATAAACAAGAAAAGGTTGCTTGGCAACGTCACGTTAATCAATGACCATATAGAGTCATAGAGTAGGCTATACGGTCTTCACACATAGTCTTTGTTACATACCAGTTTTATATAACAGAATAGAAAAAAAGCTAAAACAGATGCACAAAAATTCGTAGGTCCGTTTAAAAAGTAAAGTTAAAAAGGTCCCATTTTTTATTTTGTAATTTTTGATAGCATAACTTCACAGTAAATAACAAGTTTTATTTAAGTGTCTATTAAACTCAATTTATCACATTAAGCTATCATTCTTAGTTTCCCAGACTTTCAGGTATCTTTTTGTAACCCTAACGGGTGTTATCCGAAGTTGCCTGTTTAAGAATCAATTTTAAATGGTTAAATTAATGTATTTGAGTTCTGAAAAAAATATATGTCCTTGTTTGAGGGAATTTAACGGTTCAAAACAAGATAAATTGTAATTTGCTCTATGAAAAAAAAACCCGAAACAGGGTAGATTTCAAAACCATTTCGGTTTCATTTCCTAATTACGGCACAAAATAATAATTTAACGGTTGGTTTTTTTGTTTAATAGATTTTTTTAAACAAACACGAAAATAGTAAATCGGTCTAAACCGGCTCGCGCTCAGTCCTGCGGGACATCGACGTGGACGGATCTTGGATTTATATTATAGTTTTAATTCATAAAATTATTTTCGAAAATGTGATTATTTCTATGCTATGTCTTCTTACAATAGTGTTGAATGCATTAAAAATAGTTATTCGATAAAATTATAGTCAAGTGCGAGTCGTACATCATTTTTTATCGTTGTTTATGAAGTTTTAATAAAATTATTTTTCCAAGACTTTTAAATCAGATTCATCCATACTATTACCATATTCGATCTCCATCAAACTGTCTTTGCTACTATCCCAACAAACAAAAATTGCTTTTGTAGTGGCTCATATTGCCAAAAATAATATTCTTATAGGAGCCGCATTATTGCTAATAAGGGTGCGTTGGGGCACAAATTATTAATACAATAACCTTATACCCCCCTTATAGTTGCTTTATTGTCCACTTTTTTTCCTTATACGTGATATATTAAGACAAGGAACAAGGAAGTTAAACTTGTAATGGCAAGAAAAAGCTCCTAAAAAGCCAACACACTTGAAAGAAACATAAAGAAGCGTTAATACGGGCGATCACCCTAATACTCAAAGGCTCTTAAAGAGCCGAAAGCCGCCTGTTTATGATTCTGCAATAAGTTTTTTTCTTAGTGATTATTACATTTTCGGAACAGTTTGGCGAATAAAGAGAAACGTCAACCATTTTATTGAAATGTGAACGGTAAGTTATTATTTTATGTAGTTTATTTACCTGATTTATGTGCTCGTTTATAGTGAAAAGTGTATGGGAATTCAAATGCATGATACAATGTGGTACGCTGTGTGTTGTAGTATCAACCCGCCATTGAACTTAAGCTGTTTTTGTGCTACAAACGTTATGAATTATTTAGTCATGATTGTAATGTTGGCTGTGTTAATACAACACACTTTGACAGATCACTGAGGTGACATAGTCTATACGAAACCCAGAGAACGTCTGCATTCGCCTACGGCCGGTAAGCGACTGCCACGCCAATGCCTGCGCATACACTACATCCCTCCTTTATTTTTATTGAATTGAAATGTTTGTTGTTGTCATGTTTATTGAAATATTGAATTGATTCTAGTCGCCTATTCCAAAAGGTAGTTTTCGTATGGAGAAGAATGGGCAAGAAACTCCACCGTTACCCTTTTAAAATGTTTTACAAAGTCTTATTTATATAATACAACGTGCCGCTACAATGGCGACATTAATTTAACACACGGGTAGGGTTAGTGCCCATTAACCATATATATAAGTATAGGTTAAAATAATTCGTAAATTAAAATTACTAAAATTGGGATCACCCTTGCAGAAATTCATTCATGAAATTACTTACCTACGCTTCGCGCGATCGTACGCGTGGTGATTGGTCCGATTCTTTGTCGGCATTTATCAAAGAAACCGAGCTACGCGGCGCGGCGCAAGTGGTAGGTACTAGAGCGGAGGTACTACAGCGGAGGTGCTTAGTCTTATAACTATCATCACTCATCACAGTCATCACTAATCACTGCTTTTATTTTGTCTGTTTTGGGTTAGTCTTCGAAATATTGTAGCAATATTCACGACGTAATTATGCGCACTAGTTTGACGAAGTGTGTCAAGGACACGGGTTCGGCTGAGACTAGATTACTAGAAAAGCAAAAAAACAATTCGAGTGCAGTGCGGGGCCGCGGCGGGCGGGAGGAGGCGCGAGCCACCTGCGGCGGCGACTTTTGGCGGCGAGCGACAAAGGCAGCAGCGGCGGCGAAAGGAAAGAAATATCCCTTTACGGCGCGCCGACAAAAGGAATGTCTTTCCTTCAATTCGCCTACTCTTTGCATTTGTTTCATACTAATAGTATTGCTTATCCGTTTTATTTCATTGATGCGATGTTATGATCCGTGACCCCGGCAAATGACCGCTGCGCGACAGTTCTTTAAGTACAGGTTGCTCTAAAATACTATTTTCTAAAATTTAGAATAAATCGGTAAATAATAACGTCTAATGGAAATATAATTGCTTCATGAAACGAAAATGTGAAAACGTACATGTGTGTTAAATTAATGTCACCATTGAAGCGCCACGTTGTATAATTATATGTGAAGACAATGCACTTAGAATAAAATTAGTCTACCACAAAAGGTAAAAAGAATTAAAATGAAGCAATGGCAGGTAAATCAATTATGTGATAGATACAGGTGCTCACATATTTACAAATTATTTACAAATATTGTAAAAGTAGATGATTTTCCTAGAATTTTCGCTTTGATAAATCTAATTTAATGGAGTGTTACATATGGCACGATCCTCACGATGATGTCCTCACGATGTTTTCCTTCACCATTTTGTAATGTCCAATTTAATGGATGTCCAAATGCGACCAATCTAATGGATGCCCATTGCGTCCAATTTAATGAATCACATGTCTTCGAAGTATTGGTTCTCAGACATGCCGGTTTCCTCACGGTGTTTTCCTTCACCATTGATGAACAGTGGTGATGAGTGAAAATACACAAAATGCCTGCCTGGTTCGAACCCACGAACTTAGTCGGGCTAGACCACCACCACTGTTGTGCTGAAATTAAATGCTATTATTATGTGTATGTGCCTACGTATGACACGGTGCGGTATGACACCAGAAGGCCAATTCTACTAATTTAAAACGTTCAAAATCTAGTCTCAGTCTCATCTCGGCGATAAACAAATGTCAAAACTTGTCAAAATGTAGTGAGATAAAAGGTAATTTTGCAATTAAAAAGTAATAGGGCACGAACTATTATCACTTTTGCAGCCTGTGTCTGTAACACAGTTTATACTAGCACAGACACAGACGTTCACTCTGTCTCAAATAATGCGTAGCGTTGTACTTCATTGTTTTGTTTTTTTTTTTTATGCTTGATTGAGATGGACAAATTGTACTTGGCTTTTTGAAATAAAGATTATTATTATTTTGTGATTTTTACTTAGTCTATTACTTTTCGATTTTTACTAAGTTTACCGTTTACCCTTTTTTGCAATTTGGATTAATTACAGGGCAAGGAATTATTATCTCATTTGTGATTTTTACTGAAGTTACATCTTTTACTTTTACCCTTTTATGCAATTTGCATTAATTACAGGGCAGGAAACTTTTACCCTTTTATGCAATTTGCATTATTTACATTTCAGGAAATTTCATCTCTTTTGTGATTTCTACTGCCATACCTAGGTATTGGCAATCATCATCATCTGCCTAGACTTTTTCCCAACTATGTTGGGGTCGGCTTCCAGTCTTAGCGGATGCAGCTGAATACCAGTATTTTACATGGAGCGACTGCCTATCTGACCTCCACAGCCCAGTTACTGGGTAATACGATACCCCTTGGTAAGACTGGTTGTCAGACTTTCCGGGCTTCTGACTACCCGTAACGACTGTCAAAGATTCACGAATGACAGCCGGGACCAACGGCTTAACGTGCTTTCCGAGGCACGGAGGGGACACGGTATATAAAGATGGTCACCCATCCATAGACCAACCGCGGCAAGCGTAGCTTAACCTGATCGATCGACCTATGCGGCTGTTATTATTTAGCCACGTGCCCCTCATACCTAGGATTGGCAATAGAGATCAAAATCTTTTTAATGTCTATCCATGATTTATTTTGTAAATTGCGTAAACTAGTCGGTTCCAACGTATGAACTTGATGAGTTTTCACCCATTGATTGCATACACTGGTTGGTTATACCAATGTATAAGTTATTGTTAACTTTTAGGTACCCACTATTCATTTGATTGTTTACCTCTTCAAATTACTTCGCAATGTTTTGATACCGATTAACCACATAATCTATCAGTATCGCGACTTCCGCAATCTTATTTGCCTAATATTAGGCAATTGTGTTAACCAAACATTTAATGGCTTAGTTGGGGTGGCACCTATCAACAAATGAGGTTATACGAAATAAAGTAAAACTATAAATTCACTGTACATATTAAGCATAAGAAAGTTAAAACGCTGTACAAATTAATTTTTTGTTTTTTTTTTGTCCATGTCGCGAATTTTGCGACAAGGGGTTTCTAAAAGGGGGGCAAATTTTCCATTATTTTTTTGATAGGACGCTCCGTTTTCGAGATATAAGCAAATTTAGAATTATTAGATTTTACGCTCGCATGTTCCCGAAAATAACACCAGTACGTCCCGTGTTTCCCAAATAGTCAATCAATAATGCTATATTTTGCCACTAACTATTCGGAGAAACAATTTTATTAACTAAATAAACCTCATTCGTTAACTTGCCAGTATTAATCGCAACCATTAGGTTGTTTTGTTGGAACTTGTTCCATTTGTGTTTTCCGCAACCATTAGGTTGTTTTGTTGGAACTCGTTCCATTTGTGTTTTTCGCAACCATTAGGTTGTTTTGTTGGAACTTGTTCCATTTGTGTTTTTCGCAACCATTAGGTTGTTTTGTTGGAACTTGTTCCATTTGTGTCTTTCACACACACACGCACATATTTTAATGTATATCAAAATATGTCTTGTTGTACCATACCCAGTACAGTTGCACAATGTTTTTTGTCCTATAATTGTAATTAAAGTTTATTTTAAACTAAATCACCGCCGTTCATATTTGACTAGCCAGCAAGTCGAACAAAGGTCCTTTGACGACGTGTGCTATGTGATTAAAGCAAATGTTCACTTGATATTACAACACTGTAATGAATTGTATGAATTCTTTTGTTGATTACAAATTACAATAGCCAGTGCAAAATGCATTTGATTTGACTAAGATTAGTTCAATCATTAACCATAACAGATTTTATGACATTAGTTAGTTTTAACAGTAGGTAAGATAATAATTTTATTTGTTACTTAACTTCGATTTTACCGAAGTGGAACTTTTGTTAAGCTACGATATTTTCGCTACTTAATAAAAAAAAAAATTATAACACTAGTTTTAACAGAAAGATAATAATTTCTTACTTTACTTCGATTTCACCGAAGTGGAACTTCTGTTAAAACTGGTACATTAACGATATTTTCGCTGGAACATTTTTTTATTTGATCGAATAATATTTTCTCGATATTATTTACATAAGGGGTCGACACAGGGGTAAGCCGTGACTGACTCGAGCAGTGTTGCCACTGAGTTGTGTGCTACATCAATAATGGTACATCACAAATACATTTTAATTACCTCACATAGGGCAGTATTATCAACTTTATGATAAATAAGAATTATAATCTCATAACCACATCACGCCTGTTCTCCCACCTATGTTTGAATAGGTAAGCAATCTTTATTATTTTATTGTACAGTATGCCTCAATAGTGCTTAGGCGCGCTATGGTTGAAATTTCTGTGAACATGCTTCGCGCCGTCCCCGCGCCCGCGCCGCAGGCTCGTATTTACATCTGTGTGTGTACACTTGCTAACGTCAAACGAAACAAAACATATCGTCATCGCTTTTTCACACGAGCGGCGTAATTACGTATGACCTTGGTTGGTTCATACCACTGCTAAAATTCACAACTTCATAACAAGTGCTGCTAGCGGATAACGTAGCGTACAGGATTAGTAAACACGTAGGCCTGGGTTCGAATCTCGAGATGGAACTTTGAATTATCTTTTCAACAATAATCTTATCTTTTTTTATTATTCGATAAATTAATACACGAGAATAATAATGTAATATTTGTTTTATTTGTATTATTATATTGTTATTGAAATATGCAGGGTAAAAATAAAAAAAAAATTAAGTGATTTCAAAAATTTTATTCGTTATAATTTGATAAATAAACTTTTAAAACAGTTTATTTTCTCATAAAGAACAATTTATTGAAGTAAAGCAGGTAATCGGTGAGCTACGACCATTAGACTTAAAATATTGTAACTATCTTAGTAATAAAATAATATTGTGCTTTAATTGCGGATATAGCTTAAGTATTCATTTTCAAAATTCATTTTGAAAAGAAGATTGAAACTATAAACCTCAAAATAATCCTTATTACGGATATGACACAATAATATTTTATTTAATATTACTAAAATCAATTTGTAATTTATAACTTAATACGTTGTATAACCCCCATTATTATCCATGCTATCAAGTAAACGCTGGCGTATGGATCCTGTAATGTTTAAACATATATCTTCATATTTCCTTGCAATGCAACTTCATCTGGTAGGTCACTGGTTGGTTAAAACCACTTGTTTCTTATTCACTGACTGTACTCTTCCTTATATCTTTTGACCCTCCGACTCACAGTAGGTAATTTCTCTAAAACAAAAAAGGAATATTGTAAGGCTACTAGCAAAATTATAAAATATTAAGTAGATACCTACTTATTATTTTTTAAATAAAATTATTTTGAAAATAGTTCAAATGTTACAAAATAATTATATTATAATTTATACATAATGCTATATTCATCATTCCAAAAGTAAATAAATAAACTCTTGGAAATATTATTTTTTTCTTCTATTTAGACCCTATGGTAAATACAAAAAAATTAATAAAATAACTACAAGGATCAGCAGTTAAACTTTAATTAGCTAAATGTTAGATAAAATAATTAAATCATAATACTCACAGTCAGTCCGGTTTCATCAATTATTTGTGATATAATATTAAGTCCACTTTTACGCTGCGCGATAATATCCGCTTTCATCTCAAAGCTTACATTTCAAAATGAACTATTACACAGCTATTATAATAGATTAAACACACGTCACTAACCCACAATATCAAAAACCAACTAAGAACGAACAACATTCTATTAGACGCGGTGAATGAGCCGTAAGTTACCTGCATCTGTCTACCATACCTAATTTATTTATTTAGATTTCTGTGGGTATACTCAAAGTTTTACGAATTATGTGAACAAGACGAACATGTCACGGAGCGTGATTATTCGAGTAATATGCGGGTGTGTGTGTCAAATTACTCATTAAAAGAAGGTCGTAAGTCAAACTAAACGTTAAGCAATTAGTTTTGAAGTTGCCTATGGACTTTTGGCGTGGATAGTACATTATTGTCTTGGTTTCACATTATGTTACATGGCACCTGTAACTTAGTGACCTTTGAAGGTACTACCACAAAACTCCAACAGAAGACGGGAACTTCTCCTCTACAAAATTGATTTACCGATTCATCATATCATAAGAAAATATTATGTCATTCTAATTCATGTAACTGGTGAAAACAGTTTTACTAAAACATTTTGTTCATCTATCTGTCCCCAAGTCACAGGCTATAAACCTAGTTTGGGTGCCAGGAGATAATACTCAATGTACTATATGTTGTACCATATTACTGTACTTGTAACCTTTGTGAACATTTTTCTGGAAATAAACATTATTTTTATTATTTTTGTGTCTTTTTTTCTCACCTCTTAGGCTGGTTTTAGCTACATTTACGGGCCAAAGCCAAGTAAATGCAACGTGTGGTGTGTATTAGAGTGTGTTTTCTTCCTCTAACTGCATGAATTTCCTAACTATTCTGCAGGTGTTTAAGATGGCAGCTTTGTGTTATTATTATTAATTAACATTGTAATAACATCAAACAGCAGTTTACTGTTATTGTGACTTTTTATTTTCACTTTGCCCACATTTTATTTCAAAGTATGTATACTTATTATTTTAACTGGTTGGTACTAGTATTTAATTATAGTAACAATTACATAGCTTTTGTCTTTTCCTTAGTCTGTTGATAGGTAGCAATCTAAATTATGTCACCCTAGAACTCGGGTACACATGTCATTATCAGTAGTACTCATTAGGTAGTTCTTCCTACATGCAGGAAATTATCCTCTGTGGGACGGTTTTTTTTTTTTTTTTTTTTGTTATGTTTCTTAAGTATTACAATGAATACATTACTCTGTATTGATTCTTATTTTTGCGTGGCTTTTACTGAAAATCAGTAACAGTATCACAACTGCATGCCCTATTATATTTTTGTAAGTACTTATTGAAGACAAGAAGACATGTGACATCTGCCAACCCGCACTGGGCCCGCGTGGTGGATTACGGCCCACTCCCTCTCATCGAGAGGAGGCCTGTGTCCCAGCATTGGGAACATTATAGGCTGATTATGTATGTTTGTTATGTAAGTACTTATCGCGTGAGTCATTTTTTGTGGCGTCCTGTAATCGGATTTTGAGACTCGTATGCGTGCTCATTAGAGCATTTCGGATTCAGCATGACCTTTGACGTAAGCGTAAGTATGACTAACTAAATATACTGAATAACTTTATTCAGTAACGTTACTTTACAATCTTCTTTTTAGTGTGTCGATAGCAATCTAAGTGAACTCGGCCCAGAATTCGGCTACTTGTTTGGCGCCTTCACCAGCGTCCATCAGTTCCTGTAACGTGCAGCTGACAGGACACGCAGGACACGATATTAAGTGTTATACTTTACTCTTATTATGGAAATTGACTGATAATAACCTTTATCTATTAACAAATTAGGTTTATTAACTAGTTGGCAGTAAATATGCTAGTAATTAAGCCATTATTGATGCTTACACTAACGTTTCCCGGTCTTTTCTGATATTTATCCGTTAAGCATGGTCGTATTGCGAATAGTATTTGCGTGACCTTGATATTTCTGTGTCGAAATGCAAACAATTGATCCTGGCAAAACCAGTGACCTGATTAAAATAGTATCTACTGATTTTGTTTTATATTTACAATAAGTGGGTATGTAGGTTATTTACAACAGAAAAGTTAAGTATGTCCAAGATTTATGATAATAATCGGTTATTAATTTTATTTAAAATTAGAAGCGTGCAAATAACTCAATTATCTTGTTATTTAAATGAAAGCAATTACTCAATAATTTACTGTTTGCATTACAGCACATTTAAAATAATTGCGTACTATTCAGGCATGGCCCTTTGTTTTGTTGTGAAAAATATTCACTGCATGGCTTTTTTTACATTTACCTACGCTTATAAGTTGTTTGCATCTAATCAGTCGAAGCAAAATTTATTTTTCGTAACTTATAAAGCAATCATTAGCTGTAACCTTGGTATCTACCTTGGTAACGATTTATTTACGTGTAGGTAGGTAGGTACAGCGTGATTACGTTCTGTTTTTACTTTAGTATCCAACTATAAACGATCCTCGTCGAAATATAGTCGCTTAACTGATCGTAAACAACTTTCAACGTGCATTATTTTTCAGCGTGCATTCTTCCCCTTTTTTTTGGTAAATGTTTTCATCACTTACTTTTATCCTCGTCGCCACTTGTAATGTTGGCTGGGTTAATAAAACACACTTTGACAGATCACTGAGGTGACATAGTCTATACGAAACCCAGAGAACGTCTGTCTGCATTCGCCTACGGCCGGTAAGCGACTGCCACGCCAATGCCTGCGCATACACTACAATGATAAAAATAGTGCTATTTTATGAGAGCAAAACTATTCGCACATCGTCTACAAGGAGTCTATGAGACTGAAGACAGTTGGGGTTTCTTTGTCAGGTCGCCGTCGCGTCAGCGTCGTGGATTGGAATTAGACGCAAGGCTCCTTGTGATAACGTGTAATATCGATTCTTTACAATTTAAACAGTTATAATTTTGTGTGGTTTGTTAGCGGGTCACGAAGACAGTGAAGTGAGTGAAGATCCGTAGCGCGTCGCTAGCGCTGATGTTCTTGCACACTGCCTTTGTCATCGGTTAGCGGCACTCGCCGCTAGTAGATGGCGCTGTGGTCGTCAACATGCTCCCGGCCTTAGAAGCTCCAGGTTCCAATGAAGCTGAGATGCTGCTGATTTGGTCGTCATCCGGATGCAGGAGCGGGCAGATTTTCGGGTATGATCGCCGAATGACGCCCGTCGCTGTTTTGATGGTTGCCACGCATGAGATGCCAACCTTTCCGGTGAATGTCTGCAGCACTCGTCTGAGGCGCCACTTCAAAGGCGGTAAGTTGTTGTCTTTGATTTGGACGAGGGTGTCAGGGGTGAGTGTGTCTTGGTTGAGTTGCCACTTCGTCCTCTTCTGGAGCTCAGATATGAACTCCGTTGACCAGCGTTGCCAGAAGTTCTGTCTCATTTGTTCCACGCGATCGTATTGCGGCAGGCGCTGCGTAGCCGTCACAGTGAGGTCCCGACTGGCGGGTGCGGTGAGCGGTCGGCCAATCAGGAAATGAGCAGGACATAAAGGAAGCAGGTCGGTTGGGTCGGAGAGTTGAGGACAGCTTCAATTTGTGTCAACATCATACTTAGCTCCTCGGACCGAGGCGAATCGGATCACTTGTTCTTTGAGGTTGAGCAAATCATACTAGAGTGTTATATAATGTTATTTTTATTGATAAAACGTAAGAAATAACAATCAGCTATAAAATAAACATTTGAAAACTTAAGTCATACGTATATTCTCTTAATTAGCTATTAAAAACTAAAAAAAGAAAAATATCCGAATCGCCCCAATTTTCGGGGTGAATCGGATCGTACACAACATGTAACAAAATTTTAAGTTTCTTAACACTATAGCTTTGGAATCAGTAAAAAATTAATAATATAATAATAATAATTTCTGTCTCCTAAGATACAGGACTACCTAGTTTAGGAGACAGATTTGTTTAGATTTATGTAGATATACCATGTTACTTTGTACTTCTGTTCTTGTGTACCATGAATCTTGTGTGTATTATAATAAAGATTATTATTATTATTAATAATACTGTTATACCTCACCGCCGTATCTCTACGTTGACGTCGTGGTGGGGCTTGCGCACTCCGAACTCTAGGCCTGTGCCGGAAGAGTTTACTTTGCCGGAACAGGTCTAAGGTAAGGAGCCAGACCAAGAGGGATACAGAAACCCGCAGGGCAGCATGTGGCGAGCTGTTGGTCAGTAGCGACCCCACGGACCCTATCTCCCGGGAGAAGTCTTGTTCCTCACCTCTGGCTTGCCTTTATTGGCCGGCTGGAGTGAACAATGACGAGGAACAGAGCTCCCACCTCATTCTTGCCTTTATTGGCCGGCTTGAGCGGAGATTCGCAAGAGCAAACTTGCTCGGAGGAAGAAAGTATCCCAGTCAGATGCTGGTAGGGATCTTGACCGTACTTCCGGGATTGTCCTGATAGCCGTGGAATACCACTCCACTCCTCATAAGCACCTCAGGACATGTTGCCCCCTTGTAGCTACGTCACTATGTGCTAGCGACCGTTTCCGGGGGCCCATTATTGAGTGTGCAAGTCACCGCCTGCCATTTTATCCTTGTATATATAAAACATTGATCAGGCAGGGGTCATAGTTCTTCCATAGTTCTTGGTAACCAGTCCATTTTAACCCCCCAAACCCATAGTCCAACTTTTTATTTTTCCATATCCTGCAATAGTCCTACACCAATCGGGGGTTATCCTTGGGTGCACTTGCATAGTGCATACAGGGATAATCGTCGGTTGGTGCCACATTTCATTAAAATATCCTAAGGGCCTCTGCGAGTTGGCTTCGGCCCCTCGTACGCCTTCCAAAGGACCGGGACCCCATGGTACCGAGATATGCAAAATAATAATAATACCTTTATTTTCAGGCTACTTTGGCCCATAGATAAATACCTTACAGACTAACATATATATTATAATAATACAATGTGTGTTAGTGTATAAACTTAAAACTATGTTAGTAAAACACTTCACTGACACTGTCTTTGTGCGATCGTGTGGCACTTGTCCGCGGAAGTGACGGAACATTACCCCTTGCGGCCAAAAGTCCTCTGCCATGACGAGGTGCAGGTAGCATGTAGGTACTCGCACCACGAACGCCTTGAAGTTGACGTTGCGGCGCGATTCAAGCAACCGCACTCTCGGCCTATACTTGGTCCTTTGGCACACGTACTCCACGATGTCCTCGGCCTTAGTGGTATAGTGTAGGCGGGAAATATACACGGGCATGTTCGGCTGGGCGTATCGTACACTAGGGATTTCGGGCTTGATAGGAGCTGTGCCGCAGCGGTTCTTGTTGGTTCTTTGACGGCGCTTCGTCCTCTGCACTGTCACAAAACCATCACCATCAGCCTGGTTCGATGCCTTTTCAGGCACGGGCTTCTTTGCGGGAGCGTTAGGGAGGTCATTAACTCCCACAGGCGCCTTAGACACGGACATTGTGTCAGCGGGTCGGGTAACTCGAGCGGCGCCACGAGGAGCAGCCGCAGGGACGTGTTTGGACGTGTTGTTGGGTTGCGGGGCGCGCATGACGCACGCTCTGCACAGTCAGCATTGTTCGGTGATGACGAAGACATAACAGCTGACGCGAAACTTGCCCCCGATAAATTGAGGCACGCTCCGCGACGCGTGTTGATATTAGATGCACTCGATGGTGACCCAGTTACCGCTACAGCTTTACGCAACTCTATTATTTCATTACGCAAATCAGCAACGGTGTTTTGGGATGCATCCAATCTCTTCTGCACATCCACTAGGCTGGCCTTAAGAAAAACGATGTCTTACAATAGGCTCGTAACGTCAACGTGGTCGAATGTGACGGGGGGAAGCTTGTTTAAGTCCTTCGCCACAAACGTCGGCACGTCGTCAGGGTCGGTCTCCTTCAACAGCGTGATAATAATGAGATCAATTTTAATTATCGGCACATGATTCACATACTCATATATATGGTCCTTTATTCCCCCCATATCAGCACATTTTTCGTGACACCAGTCTTCGCAGACATTGCACTGAATCCAATCCTCGTTGAACTCGTTGCTCTTAACAGACCCTCCGACTTCCGAATAGTTAATTTTTTATTTCTTTGCATAAAGCGATGAAACCAGTCCTGGCCAGCCATCTGTCAATTAAGAGACACGATATTTATCGACACGCTAAGAAGAAGAAGATCTGTCAATTTTGTGTTTTATGTTTTGACTTTCTGCAAATTCAAACGCGTACTTACGTACGTACCGTTTTGGGTGTTATTCCGAAGCCACGACTTGCCAAGTGCATTAGCCGGTCAGCTAACTTCTTTTCTGTGTTCTCATCTAAAACTGGCTGTCCACCTCGATGCTTAATAATACCCCTGGATAAACTAACTCTTCTCTGTAAGCTCGTGAACGGTACTGAAAAAATCTCAGCAGCCTTACGTAAGGTCAATTCTTTGTTCTGGACTTTATTTACAGCCTCCTTCATTTTTCTTGAGACCATCCTCCAGCATCAGTCTTTCTTATGTACGTGCGAACCATCTACAATGAAATAAATATGAATCAATAACCTCAAACATGTAATAAATCAGTTTAAAATGTGATCCAATTCACCCCTGACGATATGATCCGATTAGCCCCATAATCAAGACTTTTGAAATAAATATTTTAGACGTTAACCTCTAAGATCATACTTAAAAGCAAATTGGTTCTCTAATATAGACACCTTGCTTAACAATATAAGCCAATGTAGTTAAGTTTTAATACAAATCCGTAATATGACACAAAGAAATCGTAAGTGATATACCTTAGATGAGCGCCAAAATTGCGACACACACAAACGACCGAGTCGCTAACGAGCGGCGTCGACACTGATTCACAAGCGCGATCGAAATACTGACTATGTCGGGAGGTGCGGGGTGAGAGGAGAGACGTATAACGCTGGTTGAGTGCCTTCTATGTGTATGCGATATTTAAATTATCAACAGATTTCTTATTTTGATCCGATTCGCCCTGTGATCCGACTCGCCTCGGTCTACCCTATGTGAAATGGGCATTGCCTATAATGCGACATAAATGAAATTTACAGGACTTGACCGCTGCCTCCCACAAACCACCAATCTGAGGCGAGTACGGCGGAATAAATGTGAATTCTATGGAGTTACTAGTTGTGTAACTGATAATATCTGATTTTGAAGAATCTAAGAATTTTGAAAATTCCTTTAAAGCCCCTACAAACGTCGTGCCGAAAAGAAAAACAAAAGCCGTGTACAAAAGTCGTGTTTGCCGCGTCGATAGATGAAACGTTTCAACGCCAGCAAATATGCTTTAGTAGTAAGACTTGTGACCAATTCTAAATGTATTGCGCGTGTTGGATTATTCTTTCCGATATAATTTTAATGTTAGAATATCGTTTGTTGGCTAATGGTATCTGTCACGTTTACGAATCTTATTCTACGTCGCCAATGACCCTCTTAGCTCTGCGTTCCACCGAGTCAAGCGCGGCAAGTTGGTATTTCGCTGAGCCATCCCAAAGGTGGCTGCAATACTCCATGCAGGATCGGACTTGCGCTTTGTATAGGGTTAAAAGCTGTCCAGGCGTGAAGTATCGCTTCACCTTATTTAGGATGCCCAGCTTCTTGGCCGCAGCTTGGGCTTTGTACTTGATGGTAGCGCCGAGGTTGAGACTAGACGTCAACTGCCTAGGAGCTCGAGCCGATCTGTTACAGGAACAGATGTACCCCGAAAAGTAGGAGTCTGGTCAAAACGACTCCTTTTGGCGGTAAAAAAACACGCTTGTGTTTTGGTGGCGTTAAAAGAGACCAAATTATCATCACCCCACTGGGAGACAAGGCTTAAGGTCAAATCTGGCCGCTCTACCATGGCCTCTCTCAAGAAACGAACCCCAGCCCCGCTGGCTTTTGCGCTAGACAAGTATCTCTCTGAAACAGTACTGTCATCTGCGTACCCAACAATACCAGGCTGAAGAAGGTCATTGATGTGCAGCTGGAAAAGAGTTGCAGAGAGAACAGACCCCTGAGGAACTCCGGCATCAATAGCCATAAGGTCAGAGTAGCAGGCGTCAACGACTACTCTGATCGACCGCTCACTAAGGAAGTCTGATATCCAGCTACAAAAATCAGTGGGGATGCCATAAGCAGGAAGCTTGCTGAGTAGACCGGCGTGCCAAACCCTGTCAAAGGCCTTCGAGATATCAAGCGATACAGCAAGTGCTTCGCCGTGTTTCTCGATGGCTTCGCCCCAACAGTGCGTGACATACACAAGAATATCGCCAGTTGACCGTCCCCAGCGAAAGCCGTATTGACGGTCACTGAGGAGATCATTGTCTTCAAGGAAGGTCAGCAACTTACTGTTCAGTATCCTTTCCATAACCTTGCACAGAATGGAGGTAATGGCGATTGGACGGTAATTGGCAGGGTCTGCACGGTCGCCCTTTGTGTTAAATTCATATGGCAGTCGGGGGACCTCTTAGAATAGAAGGCGTTCCACAGAACGGTCCCCCGACTTCCATATGAATTTATCTGTTTTAGTCTCGTTACCTAGATTCTTTAAGTTGGGGGTTTTTAAATTATTTGATCCTTTTCCAATTACTTACATTTAATTTTATTATTTTTTTATGTCGGGGGTTCTTGCGTTTTAAGATTCAGGTAATTTGGTGTTTAATCAGGTTTTTTATCCGTCAAAAAATAATTATTAATTTATAGTCGAAGACTAATTTTTAAGACTAAACAGATTTTTTTGTTTTATTATATCCTTTTTCTAGTTCTTCCTTTAGTTATTCAACTTTCGTACAAGTATTTCATAGCTATTAGATATCTTAGGTATTTCAGATTTAGTTTATAAAATGGGACTGCGACACTATCTAATGTAGAAATACATCTGTTAAGTAGGATAATTCCATTCGTAATAAAAATGGTCAAACTCAGTGGTCGCAGGTACCAATCATCACTCCACTTTCCTCATCAATCTAGGGCACTGATCAGACAAAAAAAATATTTTGAAGTTTTTAGTTTTCATTTCGTTAGTTAATATTCCTCATTCCCTTTCAATATAGGTAGTGTATATTATTCTACTTGTCAAGCCCTTGCATTAATTAATAGGTACCTATTTTGAAGTTGTGAAAAAAAAATGTAATTCGCCATGTTTTGTGGTGGCGGCCATCTTGGATTTGAAATTTATCATAGTGTATAGTATTCTACTATTCAAGACCTTTCATTTGATACCCATATTGAGGGAGTTGTGAAAAAATATGTAATCCGTCGTTTTGTGGCAGCGGCCATCTTGGACCGATTTTCATCAAACATAGCTAAGAACACTCCCGACTATTCCACCTTTCAAACAAAAAAAACAATCAAAATCGGTTCATCCTTTCGGGAGCTACGATGCCACAGACAGACACACACACACACACACACACACACACACAGACACGTCAAACTTATAACACCCCGTCGTTTTTGCGTCGGGGGTTAAAAACAAAAGAATATGGTTACGGTCTATGCTATACAGTAAGACCATTTTAGGCCATTCTATACTATAAAAAACCTAAATTCAGGATTTTTGAAATCAGATACTAAAGGGGCATAAAATGCCATCGGGCATACGGCTTGTTTATTTGATAAAATTCTTAAGTTCATTGACAGACAACTCAAAACCGCTGGGTTTAGAAATTTTGCACAAGATTTCCTTTTAGAACGAACATAATTAAAACTTGTATTTTCTATCAAATTACATTTTGTGTGAATTTTGGAATACCCAGTAGTAACGGAAGCATTGTAATTTTAAATTTTCACCTTACTACCGCAAAACCATGTTTATCTGTAACTAGCTTCTTCCTGCGACTTCATTCGCGTGGAAGTCGTAAGACACCACAATATAGTAACAGCCGCATTTTATAAAACTTCTCTGTACACTTGTACGTTTATAGTTTTGGTTTCAGCAGTCAAAATATATAGAGAGTTAGGCCCAGTGATGCGTTAGCAAGGGACATAGGCTTAGGCTCTAAAGCCTGAAATTGCGTAAAGCGGACGCTTGCGCGGTTTCATACTTGCTTAAAGGGAGGCTCCAATCACTAATCTGTTTAGGCTAAGTTATGTTGGAGAAATTGCTCCGCTTCGGGGACGCGGTCGCGGGCGTCCGTTTAACGCATTTTCAGCCAGGCCTTCATTGCTCTCATAAAAGCGAGTCGCGAGTGTGGCGTACAGACTCGTGTTCTTTCGTACCTACACTGTCGGTTAGCGCGGGAGCGTGGGTGAGGGTGTATGCTTCGCGTTGCCGTGCATAAGGGCACGTTCGTTATAAGCCGTGTTACAATAGCGACATAATTATTTGTGTAGATTTTTTGGTTTCGGTTTCGGCTTACTTCACTGGCATTCCTCATTCATATTCTAGATTTACTTTGACCTATGACATTGTATAAAGGAAAAGGAAATAAATTATACTGCTCACATTTAAAATTTACATTTGAATCCAAAGTTTAAGTTAATTGGAATTCAACAACAATCTAAAGTACTGATATTCAGCAGCCGTAAAACCGAAAGGTTAGACTGGAAGCCGACGCATTGGAAGTTGGGAAAAGGCTACGCAGATGATGACTGTAATGAATTATTAAATAATAATTAGGTGTCGCTCGGGGGAACACCCAAATATTCCGAATTTCGATGTTCCGATTTTCAAAAGTCCGAATTTCATAATACCTAAAAATTATAATGTCTATTATTAAAAATCACGAAATCGAAGCGCACGGTAGTGCGCAGGCCAATTTCCAGCAAGTGGCCGCACGTACGCCGTGCACTATTTACCCGAACCGCTTCGAGCTACTTTTGACCACCCTGTATCTAACTATTTGTCATACGAAATCGAATCAAACTTCACATAACAATGACTGCTGTTAGTTCGAATACCAAATTACATAACTGTAGCTTTAATAGATTCAAAGTTATGGACTTTTCAAAATAGCTAAAGTGGCACTGACTGACTGACTGACTGACTGACTCACTTAGAGTTAATCAAAATGTTTAGGGACTTCTAGTAGGCCTAGAAACTTGAAATTTGGCACGAAGCTAGACATTAGCATGAAACTAAAGGAAAAATTAAAAAAATGGTAAAGTGTGAGTCTGGCTCGCGCATAGAGGGTTCAATATTAAATTTTTATTCTAGCCGACCTAGAAACTTCTAACCAGCCTAGAAACTTGAAATTTGGCACGAAGCTAGATATTAGCATGAAACTAAAGGAAAAATTAAAAAAATGGTCAAGTGTGAGTCTGGCTCGCGCATAGAGGGTTCAATATTAAATTTTTATTCTAGCCGACCTAGAAACTTCTAACCAGCCTAGAAATTTGGCACGAAGCTAGACATTAGCATGAAACTAAGGGAAAAATTAAAAAAATGGTCAAGTGTGAGTCTGGCTCGCGCATAGAGGGTTCAATATTAAATTTTTATTCTAACCGGCCTAGAAACTTGAAATTTGGCACGAAACTAGACATAGCATGAAACTAAAGGGTAAATTTTAAAAAGAGGTCAAGTGTGAGTTTGGCTCGCATACAGAGGGTCCCGTATGATTTTTTTTCAAGCTGGAACTGGACATTACCATGAAACTAAAAGAAAATTTTTAAAAGCGGTCAAGTGTGAGTTTGGCTCGCACACAGAGGGTTCCGTAGGTATTAAATTTTTTTTTATAGTCGGCCTAGAAACTTGTAATTTTGCACGAAGCTAAAGTAAAAATAAAAATGCGGTCAAGTGTGAGTTCGGCTATCACACATTCTGTAATCCGTGTTCCGTATTAAAAAAAAAAAAGCTTAATTTTTAGGTAAGTATGAGACTTTCTTAGAAAGATAAATTGTTAAAAACCTTAAAACATGTCAAATGACGTATATCTTATGATATAAACGCAAAATATTTTTTAAGAATACTTATTTAACCCATTTTAAATCGTTTTGTTAAGCAGATTCATACCTATTTCTATTTCTAAAAGTATATTTTTTTAAAGTAAAACTACTGTCATTAATATTTCAAATTGTAACTTGAAGTTTTGAGCCGTGCTTTTGTTTACCGGGAGCAGCTTCCGATATGTTTAGCTTACGCAATCACCATTCGTAAGAGTCAAGGTTTGAGCTTGGACAATGTTTTAATTGATATTGGTTCTTCTATATTCATCTGTGGTCAAGCCTACGTACCATTATCTAGGGTAAAAAATTTGAGTGGTGACCATTTAATAAATAATAATAATCGTTTATTAATAAAATGGGGATACAATACAATGAATTGCTTAACAAATAAAATAGCGCAAAGTTGCTAATTTGCCTGAACTAGGTTGGACCTGTGCTTCAGGCTAGAAACTGCATATAAGTATTCAATGTAATAAATTAACAATCAGTAAAACGTAAAAACATAGGTAAATAAAAGTAAAATAGCATGTTAGCAGTTCTATTTGCAGACCATAAGGTCCTCTGTCTGTGCATAGTTGTTGGTTAATAAATATTTAAGAATAATTTGTTTACAGCTATAGTAATTTAGTTTATAAATACATAGTTTTCTATTTAATCTGTTGTACAGGAATGAGCCTAAGAAAGTTATAAACCTTTCTACAAAGACATGTTTTGAGGTAGCATTAGATATCGATCCTAGCCAGATCAAAGCACAAGAAAGTGCTATTGTTGAGTACAACAGATTAAGGTCGCTCTATAGACCGGATTTAAAAAACATATGTGTGAAAAAGAATAAGTTTAAAAAAAAACATCTGATAGGGAATGGTCTATACGTCCAAACATTGCCGCAGTTCAGACTGCAGCGGGCTCATCATTTTATAAAAAACTGGCCAAGTGTGAGTCGGACTCGCACAAGAAGGGTTCCGTACCACAAGGCAATAACGCCGAAAAAAACATGTCTGTTGTATGGGAGCCCCCCTTTAATATTAATTTTATTTTAATTTTATTATTTATAATTAAAGTTAAATACAACTGAGTATTTTGTGAATATTTCAAGTGCCTACCTGTTGCCATTTTTGATATCGAGCAAAAAAGGGCAAAAAAATCGCGTTTGTTGTATGGGAGCCCCCCTTAAATATTTATTTTATTTTGTTTTTAGTATTTGTTGTTATAGCGGCAACAGAAGTACATAATTTGTGAAAATTTCAACTGTCTAGCTATCGCGGTTCTTGAGATACAGCCTGATGACAGACAGGCGGACGGACGGACGGACAGACAGCGAAGTCTTAGTAATAGGGTTCCGTTTTTACCCTTTGGGTACGGAACCCTAAAAAACACCTCGTAAGAGAAAAAATAATAAAAAACCATAATTATCATAAAAAAAGAAAACCTAGGCTATACAATTTAATCCTACACGTGTGCCTACCCACTTGGCAAAAAGAAATGAAATCCCACCAAAAACATATAATGTTGAAAAAGAAGGCCAACTTCCTTACTTCATGTAGATGTTTGACCAGCAAAAGAGTTGAAATCGAAACCAACGCCAAGTTTAAAAACCATTTTCTTTGCACCGGCCTTATTTTGCAATTCTGTTGTAAGTAATTTGTGTTTGAAACTTTTTAGATATCGATACAATAATATTGTTCCATTTAAACTTGGCGGGTTTTCAGAAAACCATAAAATAATATGCATGAAAAATAACTGTAACACAACGAAAACCCGCCAAGTGTAAATGGAACAATATTATTGTATTGATATCTAAAAAGTTTCAAACACAAATTACTTACAACAGAATTGCAAAATAAGGCCGGTGCAAAGAAAATGGTTTTTAAACTTGGCGTTGGTTTCGATTTCAACTCTTTTGCTGGTCAAACATCTACATGAAGTAAGGAAGTTGGCCTTCTTTTTCAACATTATATGTTTTTGGTGGGATTTATGTTACCGAAAGTCATAAATGTGATTTGTTTGTTTTCCGATTTTCATATGTTCGAAGAATCAAATGCTCGATGGGTTCTCGGTCCGAAAAACGTCATTCCGACTTTCAATTTTCCGAATAACCTGTTATAATTGGTACCCCCTTTCTTCTCCTAAAATTGTTTGTCCGAAAATAATCCATAACACGTTCGCTATAAACTTCAATAACCATAATGTTCAAAAATTCGAAATTTTGTTTTACATAATTATCTTTACTTCTAAATCTATTCTGTCATAATATCGAGTACTATAATAATTGAATCTCCTAATTTTGCATGAAATAAAGTCATATGTCCTAAATATTGTATTATATAATGTGTATTATTCCAAATATTCATTTATAATAAAATTGTTAGCTCTAAACATTTGCTAAAAATTAGGTTTTAGTGACAGAAACGAATCCCTGTAAATCCGACTCCACGCAGTCTTGTATGCCCTACCCCTAGAGTGTAATTTAAAATCGCGTAGGCGCGTGGGGCCGCCGGAGAACCGCAGCGCCGGAGCCGTGACAGAAACCATGCCTGCTGCATGTTGCATGCTCGCTTGCATGCTGCATGCTTGCTGCATGCTTGCTGCATGCTTGCTGCATACTTGCTTGCATGCTGCATGCTACGTGTTTGCTTCCATGCTGCATGCTTGCTGCATGCTTGCTGCATGCTTGCTGCATGCTTGCTGCATGCTGCGTGTTTGCTTCCTTGCTGCATGCTGCATGCTTGCTGCATGCTGCGTGTTTGCTTCCATGCTGCATGCTGCATGCTTGTTGAATGCTGGCTGCATGCTTGCTGCATGCTTGCTGGCATGCTGCATGCTGCGTGTTTGCTTCCATGCAGCATGCTTGCTGCATGCATGTTACTTTAAACCCTTTACACAGAAATAGCCCCGCGAAGCGGAGCTCCGTCGACACTAGGATGCAAGAGCGAGCGAATGACAATACAAATACTTTTACCGTGCATCGAAGTCAAGTAGTGTCGCAGTGAAAGTCTTTCGCGGTAACGTGCATCGAATTGTAGTGGTAGTTCTACTCGTATATTTGCCTTGCTATTCAGTTTTACAAGGCGTTTTTATTTCGGAATTCTAATTAATCGGAATTCGTATTTTTGATGTTTCGAATTATCATTAATTCGGACTTTTTGTTATCGATGTATTGAAACTCGGTATTTTGAAAATAATAATTTTAAACGTTAGGAATATTGAAATTTCGGAATTATAAAAATAGGATGAATGATAAATCAGAGTTGTTATATTAGGAATTTTGAACCATTCGGAATTATGAAAATCAGTAGTTTGAAATTCGTATTTGTGACTGTCGGAATAAAGTTTTTCGTATTTATGTAGTGTACCCGTCGCTCGGTTATAATATCTGAGGGACAATTCTCGTAAATTTAAGAACATTCACAGTCTGATCTCAGTCTCAGTCTGTCAAATATACCCACCTGTTATTTCCCCACATTTTTGACAAGTTTTTGACATTGATTGTCGCTGAGATATAATTGCGACTAGATTTTGAACGTTTTCAATTATGGGAATTGGCTTTCTGGAATCGTGCCGACACAAACGTAAAAAAACAATTGAATAATTAGCTATTTTCATTTAAAAAATGTTTTTTTAAGTATTTAAATTAATTATTAGTTAATTCATTTACATACATAGTGATTGTTTTAATTTATTTTGTGCATTATTGCTTTTTAATGCGTTTGTGGCCTGTTCAACGTGTGTGAAACATAATAAAAATATTTAATTCGGGCATATTATATTTTCCATATTTTTGCTTAGAGATTAACCGTATTGTTAGTGCTAGTGTTGCACAACTTGCGTAACACAAAAGGCAAAGGTCGTGTTCCTTGAAAACGTTACGGACTGACGCACGTAAATTAAATTTAAATAAACCGGTCAAGTAGGAGTCGGCCTCATAGACCAAGGGCTCCGTACGTATGTAAATACATAGTTTTAATTATTTTATTGTAACGTACCTACAAATTTACGGTTTTCGGATTTTTTCCTTTACTTGTGCTACATGACATTGCTTCTTGCCAAACATGATTTTAGGTCAATGGGAAGTACCCTATAGATTTAGATTTCGGAACATATACGCCCGTATCAACTTGCAACCCTAAGTACCTATTTGATATTAATTTCAACTTAATAACTCCACGCGTTCCTGAGAAAAAGGGTTTTGACTGGCGGGCAGACAGACGGACGACGAAGTGATCTTATAAGGGTTCCGTTTTTCCTTTTGAAGTACGGAACCCTAAAAATATTTATTTATACACAATACTTAAGTACCTAACCGGTAGCCGTACGCAATTTACATTTAAATCAAATTGCTCGGACAGCAATCCGTTTTTTTTTTTGTGAAATCCATACCAAAAGCGCTTGCCTTTAATAGACGTTTGATCTTTGACTTGTTTTATCATAAAAACTTTTTTACAATAAAACTAAGCAATTTAGAATAGTATTTTCTAACATTATGGTTATTGAAGTTTATAGCGAACGTGTTATGGATAATGATTTTCGGACAAACAATTTTAGGAGAAGAAAGGGGGTACCAATTATAACAGGTTATTCGGAAAATTGAAAGTCGGAATGACGTTTTTCGGACCGAGAACCCATCGAGCATTTGATTCTTCGAACATATGAAAATCGGAAAACAAACAAATCACATTTATGACTTTCAGTAACATAAATTTCGTGATTTTTAATAATAGACATTATAATTTTTAGGTATTATGAAATTCGGACTTTTGAAAATCGGAACATCGAAATTCGGAATAAAATATTTCGGAATATTTGGGTGTTCCCCCGAGCGACACCTAATTATTATTTAATAATTAATTACAGTCATCATCTGCGTAGCCTTTTCCAAACTTCCAATGCGTCGGCTTCCAGTCTAACCTTTCGGTTTTACGGCTGCTGAATATCAGTACTTTAGATTGTTGTTGAATTCCAATTAACTTAAACTTTGGATTCAAATGCGATATGATATGATTATGAATATGATATGAATATGATATGATATGATTCATATGCGAAAAGGGCCTAAAGCTCGTTTATGGGTAAACATGACTAGTTCAGTTTTAGTGGGGTTCACTGAAAGGTAAAAATCCCTGCACCATCTCTCTACAATACGTAGCGCTAGCTGAGTGAGGTTGCATATCATGCCCGATACCTTCCCCGAAACCAGGATTGCGAGGTCGTCAGCGTAACCTACTATGTAATAGCGGTTGGCGTTGAGTTTGGTGATGAGGTCATTAATCACCAGATTCCATAGAAAGGGGGACAGGAGGCTGTCCCCAGGGTAGGGACCCTGGGGGCAGCCTCTGGCCATCATGGCCAGCTGCTGCTCGCCTTCAAGGCAAACCACTCGTTTACTTAGCATGTTTGTGATCCAGTCCGTTAGTACCTGTTCTACTCCATGTCTGGAGAGGGCGCTGCTGATACTAGCAAAATTGGTTTTGTCGAAGGCTCCTTCGATGTCTATGAAGGTGCCCAGACAGGTGCCTTTCTGATGAATCGCTTCCTCTATCTGGCTGACTACCAGATGAAGGGCGGATTCAGTCGACTTACCTGAGCTGTATGCGTGTTGGTTACCGTGTAACGGTATAGTCTTCAGAGCACCATCCCTCAGTTTCCTATCGCACAGCCTTTCCAGAGACTTTCGTAGAAAAGAAGTCAGGCTGATTGGTCGGTGGGATTTGGCGTTTTTGTAGTCACCCTTACCTGGCTTAGGGATGAATATTACTTTCACTTCCCTCCATCCTTTAGGAACTTATCTAAAGGCCAGGCACGGTCTCAGTAACGGCAGCAGTTTTATGGCGACAGAGGTGCCACCCCACTGCAGTAAGGCGGGGAACACTATCAAGACCAGCTGGAAGCTCTGGATGGCCCATTGGAGTTTCTCCAACATGATCACCCTGCTAGCGTAAAGCCAATCTGATGGTGTCTGAATTACATCCTGCCAGTCTGCATCCCGGGAAGTGAGATTCAACGAGGACACGTCTCGTTTCTTCTGGCGAAGATGTTAGTGTGTTGTCAGGTTTCCGGAGTTCCGGTTCCCTACACACCCTACACACCCTACACCTTTGTGTATACTGTTGAGTTAGAAGTTTACTTACCCTGTTAGCTTGCTGGCAAGATTCAATGCTACCACAGAGTTTGCGCCATCCCGTGGTACTCCTGTACCTGATGCATTTTTTGTAACTGGATTTGGCTACGTAATAGTTATCCCCGTCCTCATCCGCACGTGTATTCATGGCTCTATTCAGAGCTTGTCTTACCTTACCGCGCTTGCGCTCCAGCTCAGCGCCCCACCAGGGTTGTTTGCCTGGTGTGCTGCACGGGATGGTCTGTTGCAGGCAGTTTTGTAGCTATCTATCATTGATTTAGTAAGGTGACTTACTTGTACTTCAATCTGTGTTGTATCCTCAAATGTTGTCGGATCGTTTGATGTCCCTAGCTTTGATTCAAGACTGCGTGTGTAGGTGGCCCGATCCGTGTTGCGCGAATTACGCCGTGGTTGTGTGGGTGGAACATAGATCTGGATGTCGAAGCGGATCCACCTATGATCAGAGTAGGAGGCCTCCTTGGAGACATGCCACCCAGTGATAGCCTCCGCCGCTCCCTCTGTTGCCAGAGTGAGGTCTATGATAGTGCGGCTTCGCCTGGTTACGACCGTTCGGAACCCGTGTTTGGTAGGGATAGGTTAGTCGAGAATAAGTAGTCAACCAAGGCCTTACCCCTCTTGTTTTGCATGTCCATACCCCACAGTTGATGGTGAGCGTTGGCATCGGCCCAGACGACGAACTCAAACCCGCACCTCTCGCAGTGGCTCACCAGGCGGGCGAAGTCATGAGGGGGCGCCTCCACCTTTTTTTTTTGTTCCGGGGTGGAAAATTCTCATGTATGTCCGCCGCCCTGGGGCGGGCGACGGGGTCTGTCAGACTAAAAATCACTCTGGTGTTCCAACTCACACCTCCGCCAGGGATCGCGGGAACGTACGATCCTTCCGCAACCCCTGACTGGTGCCGGCGGGTCAGGTGGGGAGTGAGGTGTTTGACCGTGACGTCTAAGAGGGGCGAGCGTGGAACACTACGCGCTACCACCTCGGGTTCTGATGTGTGAGGGGCGGCGGACGTCCCCGAGTCTTTCACTTCTGGACCCATTTAGGGGGGCTGGAAGAGGGCGTTGTCCGCCCTCCGCCGACGCCCGGTGCGCCTGCTTCGGGCAGGGTGAGTGGACGAGATCTCCCTCTCCCTTTCCGCAGCCTCCTTCTGCGAGATGAAGGTTTCGCAGAAGGAAACCACCGCGTCCCAGGACTTTTCGCTGCCGACCATCGACTCGACCACGGCCGGCAGCGACAGGTCACTGCCTACTTCTGAGATGAGGGCACGGCGCGGCAAGCGGCACACTCTGCCAGCTTATGCCACGCCGTGTCCTCCCGGCAGTCGACGCAGTGATGACACCGGTCGTCCGGCTCCCTGTTTATGCGACACAGGTACTTCCCGAAGCATCATGCCCCGAGAGCACCTGCGTCACCTGAAACGACAGAGGGCCGTGCCTCCTTGCGAGCCAAGGCTCGAGTACTGGCCGGACGGCCTCGATAGTGCCGAGGCCGGCGGTAGGGCGTGAGAGCCTGTCCCGCCATTCCGCCACCAGAACCTCGCGAAGCTGAGACCGACGCAGCTCTATATGGTGCTGCATCAGCCTTTCGCCTCGCGCCCGCACTTCCTCGCGCCACCGGTACAGCGACACGAGTACTTTCGCCTCCAGGTCCCAGGGTGGGGATCCAGCCAGTACGCAAGCCGCCTCGTAGGACCCCACGTAAAGTCACCTACAGGCGGCGCTCGGGCTCCCCCCATTGGAAAGCAGCGTTGACAGCGCCCCAGCCGCGCCCAACAATTTGGGCACCAGCCGCCGGAAGTGGGGGCCGAAATCCCACCGGCTGTCGAGCACCACTCTCAGGTACTTCACGGTAGACTCGACAGCGATCCGAGCCCCCCCGACCACTATGTGTAAGCCGGGCGGCGGCGCCCACCGGGGGCCATGAAACCACATGGTCTCCGACTCGTTGAGGGCCACCTCCAGGCCCAGGCGACGTATGCGGCTCACCACCTGTGACACCGCAGCCGTCGCCAGCAACGCTGCCTCTCTGTGCTAGCTCCCCCGGGCAGTGACCAGCGTGTCACCGGCATAGCCACGCCACGCCACGCCCGGCTAGAGCTCACCCCTCAGCACCCAGTCGTACCCGATGTTCCACAGGAGCGGGCTAACGACCGAGCCCTGTGGAACACCGCACGACATGCGGTGCTGGTTTTCGCCATCGCGTCCCATGTAGGTGACACTCCTCTCTGACAGATAAGCTCCAACGATGCGGCGGAGGTAGGGAGGCACCCGATGATACCGCAGTGCCTCCCGAATACAACTCCAGGGCAGCAGGGCTAGCATGGCCGGAAACATTTTATCCACGGGGAGAGGAGAAAATACTATTCCTCTCTGTCAATTTTGTCCACCCTCCGAGCACGGCAATATGGGTGTATAAACTATTCACGGTGGACAAACCAGCAGGGCTAGCATGGCCGGAGTCATTTTATCCACGGGGAGAGGAGAAAATACTATTCCCCTCTGTCAGTTTTGTCCACCCTCCGAGCATGGCGACATGGGTGGATAAACTATTCACGGTGGCAGTAAGCACGAGATATTTTTATAGTACAATTAATTATATTTTCTCCAAGAGATATACTTAAACCCACCATCTAAAGACGAGGACAAATTTCTCCCTTTGTTATGTCAAAATATCTTTCTCTTCCACTAGACGGGGGGTGAGTATCCACGTCTAATGTCTTTTTGACATTAGACGTGGATACTCACCCCCCGTCTGATGATATAATTGTCTTTCCCCCTGTTGCCGTGCTTTGGCAGGTGGATAAAATAATTTTATCCCTTGTCAGTGGAAATAACCGGTGGAGAAAAATTTTGTCCCCAGCCCATGCTAGCCCTGCAGGGTGTTGAAGGCGTTGGAGATGTCCAAGGACACCGCCAACAACAACTCCCCCCGGCCCCCGCTTCTTCCGCCAGGACTCTCACCCGCGACACAGCGTGAATGGTGGAACGCCCCTGCTGAAAATCGAACTGGCTGCCATCCAGGTCCGGCCCCTCTCCGCACAAGTGGCCGACGAGGCGGGCTGCGATTATCCACTGACAGAGGGGAATAGTATTTTCTCCTCCAGCCCCCAGGGTAGGGTCCTGTCCCCCTTTCTATGGAATCTGGTGATTAATGACCTCATCACCAAACTCAATGCCAACCGCTATTACATAGTAGGTTACGCTGACGACCTTGCAATCCTGGTTTCGGGGAAGGTATCGGGCACGATATACAACCTCACTCAGCTAGCGCTACGTATTGTAGAGAGATGGTGCAGAGATTTTTTCCTTTCAGTGAACCCCACTAAAACTGAACTAGTCATGTTTACACATAAACGAGCTTTAGGCCCTTTTCGCATACCCTAACTATTCGATAAAAAAGGGGAAAGTGGCAACACTGCCCGGGTGACATGTCAAATCTTTATATCTTAATACTCAGGATTATTGTTTTCCTGTAAATAGATAAAGTAATAAACAGTGTTTGTTACACACCGGTAACCTAAAACCAACAGCTGACGTTCGAACTGCGGATTAAATCGGGGAGTATTTGCTTACTTTTACTTTATAATAGCACTCAATTATTGTCACTGTAACTCTGTTACACATCCTCGTGAAGTTTTAGCATAAAATAGTTCGCTGATTAGCTTAGCACCCTGCATTGGCTTTAAATCGCATTGTTTACATCGTTGAAAACGAAACTTAGCGAAGATTTTGTTATTCTTATTCTGATCTTTAATATAATACAACAATAAAACGTTCATGATCATTGTTTTCGCATTGCCGTTATACCAACGGTAATAAATATATTTAAAAAAATTGCTTTAAAATCTAGGCAACCTACCCACATACATAAAAGTAAAATCGTAAGGCAATAAAAATATATCCTTAGCCTTGAAAATAGCCCCTCAAACCAATTCAGTAACCAACCTAATTTCTCTACTGATCTACGATAACTTCTCCCATTTTCCCTATCATTTCCAACTTTATTTTATTTGTCTGTCCACTTTTCTCACCGTTACTTAATTCTAATTTCAGTAACAATTCCTGAAACCATGCCTGTGATGACCCGTAAGGCTACTGCTCAGGAGATGGACCTTAAATTGAGAACGGCCCTCCAAAAACTTGAAGCAACAAAACTCCAATGTGACCAATTGCTACTGGAGAATGATGAAAGTGAGGAGGAAATCAAGAAAATTGTTGACAAAAACTCAAGCCTTAAACGGGAGCTAGTAGACCTACATCAACAGTATCAGAATGTTGTTGATGAACGCGATCAACTGAAGGTAGTCACGGATGGTTTCAACACCTGTAGTAATTTGTATGAGGAGGCCTTAAGTAGAGTTAGGGACCTAGAAGATGAATTAATTCACGCTAATAGTCGTATCACCCAGTTAGAAAAAGAAATAGAATGTAATCAGGTTAAAGAAACGAACCACTTATATAATGAATTATTAAATAGTAATTGTAACCCTCATTCATTAACAACTATTGACCTTACTGAAGATTCCTTGTTAAAACAGAATTATAGTTATAAATTTAGTCATAACAAAATGAAAAAATATGCAAGAATGAATAGAATAATTAAAAAATGTAATCAATTTAGAAAACAACAAAAACACTTTTCCAAAAATATTTCACTGAGGAAAGAACGTGTTGATCTAATTAGTAAATTAACCAATTATCAAATTAAATTTGAAGACAGCAAAAAAATCTATGAAATTGATACACAGCGCTTACAGTCTGACATACAGGAACTTGAGGGCAGACTTAGTTCTCTTTACATTAAATATGTGGGTTTTCAGAACCAAATTAAAGAACACATTCTTGCAGCAAATGAGTTAGTTATGTGTCAGTGCACGTGTCAGACAGTTCCACACCCTGTCGTTGTCCAGCCTGAGGTAACGGAGGACCCGTCCCAGACTGAGAGTTTGCCTCAAGAGTGTATCCTTAACCAGAATGTATCTGAAATAGTACAAGATCTTTCTCAATTGGTACAGCTTGAGACTGGTCCATCTTTCAGTAGTCATGATTGTTATGATTCGGTTATGTTCTCGGATAGTATAGGAAGAGGTTTAGGTAAATTAATTAGTAACAACCTGAGTTACTCTACTCAAAATAATTGTATGCCAGGGTCAACCTACAAACAAATAATGGCATCAGTAACAGGAAATGTATTGATTCCTAAAACTAACATTACTGTATTTGTAGGTAACAGTTCTAAGGTAAAAAAATATGAAATAACTGACTGTGTAACTGAGTTGTTAAAGTTAAATTGTAATAAAATAATATTGTGTGCTTTTCCATATTTTAAAAAATTAACAAATAGACAAAACAATTATATTCATATGCTTAATAAGCATATGCACTTTTTAGTTAGTCATTACAGTGACAAGCTTGTATATTTTGACACCAACAGTTTTGTAGAAACTTTAAAGTCGCCTAGGGATACTGTGTATCTGCCTGTTAGCTTTAGACACATAATAGCAAGGCTATTAGCTTTTTATATAAACTCAGACATAAGTATAATGTCGAAGTCTTGTATTATTAACACCACAACAGTTAGTAATAATACTAATAATAAGGTGGTTTGCCAGAATGAATGTAGCTCAAATGCTATAAATATTTGTACAAATTATACGAAGGAGGTTCCATTTCCCTCACGCACTATGAGCTCATTGCCTGGTGATGACATTGAAGTCTTGGGATTAACTCCGGATAATCATTTAAACTAGTTTGTAAGACAACAGAAGGTACCAGTAATAATATTCTTATACCTAACAACAACAAGGTATCTTCTTGCTCTAAAATAAGTAAATATCAAAAAGGAGATCAGCAGAATGCCTTGACATTATTTCATCAAAATATTCAAGGCATTTCTTCCAAATTATTAGAAATTGAAATGTTTTTAGAAAAAACAAAGTTTGACATTGTTTGTTGTACTGAACATTGGTTAAAGGATTACCAAATGTTAATTAATTTTGAGAACTATAGTGTGGGCAGTTGTTTTAACCGTAAATCTATGCTACGTGGAGGTTCCCTAATCTTGATAAAAAATTGTTTAAAATCTAAGCAACGCAATGACATAGTGGGTTTATCAATTGAACATTGCATCGAACTGTCCTGTGTTGGGCTAGATAAGCATGTCGTAGTGTGCGTTTACAGACCCCCTAATTATCAGAACTTTTCTGTATTTGAGTCAATAATGGAAGATGTCTTAGCGAAACTTGCATCCATTAACAAAGCCGCAATTATTTGTGGTGATTTTAATATTAATATTTTGGAAAATAATTCTAATAGCAGTAGATTATTAAGCCTTTTTAAATCGTTCAATTTATCAAATGTTTTTACAGAACCGACTAGAATAACTCCAACTTCTGCTACTTGTATAGATAATGTCTTTTGCGATTGTGATTATTTAGATAAAGCCATCGTCATTTATCTGCCGTCTGATCATAGTGGACAAACGGTATCTTTTAAGTTTAAAACACCTTTGCAAAAAGTGCAAATACAATTTAGACCAATAACGACTGGTAAACTAAATAGATTCAATAGTACCCTAAATAATAAGTTAAATGATCTGGGCCATGATATGGATGATGCAAATAAATTGTACGAGGATTTCTTTTCAGTAGTGTACACTCAATTCAATACAACTTTTGAAAAGAAAACAAAAAACATTTGCCCTAATTTTATATTTAGTGACTGGGCAACTAGAGGTATTAGGATAAGTAGGGAAAGACTGTTCGAGCTGTATGGCCTTAAGCCTTACATCAATACTGTAACTTTCAGCAAGTATGTTGCTACATATTCCAAAATTTTTAGAAATACATGCAAAATAGCCAAAGCCCTGTACATTAGCAATAAAATCAAATCAGCTGAAAATAAAATAAAAACAGTTTGGAAAATTATAAATAACGAAACTAGTATAAATAAAAAACGAAACACTGATTACACATTGGAGACTTCACGTGGAGCCATAAGCTCTAACTTAGAAGTAGCTCAGGAGTTTGTAAATTTCTTTACTAATATACCATCAAAAACGACGGAAGCCTTAAATTCCTCATCCGACGTATCAATTGATTTATTAAGAGCAAACGTTCCAGCCTGCCCGGTTGAATTTCAATTTACACATATTAACCCCGTAACAGTAATAAAAGCTTTTAAGCAAATTAAAATCAAATTGACCGAAGATCTTTGGGGAATGTCCATTAAAGTCTGTGCCTCCATAATTGAGACTATTGCACCTTATTTAGCCTTAGTATTTAATTCGTGTGTTGATCAATGAGTCTTCCCCGATTTAATGAAATTCAGTAAGGTAATACCACTTTTCAAATCTGGGGACAGTAAAGACACCAATAATTATAGACCCGTATCCGTCTTGCCGGTTTTCAGTAAGGTGTTTGAAAAGATAATGCTTAATCAAATGCTCAATCATTTTAACACGAATAAAATCCTTCACGATCAACAATATGGTTTCACCAATGGACGTTGTACGACCGACGCCGGTGTAACCTTATTAAAACACATTTTTAACGCGTGGGAAGAGGCCCAAGACGCCATAGGAATCTTTTGTGACCTCTCTAAGGCATTTGATTGCGTCGATCACGAAACCTTGCTTTTGAAACTTGAGCATTACGGGCTTGGAAAACTTGCGCTCAGTTTAGTTAGTTCTTATTTAAATGACAGACAACAGCAAGTTCAATTAAATGGTGTCAATTCACATGGTTTAACAGTAAAAATGGGTGTGCCACAAGGCTCGATATTGGGTCCTTTCCTCTTTTTAGTGTATGTTAATGATCTACTCCATTTATTAAAAAATCAACCACAAATGGTGTTATTTGCTGATGACACTTCCTTAATTTTTAAGGTAAATAGACGTGCTACAAATTATGACGACGTAAATAACGCCCTAGTGCAGGTCCAAAGTTGGTTCACTGCTAATAATTTAGTATTAAATGGGAAAAAAACTAAGTGCATAAGATTTTCTTTACCAAATGTAAAGAGTAGTGATTGTGAGATAGTATTGAATCAGGAGAAACTAGAATTCGTCGATAAAACGGTTTTCCTGGGGATCACGCTCGACTCAAGGCTACAATGGGGTCCTCATTTAACATCTCTTGCAGGACGGCTAAGTTCAGCAGCTTATGCTGTCAGAAAAATCCGCCAATTTACTGATGTAGATACCGCGAGACTAGTCTAATTTAGTTACTTTCATAGTATCATGTCTTACGGTATTTTGCTTTGGGGACGGGCTGCAGACATCGATTCTATTTTTATTCTGCAGAAAAGAGCCATCAGAGCCATATATAACCTCTGCAGGCGTGATTCTCTAAGGGAACTGTTTAAGGAAATTAACATCATGACGGTGCCTTGTCAATATATCTACGAAAACATCATGTATGTAAGAAAAAACTTACATCTTTTTGGTAAAAGAGGTGAAAGACATAATTATAGTACTAGGAATAGGGACCTATTAGTTCAACCAGGTTTCAGACTGGCTAAAGTAGACTCATCTTTTATGGGGTACTGTTTAAAATGTTATAATAAAATACCTCCCCACATTCTTCAACTGAATGAGACAAAATTCAAGTCTTGTATAAAACGCACACTATGCAGTCAGGCATACTATAAGTAAGGGGATTACATCGCTGATAAAAATGCCTGGCTCAATGCTGGTCCTGCTCCACAACCACAACTAATTGATTAACACTTGAAAATACTGTTGGAGCTGCTGAAGATTGTAAGATTATCTTTGCATTGTATAAACTCAATTTCCTTTGCATTGTATAACTGCATAGCACAGATGTGAGTTCTATGTAAGTATACCTTCATTACCATTTACCGGGTAATATGTCTTTCATTGACTTGAATGTGCCATGGCGGCTGATAGTATGTCATGCTCACACAAATGTCTCGCTGACGGTGGCGTGTGTATTGGATCATTTAGCTCCCTTCAAAATGGTTGAGCTGAATGGTGCTGATCTATGCGTCATGTTCGTGAACGGGCGCCGTCAGTTGGGGCTGGTCATCACTCAGCTGCCTCGGCTTATTTTTAATTATTTTATTTTTGGATTGTTGTCTTCTTACTATTTGCTGTACTCTGGACGCTCTTAACGCGTACGTATTTTTTTACATCGTTCTCACATATAATTGTAAATTCAACATCAATGATGTAACTAATATTTTTGTAAAAATACAATTTAAAAGAGTGTCCATGGAGTTTCTTGCCCGTTCTTCTCCATAGGTACCTACGCTTTGGAATGGGCAACTAGCTTCATATTTTCTGACTGACCGACTTCTTGACAATTCAAAAGTGCCTGTAAATGGTTTAATTGAAATAAATGGTTTGAGTTTGAGTTTGAGTTTGATACTGAACTCCATTTGGCCAACGAAGTCAAGTACCTAGGGGTAACACTAGACAGTAAGTTAAACTGGAGCAGTCATCTGGACAACAAACTGAACTGGGCTTGCATAACCTTTTGGCAGTGCAGGAGAATGATAGGTAAGAAGTAGGGCCTATCCCCTAAAATTACACTTTGGCTGTACACCGCAGTGATCCGATCCATGATCACCTACGGGACTGTAGTGTGGTGGCCCCGCACCAAGCTAGTTACAGCCGCCAACAAACTACAACGCATACAAAGACTAGCCTGCATGGCGACTACAGGCTCCTTGAGGACTACTACGACTGCAGCAGTTGAAGCCATCCTGGGAATCCCACAGCTCCATCTGTTCATACAGCAGGAAGCGACGATGGCGACATTACGGCTTCATACTCAAAATCTCTGGGGTAAGAGTAATACACCACGCACCATGCTGCTTGAGGGAGTCCACAAGGAGCTCCCCATTACGAAAGCCATTAACGACAGGGTAGCCAAACAATGTATCTTCGATAAAAAAATACAAGATCCAACTTCACGCGGATCGTCGATGCGAGGGGCTACGCCCTGCAGAGCTGCGTATCTTGACGGATGGATCAAAAACGGGAACACCCAAATATTCCGAAATATTTTATTCCGAAATGTTCCGATTTTCAAAAGTCCGAATTTCATAATACCTAAGAATTATAATCTCTATTATTAAAAATCACGAAATTTATTTTACCGAAAGTCATAAATGAGATTTGTTTGTTTTCCGATTTTCATATGTTTGAAGAATCAAATGCTCGATGGGTTCTCGGTCTGAAAAAGGACATTCCGATTTTCAATACTCCGAATTATTTCCGAATTATCTTTTCTTCTTTCGCTATATACTTCCGTTACCGCTACCGCAACCGAACTGAACGAACGCAATAGACGACGTTGGATGCTAGAGCAAGCGAAGGGCACGCCAAATTTTTTTTTTTTTTTTTAAATGTTGCTACTACCGCGAACATGGTCATCCGCGCCTTTTTTTTACATTGTTTTATTGTTTACAGATTTTGAAGAGTGTACAATTAACGTGCTCCTACGTCGGACACATTTTAAGCTTACTACTAAACTTACAATCTACGAATCTTAAAAAAAAAGTATATATTTAGAATATGGATGGACTCACCATCCATATTCTAAATATATACTTTTTTTTTTGTAGTTGAAAGGCATGCTTGTGTGTTATTTTATTATCAGTATTAGTTGGTTATTATTATATATATATATATATTATATTTTTTTTTTTATATTACAAGAATATACTATACACAGACGTTACAGTTTTTTTTATTTATTTATTTATTACAATTCTACTAATTGGTGTTACTTTTGTTTAAATATTTTACTTGAACAGAGATAGGTTTACACAGTATTCGGAGAAAACAGGTTGTAGGGTACTTGATGTGAACTACGTGGCAGAAAGAGCCGACCAGCCCTCACCGACGGCGTCCGTTCACGGACATGATGTGCCCATCCGCGCCGTTTAGCTCAACCATATCTTAGGGAACTTAACGACCAGATGGGCAGCACCGCCGCCGGCAGGGCATTTACGTGAGGATGACGGACTCGCGCTGCCGCGCAGTTTTACATATTTTTACTTATCGTTACAGTTACTCGGGATTGGTTTTAATTTGAATTGTTGCTGGATTGGGATTGGTTTTGGAGTTGAGTGGACTTTGTTTGTTGGGTAGGTTACATGTTTTGGTGGGGTTCACTGGCCAGGGATTTCGCCAGCCTTAGGAGGAGAGCTTCAGTAACCCCGACGTCTCGATGCTGCATGGCCGTCTTAAGATTGTATTCAACGACCGTTTTTGTCGGCGCATCCATCGCCCTCTTTGCAAAGCGGCCTGTGGCATCGTCGGCGTCATCGGTGTAATAGACGCAACTGGCCGTGTGCCTCGACACCGCCGCTACCGCGTGGGAGACGCTGTCATGGATTTGGAGCCTCCTGGACTTGGTGTTGATGATAATTACGCTGTCGTAGGTCAGCCCCTGAGCCTCGTGTATGGTCAACGTGCGCGACCCTTCGGCGGACCCATATCCCTCGCTCATAATGTTTTTAAATAATGAATTGTGGCCAGATGGCATAACTTTTAGGCGTTTCGTGCGTTTTGCGAATCAAAAGAATGCGGAAGAAAATAGGTTATAGTCGTTTTAATGATATACACTATGAACAATAACCAAAATAAGTGTTGTAAATTAGTTAGCTTTAACTGTAAGTCTGTTAAACGCTCAATTGACTGTGTAAGGAACATTTGTGAGATGTCAGATATAGTAGCCCTCCAAGAGACGTGGCTTCTCCCTCATGACATTCCTTTGTTAGGAACCATCTGTGATGAATTTGAATATACCGGTAAATCGGCTGTTGATACGTCTGCGGGTTTACTCGTAGGGAGGCCGTATGGGGGAGTGGCCATTCTCTGGAGGAAGGGAATATTTGAATCTGTGTCCATAATAGAATGCGCAAGCCCTCGTCTAGCAGCTATAAAAGCTATTGTTAGCGGTCGCTCCGTTATTATAGTTACAGTCTACATGCCAACTGACTCTTCCGACAACTTGCCTATTTTCACGGAAGTCCTAGGTGAGATAAGCGCAATTATTGAGAGTGAAGGTGTTGAAAGCATTTTTATTCTGGGTGACTTTAATGCGCATCCTCATGAGCTGTTTTTTAGGGAACTCATAAGTTTCTGTGCTGATCAAACTTGGCTTTGTGCTGATGTAGAGAAGCTGGGCTATGCAGCCAATAACTACACTTTTGTTAGCGAAGCACACAGGTGCAGAAGATGGCTAGACCACTGCGTTGTGTCTTTATCAGCGTGGCAAACTATTGTTAGGGTAGGTATAAAAGAGGATGTATTTTTATCTGACCACCTACCACTATATATTGAGTGTGACCTGAATTTAGTTAGACCGAAGATAACGATGCAACATTTTTGCCATTGTGATGTGACTTGGGGTGAGAGAGATGACTCGCAAATTACAAAATATCGTAATTTATGTAATGACAGGCTGCGCAACATCGATTTTCCTCAAGAATTTCAAAAGTGTAGTTATGGGTCTTGCAATGTGGTCGAGCATAAAAGTATCCTGGATAATTTATATAAAACTATTGTAGATATTTTAAGTGACGCGGCTATAATGACGAGTGACAAGGTTAGGTCCAAGCCAAGGAGAGGCAGAGTGTTGTGTGGATGGAACAAGCATGTTCGAGACGCTTACCGAGAGGCCAGGCTTAATTTCAAAGAATGGGTAATACATAATAGACCGACCTCTGGAGTATTATATGAAAAAATGTGGGAGACTCGGAAAATATTTAAGGGTCGTCATAAATGGTGCCAAAAAAATAGTGAACAACTAAAAATGGATTTTTTAGCCGAGCAAAGAGCCGCAAACCACTTTAGTAAGTTCTGGAAAGCCACAGGTAAGCTGGATACCAAGCCTGGGCTGCCGATGAGCGTCGGTGGAATGAATGATCCAAAGCAAATTGCGAATATGTTCATGGAACATTTCAAAATGCGATCACCCTTTGGCCCCTCAGGTACGATAACCGATGCTGAGTCCTTCCGTGAGGGAGTGGAACCGGTAATGTATTTCTCGACGAAACAGGTCAGGGCGGTAGTTAAAAACATGAGTAGAGGTAAATCACCCGGATGCGATGGACTCAGCATCGAGCATTTTAAGTATGCTGGTATTCACTTGCCGAGGGTCCTGTCTCTGTTTTATTCAATGTGCATTAGTCACTCGTACCTACCGGCAGAGCTGATGAGAACGATTGTGGTACCAATCATCAAAAGCAGGACAGGAGATATCTCGGACAAGGGAAACTACCGGCCAATCTCTCTTGCAACTACCATTGGTAAAATATTGGACAGTATGCTTGATTCGTGCTTGGAAAAACATCTGGACCTGCACGATTCACAGTTTGGGTTTCAACCTGGGCTGTCCACTGAAAGTGCAATCCTAAGTCTCAAGAATACTGTCCAATACATTATACAGATCGTAAAACACCGGTGTATGCCTGTTTCCTGGATTTTTCCAGGGCTTTTGACCTTGTGTCATATGATGTGCTCTGGAGGAAGTTGGGGGACAGGAATGTACCGGCGGAAGTTCTTAAGGTTCTGCAATTTTGGTATGCTAACCAAACGAATCAGGTGAAGTGGTCCAACATTCTCTCTGAGACTTATGGGTTGGAGTGCGGGGTGAGGCAGGGAGGGTTGACCTCACCCAGGCTCTTCAACCTATATGTGAATGACCTCATAGTCGCGCTCAGCAGTATGCGTGTGGGCTGTCGGGTGGGTGGTGTTAATATTAACAGCATCAGCTATGCAGACGACATGGTGCTGCTGGGCCCGACTGCAGGTTCTATTGGAGAGATGTTGAAAGTTTGCGAGGACTACGCGGCTAGGCATGGGCTCGTGTATAACGTGAAAAAATGTGAGTACATGATCTTTGGGGTCGCCGGTAAGTGTACAGATTATTCACCTAACTTTACCCTAAATGGCTTGAGCATAAGAAGAGTAAAACAATTCAAATATCTGGGACATATGCTTACCGACGACCTGAAAGACAATGTGGATATTGAGAGGGAGCGCAGGGCTTTGGCGGTCCGCGGGAATATGTTGGCCCGTAGATTCGCCCGCTGCACGGACCAGGTAAAAATAACGCTTTTCAAAGCATATTGTCAGGGTCTGTACACGGGTGGTCTGTGGATCAACTACACCAAAAGATCGCTAGATGTCCTGCGCGTCCAGTATAACAATGTTTTTAGAATGCTCTTGAGACTGCCCCGGTTCTGTAGTGCGTCAGAAATGTTTACGCAGAACCGTACTGATGGCTTCCACGCAATTGTGCGGAAGAAAATAGCGTCTGTGGCAGCTAGAACCCGGGCCGGGGGCAACAGCATTCTAAAAACAGTGACTGAGAATGTGTTTTCCCCTTTTATGCGGCATTTTGTGGAGAAGATGACCGGTTGAGAAACTGGTTTCGTCTTCTTTACAAAGTGACATACCCAAATTATCTAAATTTATGTATTATACTAACACTAGGTATAAGGTACTTTACTAACACTACGGATTATTGTTATCTGATTATTTGAAATAAATTAAATTAAATTAAATAAGAGAGGCTTTCTCCTCTTGCGTATGAACCAGGAATAGGGTGTTTGGGGCGGTTTTCGGTATTTGCGCTCTCATGTAACCTTTCACCTTCAGGGAGTGGACCCGCGACAGCGACGATTTGGAGGAGTATATACCGGAGTATATCTCGCTCAGCGCGAAAGCTACATCCATTGGGTTTCGGTGCGTGCAAAGCAGTTCCTGGGTGATACCAACCACCAGATTTGGACGGGTATACCTTAACTCGAATAGGTTCTCTCGGTCCAAAAATGGAAGCTGGTTAACGTCTCCGACGAGGACAATTTCGCTTGCTCCAGACAACTTTACTGCTATAACTATGGCCCCAAAGTGGTTCATTAGAGCCTCGTCTACCGTGAGGCGGTAGCATTTGTCTTGGCTCCTGAACCCGTTGGCTAAGATTGAGGCCATAGTACGCACCTTTGTCTTGACTCGGTCTCCTAAGCGGTGCGCAAGCTTTTCTCTGAGGTCTTTGGCAGCTTCAGTTGTCGTGGTGGCTACAACGTCCTTCTCCTCATCGAAGTTTTTTACCACCCAGGTTGTCTTGCCGCAACCCGGAACTCCGTTTACCCACCTGATCCTGGGCACCGCCCAACTTTCCTGAGATGCTGGGATTTCTGAAGTCCCCAAAATGGATTGCGCCATTTCGAGGATCTTATCGTCCAGCATGATTTTGGTACATTTGGCGGTGATCAGTATCGGGTCGTCTTCCTGTGCTCTGAATTTTATTTTGCCTGAGCGCTCCGTTTCCTCCTCGTCCAGGGCCACGAAACCGCTCTTCGCTCTGTAGGCTGCCATGTACGACCCCGTCATCTCCCCTTTGATGACATGAGAGTTGACGTTGTCATACACTGCTACCCCTGCTTTCTCGAGTAGTACCCTTAGCAGACCTTCTGTGTTTCTCTGGAAGGTCTGCAGGATCTTCCTGCATGTCATGAGATTGACCTCCCTGGTCGCTCTCACGATTGCTACGTACTCAAGGAAAGCGCTCTTCACGTGGTCCGTGCTGTCCAAATTCACTGCGAGGGTCGGCGGACTGACTTGCCCTTTATCGGCTCTTGTAGGCTTCTGTTGAGTTGGTTCTTTGGGCTTTTTCTTGAAAAACCTCTCCACTGCTGTTTCCTGCCTGTGGGTTGGTGAATTGTGGCTGGTGCTTGGGAGCAGAGCGGTGAGGAAAGTGCCGAAGGCTTTCAGGCGACTCCTCGACGTTGCCCGGTCCTCCGGGCTAGTGGTTTTGTCCTTTGCAGCTTTTTCGGCGGCTGCCTTTTGCTGGACCCTCTCCGAACCGCTCTGACTGGTCGGATTTGTCTTGGGGCTCGTCGTGTTGGCTGTTGGCTGTCTAGGGGCTCTGAGGAAGCTCAGGGTTTCCCCTCTGTCCTCGTAGACGACTACCTCATGGTGTTCTGAAGCCATCAGATAGCCAAAGCGGTCTGCAACGTCTCCTCTCTCTCCTCCAACCTCGACATCGCGTCCACGCTTATGGTACGGGCCGTGGCTGTCGTGTAGTCACCTGCCTCCCTGATCCTCTGTAGCAGTAAGCTAGCTCGCACCCCAAAGTTAGGTCTGGCCCAAAGTTGGGTCAAAGGGTTTAAAGTAACCTAACCAAACCTAAAAATAGGGGCCCCGCGAAGCGGGGCTCCGTTGACATAGGATGCAAGAGCGAGTGAAGGGCACCCTGAGGTTAGGTTTGGTTAGCTTACTTCCCCCCCGATGGGTTCCCGCATTGTCGAGGCGGGGGGGCTCAGTATCCGTGGCTTGGACACCCACGGTGAAGCGAAGAGGAACCCGAGGAGGGGCCGCTCGTCAGGGCTTTTGCCTGTAAGCCGACGACGTAGCGGCCACCAAGTAGGTTGCGGTGCCGCTTCGGCGACATCGCAACTGAGGCGGGCCGCGATGTCGTAACGGAGGCATCGCGGCTGAGGGTTGAAGGCCGCGGCGGGAGAGGAGTGCCGGTATTGCGGTGCGCCGCTCTCCCTACCTTCCGCGGCCTTGACGGGGTCGCCACCGTTCGATGGCGGACGCGGTGGGGCCGCAGGGGAGGAGGAGTGTCGGTATGACGTTGGCCGCTCTCCCTATCCTCTGCGGCCGAAAATTGGCAGGCGGCGGGGCCAATGACCTGACCCGTCGCAGGGGGACCAAGGGTGCCCAGACACGGGGTCGTCTGGCGCCCATGTGCTGGTTTGGTCCCTGGGGTGGTCACGGCGTGCCATGTGTTCTGGTGCGCCGGTGATGGGGAGTACTCCCCAGAGGAGGGTCCGGTGACGGACAGCCGCGGTGGGTTCACGGATGAGTGCTAACGCGTGCCCGTGTTCCCGCCGTATGCGGCAGAGGAGGACACCGTGGAGTTTTAGTGGGTTAGAGTCCCACATAACTGCACTACCTCCCCGTGGTAGTGCAGAATGCATGAGCATTTATCCACGTTAAAAAAAAAAAAAAAAAAAATGGTTAGCTTACTTTCCCCCCCGGTGGGTTCCCGCATTGTCGAGGCGGGGGGGCTCAGTAGCCGTGGCTTGGACACCCACGGTGAAGCGAAGAGGAACCCGAGGAGGGGCCGCTCGTCAGGGCTTTTGCCTGTAAGCCGACGACGTAGCGGCCAACAAGTAGGTTGCGGTGCCGCTTCGGCGACATCGCAACTGAGGCGGGCCGCGATGTCGTCTGGGAGGCATCGCGGCTGAGGGTCGGAGGCCGCGGCGGGAGAGGAGTGCCGGTATTGCGGTGCGCCGCTCTCCCTACCTTCCGCGGCCTTGACGGGGTCGCCACCGTTCGATGGCGGACGCGGTGGGGCCGCAGGGGAGGAGGAGTGTCGGTATGACGTTGGCCGCTCTCCCTATCCTCTGCGGCCGAAAATTGGCAGGCGGCGGGGCCAATGTCCTGACTCGTCGCAGAGGGACCAAGGGTGCCCAGACACGGGGTCGTCTGGCGCCCGTGTGCTGGTTTGGTCCTTGGGGTGGTCACGGCGTGCTATGTGTTCTGGTGCGCCGGTGATGGGGAGTACTCCCCAGAGGAGGGTCCGGTGACGGACAGCCGCGGCGGGTTCACGGATGAGTGCTAACGCGTGCCCGTGTTCCCGCCGTAAGCGGCAGAGGAGGACACGTAGTGGGTTACAGTCCCACATAACTGCACTATCTCCCCGTGGTAGTGCAGAATGCATGAGAATTTCTCCACGTTAAAAAAAAAAAAAAAAAAAAAAAAAAAAAAAAAAAAAAAAAAAAATGGTAAGCTTACTTTAAGCCCTTTACACAGAAATAGGGCGCGAAGCGGGGCTCCGTCGACATAGGATGCAAGAGCGAGCGAATGACAATACAAATACCTTTACCGTGCATCAAAGTCAAGTAGTGCCGCAGTGAAAATCTTTCGCGGTAACGTGCATCGAAGTCAAGTAGAATCGCAGTGAAAACTATCGCGGTAACGTGCATCGAAGTGTAGCGGCGTCGCAAAGACGGTCTTTCGCAGTAACGTGGATCGCAATTTTGTAGCATCGTATTAGCATTTATCGATATTTTGTGTGTCGAAATTCCATATTCTACTCGTATATTTGTCTTGCTATGAGTTTTACAAGGCGTTTTTATTTCGGAATTCTAATCAATCGGAATTCGTATTTTTGATGTTTCGAATTATCATTAATTCAGAATTTTTGTTATTCGATCTATTGAAACTCGGTGTTCTGAGAATAGTAATTATAAACGTTAGGAATTTCGGAATTATTAAAATAGGAGGAATGATAAATCGGAGTTTTGAACCATTCGGAATTATGAAGATCGAAGTTATTTTATTTATGTTGTTGCTACTTACGACGATAATCTTATTGGTTTTCTCAGAATGATGTGGCGCTTTGCATATCGTGTCACTTTGCCTTATAATGGGAGCTGTAGCAGGAGTCCCAATATTGTTTTCAAGGTTAACATTCAATTCGCTGTAGCTTTCATTTAAATTTACTGTTTTCTTTACTGAGTTAGGCCTCGACTTCATTGATTTGCTACGTTTCTTAAAGGATACTAAGCTGTTATTTGTATTGCAGGAATTCGTACAAAGTAACTTATATTTTTCTATTTTAGCTTGTTGTGATGTAATTATTTGTTGAAGAGTGTGATTTTCCGAGTTTAGATTATCCACCTCATTTTGGGTCCTTTTTAAGTTCATTTTAAGATTCATAATTTCATTTCTCAACTCCTCAACTTCATGGTTGAGCAATGCCCTTGATAAATCTGGCAAACTCTGTGCGCTGTCCGAGAGATAAGTGCTTGAGGAAGTATTTAACGAGTTATCATTACAAAAGTTATGGCTGCCGATACCTTTGGCCGGTTTACGCCTTAGCGTGATGTAAGAATCCATGTTATTACTCGTATTCGTCCAAATTCAAATAGTGTAGATAACGTTAATCAGCGTATTAAGCGATGCAAAGGAAACAGCCGTTTAGACTTGCAAACTGGACCCAGCGGTTGAAGCGCTTAAGGCCAGGATATTCGAGCGCAGTAGGCATTTAGCGTTACCTCCCTCCGCGCATGGCAAGTCCCACGAACGCGCAGTTCGAATGAACTCGCTGACCCCGCTGCCACGGTAATTTCATCTAACAGTATTGTGACTCGGCCCTATTCTTGAAATATAGGGCTGCTCGCCTACAGTATTTTAATTTCATCATCCTAGTTAAGTTTCTTTCTAGTTTTGTGATTGTAAATATTATATTTTTTTAATATTATGTATAAAATTTATGTTAATATTTCTGGTGTTTAGTTTTTAGAGAAATATAAATATAGCAACATAATTAATTTTATCACCTATCAACAATTGTTTCTTTTTAGGGCTCCGTACCAATATGGTAAAACGGAACCCTTATGGTGAGACTCAGTCTGTCTGTCTCTCTGTCTGTCACATTTATGTTAATATTTCTGGTGTTTATTTTTAGGGAAATATAAATATAGCAACATAATTAATTTTATTATCTACCAACAATTGTTTCTTTTTAGGGTTCCGTACCTAAATGGTAAAACGGAACCCTTATGGTGAGACTCAGTCTGTCTGTCTGTCTGTCTGTCACAGCTGGACATCTCAAGAACTACTAATGCATCAACTTGAAATTTGGAATAGTTTTAGATGACGTTTGCTCAACTATTTTGCAAATAAGAAAGAAATAAAAAAATTTATGTACGTTTTTTGCAACAGGGCCTGGAAGGAAGTCTGAAAAATTCAAAGTGGGGCTACTAGGGCATGTGGGGTATCATATGAAAGAAAACAGTTTGCACATTCTCAAACATTTATTCTTTTTTTTGGGCCGCATTGTTTTCGACTTTTGATGTAAAATGCAAAAAAAAAACCTTTCCCTTATCTCCGAAGTTTGCAAACAGAAAAATCTGAAATTATTTTATGTGATAGAAGTTTATGTAAAGATTACAGGAAAAATAAAACGAAGTTTCTAAATAGCACAGTTGTTCATAAATCATCAATAAAAGTTATATTAGTTTCACTATCGGTCAAGAGATGGCGCTCACATAAAACTGCAATATTATACACCGCAGTGCACAATGTTAAAATTCTCTGATGAATATAGGTCTCGTCGATGAAAATTTAAAAACATATGATGGTACGGAACCCTCGTTGCGCGAGTCCACAGTCCGGTGCGCAGTTTTTGCGCAGTGCAATTGCTACCTAATCTTTTCTTTCATGACTGTTATATCGCTTCCGCACTACCCTTTTTTTTTTTTTTTTTTTTGCGTATGGGGAATCATCAAATGACTCCTCCCGCTATGGGTGGAGCGGAAGGGAGTGTCAGACTCTTACTGACTAAAACCCACCCGTGTTCCTTCCTTGGTCCTTTATGTTCCGGGCCAGCGGTAACCCTTTTGGACAATCCCGCTGACCCGGCAGGCTTCGGCCCTAAGGGGCCCCTCCCCGATGCTGACATCTCTTTGAGGCGCGCGTGGAACACGTACGCGCCGTCTGGCACGGGCCTGGTCCTGATCGGACGGTGAGCTACCCATTACTCTCCGCCCGCAGGCCCGCGCCTACGGTGGCCGGGAGTCGTCACGCGGCTCCCGACGCCGGGGGCGTCCCCCGCGGCGGCTGAGACGGGAGGCTCTCTCCCTGAACCGTCCCGCCACCTCCTTCGCTAGCATGACTGCTTCGCAGAAGGAGGTGACTGCCTCCCACTTCCTCTCGCCCCGGACCATGGCTTGCACCAGGGCCGGTCGCGAGAGGTCGCCGTCGCTGCCGATCGCCTCTACGAGGACACGGCGGTGCTCCGCCCAAGCGGGGCAGACCTCCACCGTGTGCTCCACCGTGTCCTCTGGGCGATCCTGGCAATGGTGACACCCGGGCGTTTCCTCCTGCCTGATGATGTGCAGGAACCTCCCGAAACTTCCGTGTCCGGTGAGGACCTGCGTCAGGCGGTAGGTGAGGGCGCCGTGGCGCCTCTCTAGCCACTCCTCAAAGAGGGGTCTTATCGCCCCTATCTGGCGTGCCCTTCCGCACTACCCTTATGATCCGTTTTGTCGAATTTTTGTCTGATAATAAACTACTGAAGGGATTTTGATGGAAGTTTCGATATTCTGTAGCTTTGGTTTTCATCCATCACATAGGGTATGTTTAATAACTAATTTATAGTCCACGCGTACGAAGTCACAATACTGTATAGATAATACTGTGTACATGTCTGTCGCTCACGTAGTAGTAGCTATTGCGCCTGAGCGAGAAGCAAATACTGCCGTCGCATCGGTCGTCATTCTAAATCCCGTTCTCTAACTAAAAAAATCGAGTTGTAGATTATGTAGTTACTGTTCGCCTGTGCATTTTTAGGGTTCCGTTGCCGTATGTCATAGCCACTTTTTTCCGAAACTATAACAACTACACTGTTTAAACTTGGTAAGTAGATGTATTCTGTGAACCGCATTAGGATTTTCACACAAAAATAGAAAAACACAATAAATTTTGGGGGATCCCATACTTAGAACTGAAACTCAATTTTTTTTCATCAAACTCATACGTGTATCTATGGATAGGTCTTCAAAAATGATATTGCGGTTTCTAATATAATTTTTTTTAAACTGAATAGTTTGCGCGAGAGACACTTCCAAAGTGGTAAAATGTCCCCCCCCCCCTGTAACTTCTAAAAACTAAAAAAAATATATGATGTTAAGGCCAGGATATTCGAGCGCAGTAGGCATTTAGCGTTACCTCTCTCCGCGCGTGGCAAGTCCCGCGAACGCGCAGTTCGAATGAACTCGCTGACCCCGCTGCCACGGTAATTTCATCTAACAGTATTGTGACTCGGCCCTATTCTTGAAATATAGGGCTGCTCGCCTACAGTATTTTAATTTCATCATCCTACTTTAGTTTCTTTCTAGTTCTGTGATTGTAAATATTATATTTTTTTAATATTATGTATAAAATTTATGTTAATATTTCTGGTGTTTACTTTTTAGGGAAATATAAATATAGCAACATAATTCATTTTATTACCTACCAACAATTGTTTCTTTTTAGGGCTCCGTACCAAAATGGTAAAACGGAACCCTTATGGTGAGACTCTGTCTGTCTGTCTGTCACATTTGTGTTAATATTTCTGGTGTTTAGTTTTTAGGGAAATATAATTATGGCAACATAATTAATTTTATTACCTACCAACAATTGTTTCTTTTTAGGGTTCCGTACCAAAATGGTAAAACGGAACCCTTATGTTGAGACTCAGTCTGTCTGTCTGTCACAGCTGGACATCTCAAGAACTACTGATGCATCAACTTGAAATTTGGAATAGTTTTAGATGACGTTTGCTCAACTATTTTGCAAATAAGAAATAAATAAAAATATATGTACGTTTTTTGCAACAGGGCCTGAAAGGAAGTCTGAAAAATTCGAAGTGGGGCTACTAGGGCATGTGGGGTATCATATGAAAGAAAACAGTTTGCACATTCTCAAACATTTATTCTTTTTTTTGGGCCGCATTGTTTTCGACTTTTGGTGTAAAATGCAAAAAAAAAACCTTTCCCCCCCTTATCTCCGAAGTTTGCAAACAGAAAAATTTGAAATTATTTTATGTGATAGAAGTTTATGTAAAGATTACAGGAAAAATAAAACGAAGTCTCTAAATAGCACACTTGTTCAGAAATCATCAATAAAAGTTATATTAGTTTCACTATCGGTCAAGAGATGGCGCTGACATAAAACTGCAATATTATACACCGCAGTGCACAATGTTAAAATTCTCTGATGAATATAGGCCTCGTCGATGAAAATTTAAAAACATATGATGGTACGGAACCCTCGTTGCGCGAGTCCGCAGTCCGGTGCGCAGTTTTTTAATTGCTACCTAATCTTTTTTTCATGACTGTTATATCGCTTCCGCACTACCCTTCCGATCCGTTTTGTCGAATTTTTGTCTGATAATAAACTACTGAAGGGATTTTGATGGAAGTTGCGATATTCTGTAGCTTTGGTTTTCATCCATCACATAGGGTATGTTTAATAACTAATTTATAGTCCACGCGTACGAAGTCGCGGGCATAAGCTAGTTATTTATTATTAGTTATATACTTTGGACTAAATAAATTCTGATAAAACTCATTACAATACAATGCACAGGATAATAAATTCTTTATTAGAAATAAAAAATACTAAAATACTGCTCTGTCAAAGAAGTACCGAGATCAAATAATACACAAAATGTTAGTTAGGTATTCATCCAAATTTATTTCATCCCCTTCAAAGTATGATCCTTCAGAAACGACACATTTACACCAACGAATAACCAAATCATAAAAACATTTTTTAAACGCTTTTTCCGGAATTGAGCTTAGTTTACGCCGCGAATTCTCCTTCGTTCGCTAAAATTCGTACACAGTGATGGCGAGCTTGTGCGAAGGCGCATTATCGTGGTGCAAGATCCAACAATTTTCTTCCCAAAAATCTGGCCTTTTTTTCGAATTTGCTCTCTCAAACGCCGCATATCGCTCAAATAATATACTTTACTAGCTTCTGCCCGCGACTTCGTCCGCGTGAAATTCGTACTTTCCTCTTATAATTTCGAAAATGTATGTTTATGATTTTTATCATTTCATCATCATCATCATCATCATCATTTCAGCCGAAAGACGTCCACTGCTGGACATGGGCCTCCCCCAAGCACCTCCACTTCGACCGGTCCTGTGCTTCCCGCATCCAACGGGTTCCTGCGGCCTTCACAAGGTCGTTGGTCCACCTTGTGGGAGGCCTTCCAACGCTACGTCTTCCGTTACGCGGTCGCCACTCCAGAACCTTTCGGTCCCATCGGCCATCTGTTCTGCGAGCAATGTGCCCTGCCCACTGCCACTTAAATTTGGCAATTCTTCGGGCAATGTCGGTTACCTTTGTTCTCCTGCGGATCTCCTCATTCCTGATTCGATCACGCAGGGAAACTCCAAGCATAGCCCTCTCCATTGCCCTTTGGGTGGACTTTTAGCCTTCTTATAAGGCCCATTGTGAGCGACCACGTTTCAGTTCCATAAGTCATCACTGGCAACACACACTGGTTAAAGACTTTCGTCTTGAGACACTGCGGTATGTGGGACGAGAAGATATTGCGTAGCTTCCCGAACGCTGCCCAGCCGAGTCGGATTCGTCGATTGACCTCTTTCTCGAAGTTAGACCTACCTAACTGGACAGTTTGTCCTAGGTAAACGTACTCGTCCACGACTTCGAGTGTAGCGTCTTTATTAGAGTGGGTGTTACATGGGCATTTGACATGACCTTCGTTTTGTCCATGTTCATTTTAAGACCCACTCTTTTATCATTTATTTAGATATAAATAAGTATTCGGGCCAATTTTTTAGTTTATAGCTCAAAGGGATCAGATTTTTCAAATAAACTGTATCCCAGCTTTTTACACCCCAGGAGAGTAATTTTGAAAAATCGTTTGGGATGTGTCAAACTTGACTCAAAGACCCATACCCATTTTCGAGTTAATGGAAGCAAGCAGTAGAATTTTCGACCTTCGTAGGAGTAAATTTTTGAAAAACCCTAAATCACTCTTTTTAAGTATTTTTTGTTTTAGTAGTACCGAGTTTCGAGTTAATCCGACAGCGGGTTAAATATTTTTCTAATCCATTAACTTAGTCACCCCCCAAATCCTCGGTGGGGGATTTTTTAAACTAAAAGTGTCAATCTTTATTATTTACTGACCCAAATATTGCCAAGTTTCTAATTTATTAACCAAATGAATAAGATTTTTCATATAAACTTTATCCCCTCTTTCTATCCCCATAGGGGTGGAATTTCGAAACATAATCTAGATTATTTATACCAATTTTCCAGTTAATCAAGCCTCGTAATAAAATTCTGCCCTGTGAAATTGACCACCCCTCTTCACCCTATTAGCGGTAGATTTTCGAAAAACCCTGAACCACTTTGTTATTTATTTTGGTCTTAGATAGGTACTGAGTTTCGAGTTAATTGGACCGCCCATTAAAATGTTTCCATACTATATTTGACACCCCCAATCTCCCCTTTGGATTAGTTTAGAATTCCAAAAAAATTCGAACTTTATAATTATTTGTGCCAAGTTTCAAGTCCAAATTTATTTGAACCATTTTTTTTTAGTTTGTCAAGGCACTCATTAAAATCCCCTTATAAATCGAATTACCACTTTTTGTCCCGTCAGGGGTCAATAATTTTCGAAAACCCCATACACTTACTATTGATTCTTCATCTGCCTAGCCTTTTCCCAACTATGTTGGGGTCGGCTTCCAGTCCAACGGGATGCAGCTGAGTACCAGTATTTTACATGGAGCGACTGCCTATCTGACCTCCACAACCCAAATACGATACCCCTTGTAAACTGAAACTCGAAACTTGAAGACTGGTTGTCAAACTTTCGGGCTTCTGACCACCCCTAGCGACTGTCAAAGATCCACGAATGACAGCCGGGACCAACAGCTTAACGTGCTTTCCGAGGCACGGAGGGGTCTCGGTATGTAAAGATGGTCACCCATTCACAGACCAACCGCGGCAAGCGTAGCCTGCGTAACCTGATCGATCGATCTGTGCGGCTGTTATTATTGATTATTTTCTGTCAAAAGTACAGTCGCCAGCACATCAACCTACCCCACTTTGGCCTTGAACGCGTTATGAGCAACTACAGCGAGAATCGTGCGAAAGAGGCATATAGCTTTTGTCTGTTCTTACTAGTAATGTGTCGTGCTGCAGTGCGTACGTGAGAGTGTGTGCGTATGGTCGTCGTGGTGTGAATAAAATACTGTGCGATAAGAAATAGCGTAGCTATCCGAATCAAATACAGTGTCACAACAGGAAGACAGTGGGGCGAGCGTATTTGCTGCAGCGCTTAAACAGTAGGTGTCGTCTCACCAAACTATAAAACATGCAGCGCTAGACCGCTTATAACGTATAGTTTTCTCGCGACCAAAACGTCATAAGCGCCGGGAATTTCATGGCGCTTACACGTTTCATGCAAGACCAAATAAATGAGTAGTTGCCGGTCGGTAACATACCCCGCGTTCCGAATTGCGTCAAAAGCGATTATATCGCGAGTCCGACCAAATTTAATAGTCACAAAATATAAGGACTATTGACTACTATTTGTGACGTTCGCGCGTTGGTCGGATTCGCGATATAAGTAATCGCTTTTGACGCAATTCGGAAGGCGGGGGCCTGGCTCAAAAACTGGTTTTGCGGCGTCGCGTCGTCGGTTCTGAACACTAAGTAATAATAGTTCTATGGTAGCAGGTTGAATAATTGAATCGAAACGCCCAGCGCAATGCTTAAAATACCTATGAAAGTTTATAGTCAATGATCTTTTACTTAATCCTTAATTTTTACATATTTGTTGGAAAATTACTTAGAGTATTAAGTAGTAACTACCTACTCATATTACATTTAAACAGGTAGGTAGTACGGTATACACCGTTCGTTACACAATGAATTAGCGAAATTTCACGCTCTCGATGAATATTGTTAAGTAGACAAGTAGGTAGGTAAGTAGGTATAATCTCATATCAGAAAAACATTTCCTTTTTTATTAGGGTTCCGTACCCAAAGGGTAAAAACGGGACCCTATTATTAGGGTTCCGTACCCAAAGGGTAAAAACGAGACCTAAGACTTCGCTGTCTATCCGTCTGTCTGTCACCAGGCTGTATCTCACGAACCGCGATAGCTAGACAGTTGAAATTTTCACAAATTATGTATTTCTGTTGCTGCTATAATAACAAATACTAAAAACAAAATAAAATGAATATTTAAGGGGGGCTCCCATACAACAAACGTGTTTTTTTCGGCGTTTTCGCCTTGTGGTACGGAACCCTTCGTGTGCGAGTCCGACTCGCACTTGGCCAGTTTTTAAATTTCAAGCAGGTTTTAATGACCTTTTCCGGGTTTTGTTACCTACTTACTGACGGGCTGGCGGTTACCTGTCTTAGCGCGTTCCTTGCTCTTCTATTCTATTATTGATAGCTGCGCCATGCGCCACAGTTATAAACTTTTGTAGTTATCATCCTTTAACTATTTTTATAATACCTATTATATCTGTTATTGTTCCAAAATAAAAGATTTTTATTTATTTTCACGAAATTAAATGCTGAAAACCCATAACATAGGTAATCTGCTTGAAATTTAAAAAAATATGGATACCTACTTACCCCATCACGAACGTGTGTGAAGTTTAGCCAATTAATTATACCTACAAAAAGCCTTTTGTCAGTCCGCCGTGTTTAAGATTTTCGTCCGCAGCATGACCTTATTACAAAAACAATCAGGTTGAACCTTGTAACGAAATTACCAATACCTACCGAAGTTTGCTTTTACATGAAGTTCAACCTTATTGCTCTAGTAATAAGATACGATTTCAAAGGTTATGAATTATCAAATAAAATTCTAATATATTATAATCGTTACTTTACATCCTAAATCTATACTATAATATTATAAAGCTGATAAGTTTGTTTGAACGCGCTAATCTCAGGAACTGCTGGTTCGAATTGAAAAATTCTTCTCTACTTGATTCACTATAACGTTTTTAGGGTTCCGTACCCAAAGGGTACAAACGGAACCCTACCTATTACTAAGACTTCGCTGTCTGTCCGTCCGTCCGTCCGCCTGTCTGTCATCAGGCTGTATCTCAAGAACCGCGATAGCTAGACAGTTGAAATTTTCACAAATTATGTATTCCTGTTGCCGCTATAACAACAGATACTAAAAACAAAATAAAATAAATATTTAAGGGGGCTCCCTTAGAACAAACGCGATTTTTTTCCCTGTTTTGCTCGATATCAAAAAGGCAACAGGTAGGCACTTGAAAAATTCACAAAATAAGTACTCAGTTGTATTTTTACTTTAATAATAAAATTAAAATAAAATAAATATTTAAAGGGGGCTCCCATACAACAAACGTGTTTTTTCGGCGTTTTTGCCTTGTGGTACGGAACCCTTCGTATGCGAGTCCGACTCGCACTTGGCCTGTTTTTTATCGTAATCAAAGTTCTAAAATAATGCATTATTTGCAAAGGTGTTTTTATAAACATGATATTAATCCTTATCCAAATAAACACGTTACTCATCACAAGTATTTAATTTTGAACAAAATTGCCCTTGACAAATTTGATTTCAATGAATATCTTAGGAAATATCATAGTTTTAAAACAACTCCGCAAGGCGGCCGGTCATGACCTGAAAACGCAGTGACTGCAGTCGAAAGGGCTGTGTGATCTAACCCCAGGTGCCCCATATCAAAATATCTTGGCGGGGTCTTTTGCAAAAAGGACGGTGACGTTTTTTTAAGTACCTAAATAAATATGCCGTCGGGGCCCACTGTATAACAGATACGGCGGTAGCTACCCCCCTGCTTTTGGCACTATAACTACACAACCGATCATCATGAAATTATGCATACCTACTAATCAGAAAAGGACATAGGATAGGTTCCTACAGGAACGCGTGTGAAACCGCGGGAAAAATATCAAAATAAAATGCGGAATAACAATCAAATCTTTTTATTTTTAAACATTAATATAATTGAAAACATTATAACAACTACCTACTTTAAATTAAAATATACTTACAACAAAAGTTATAAAACCAAACTATACCATAGATTAACATAATTTAATTGCGTAAAACATGGTATACACAGGTGTTATTAAAGCATATGAGATCATACAGTTTTGCAATAAATGGAAAAAAAAAATGCACGAATAAACAAAATTGAATTTAAAAACATTATAATTTATGTTCAAAAAATCCTTAATATTATAGAAATTATTTTCATTCAGCCATCTATATAGTTTAGTTTTGAATAACCTACAATTTAATATTTTTATACATTAGGTAATTTATAATATACCTACAGTCCTACATGCTTCATACTTACATAAAAGTATCTGTAACCATTACCTATGTCAATAAAGAATTTTTATTTTTAAAATGTCTGACACACCTCGTGGACCTTTCGAAGGCGTTATTATTATTAGGTATATAGATTAGAATTTTATTTGTAACAGATCACCAATGACTGCCAAGCAAAATCAAATGCGGTAGCATTTGATTGCCAAACAAAAATAAGCTTTTACCTAGATTAGTATAATTTGACTGGGCTGTATAAGGTCCGGCACACACTGGAGGCACGGCACGACAAGGGATTTTTGTAATACTTACAGATGATTTCGAATCTAATTTAACACTGTTAACACAAACATTTCACACAACAAACTGATTAAAAACAAGTAAATAATATTTATTTTTACAAGCTTTTATTTTTATTGATATTTGTAACAGATTAATTATACAGTTACAACTACCAATGGCTGCTAAGAAAAATCAAATGCTGCCGCCAAACAAAAGTAAGCTTTTAAAATCCCTTGTCATGCCATGCCGCCAGTGGGTGACGGCCCTATCTTAAATTGTCACCAACAATAGTAAAGAAAAATTCTCAAGAATATAACAGTAGTGCGAAAATAAATATAAAATTTCAATTTACAGTATTAATTATCACGACATTAGAAGAATGATCCATACTAATATTATAAATGCGAAAGAACTTTGTGTGTTATGCCTTCGCGGCCAAGCCGGTGGACAATTGTGATGAAAAATATGGAGATAGTTTGAAGCCTGGGGAAGGACATGCGAGGAATATAGTTTATTATGACACAACATCAACGAACGACATGTCTGGCGTCTTTTCCAAATCGAGCAATGGAAGAATAAGCTTTTGAGAAACAGTGGTTGGAACCTTTATTTTAATAAGTAAATAAAATAATTACGTTATGGATTATAGCGCTCATTGCTATTGCGCCATAATATTTTTCTTCCGTCCATATCCGAACGAAAGCTTTTTTCATCCACAAAAATGACGATATTGTTTGCCCAGTCAAAATTATAAAACTCTAGGCAAAAACTTACTCTTGCCTCCTTATGCACCTTAGAAGATTCAAATAACCCCATTTGAATCTTCTTAGCAGGGCGGCGGCATTTCAATTCGGCAATCCGGCGTCTCCTGTGTCCATTGATATCTAAAACAAAGAAAATTTTGTCATTTTCAATACTTACATAGGATTCTTTGTTATGAGAAATTGTAGGGGCTAACTTAACTATTCTGCATTCGCGATTAATTTGTCAAAAATCGTAAACAAAAATGACTTTACAGAAAAATAACTTTGAATCGTACACAAGAAAGTTCAGTTTACGCTACAACTTTAACTTTTCCAATAGTGCTAGTCACTCTGAAATCAACTTAATTGCCATTTCAATAAAGTTGATATTTGTTTAACTTGAAATAATATTAATTTGAAAGAAGTTTGAATAAACTTTAAATGAGTATGGAACGGTTAAAAAATATTCTTCCAAATATAAACAAACATACACAAATAATCTGTCGAATTGAGAACTTCCACCTTTGTTGAGGTGGGTTGTAAAATATGGTTGTAAAGGACTGAAGATATTTTTATCTAATAGAGTAATATAATAAGTGATACAACCACTGAGTTTGACTATTTTTATTACGAATGGAATTATCCTACTTAAAAAGCGTAGGTATTTCTACATCAGATAGTGTTGCAGTCCCATTTTATAAACTAGATCTGAAATACCTAAGATATCTAATAGCTAATACTTATACGAAAGTTGAATAACTAAAGGAAGAACTAGAAAAAGGATATAATAAAACAAAAAAGTCTGTTTAGTCAAAATTATTCTTCAACTATAAATTAATAATTATTTTTTGACGGATAAAAAACCTGATTAAACACCAAATTACCTGAATCTTAAAACGCAAGAAAATAAAAGAAATGAAATACAAAAATTAAGGAGTCCCTACAAAAAGCATAAAATAAAAAATTAAATTAAAATTTAAAAAAACCCCCGACACAAAAAAAATAATAAAATTAAATGTAAGTAATTGGAAAAGGATCAAATAATTTAAAAACCCCCAACTTAAAGAATCTAGGTAACGAGTCTAAAACAGATAAATTCATTTGGAAGTCGGGGGACCGTTCTGTGGAACACCTTCTCTATGCTAACAGGTCCCCCGACTGCCAAATGAATTTATCTGTTTTAGTCTCGTTACCTAGATTCTTTAAGTTGGGGATTTTTCAATTATTTGATCCTTTTCCAATTACTTACATTTAATTTTATTATTTTTTTGTGACGGGGGTTTTTTAAATTTTAAATTCAATTTTTTAATCAATTTTGTTATTCACTTTTTAGGAAAACCATGTTTTATGTTAACTGTGATGATATAAGTTAATGTGATAGGTAAGTGTCATTACTAGTTACTCACGCTGTACGAAATTGAGGTTACTCCACATCGTCTCGTCTGCAGCCGCGTGGCTCTCGCGTAGAGCTGGCGGTTCTATGCTTCCGCTTTCTTCCCACTGCCGAAGCCAGAAGTAAACTGTTTTTGTCTGGAACGAAACAAATAGCTGTAGTTTATTTGCCCATTATTACTCAATTACTATAGGCAAAGAGACCCTTGATTTTAAGCCATTTTTACATGTAATTTTCTCTTGGGTCTGACACTTAAAAGCCCTGTTTTTATGTTCTTTATGCCTAGGCGATCGTTACAATTTCATTATATTGGTCTATGTAATCTTCGTCGTATTACGTATCAACATGTATCCTATCTCTATACAATAAAAACTTTCTAGAACATTAACTTACTAAAATCGAACTTTGGCATGTTTTCATTATAGGACATAATTCTTTCTATCACTAGAACCCGTGGACCGATTTACATAGTTCAAACGGGAATATCAGTTTTAAACATAATCCTCTCATTTGACACTAAAATCACGCAAATATTCATATAAAGAAAGAATCACGTTTTCAAGTTACGTAATTATTCTGCCTATAATTTTTCTTCACATTAAAATTCTCAAAAATTCCTGTTAGAAACTAATACGAAAACTAATAATTAAAACGATATTACTATTCTATCATTTTTACACTATTCTAACTTATTGGGCTGATTTTTCAATCGACAGATATTTTTTTACTAAGTATTGGAATAAAATTGACATCTGACAATTTTTGTTTGGAAGAATTGTCAAAAATTCAAAATTATTCCTCCGATAGTAATAAATCCCGCCTGGCGGCACTCAGCACGACTCCAAGTAACGTACTGAATAAAATATAAATGTCAAATGAACGATGTGATGTGACATTCGTTTAACTTCGTGAAGGTTCGGGGAAACTCGGGAGCGGTGTAGTGAGTGAGACATGGTAATTGGCTTCCAATTATTAGTACGTGCTACCATTGGGCAATTTTTGAAACGTTGAAAACTCCACCAATCATACCAAGGATACTTTCTTTCTAACACTATACGCCGCGTCGTAGTTATAGATATGTATACAGTTTACGTTGATGTGCTGGCGGCTATACTAATACTGAGTTTCGAGTAATTCGGACCGCGCGTTAAAATTTTTCCACACAAACTTTAACACCCCAACACAAGGGGTGTTGGGGTGTTTTGATAAACGAATTATTATGAACTTTATTACTTGCTTTAAGTAAGTAATAAAGTATTCTTGCCAAGTTTATTAACAAAATGAATAAGATTTTTCTTATAAACCGTATCCCCGTTTTTCACCCCCACAGGGGTGGAATTTCTTAAAATTGTTTGGGATGTGTTCGTTACTCGACTCAAAGATTGTTTATACCAATTTTCGAGTTAATCAAGCCACGCAGTAAAGTCTTCCCCTATAAAATTAACTTTTCACCCCTTTAGGGGTAAATTTTCGAAAAACGATGATACATGTAATAACGTGTATCATCGTAAACTCATCACGAGTTAATCAGACCACGCGTTAAAATTCTTCCATACAAACTTTGACACCTCCCAATCCCCCTTCAGGGGATAGTTTAGAAAAAAAAGCCAAACTTTATAATTTATTTAGATAAGTATTCGTGTCAAGTTTCATGGTTATTAACTCAGGGAATAAGATTTACATACAAATAAAATCCCCTCTTTTCACCCCTTAAAGGTTAAATTTCCAAAAACCCCTTCTTAGTGGATATCTACTCTTCACAAAGAACACACCCTCCAAAATTAATTTCTCTACCCAGCGGTACCGACCAGCGTTTTAGGCTGTGCGTTGATATATCAGTCAGTCAGGAAAAAATTTCATCCCCCTTTTCTCCCCCTTAATGGATGAAATTCTAACAACACCGTTGTGTTAGCTTCCAATCATAAGCCTAGATAATAAATTTAGTGATTTTTACGTCGAAAATTAATGACTTTCTATACACAACTTCATCCCCCTTTTTAACCCTTCGGGGGTGGAATTATCAAAAACGCTGAGATACGTGTAAATTAATTTTCAATTGACAGCCTAAGTACAAAATTAGAAGATCATAACTTCAAAACTGTCCGACTTTCATATAAACTTCCATCCCCTATTTTAACACTTTAGGGGTTGAATTCCCAAAAATCCTTTTTTAGTGGATACTTTCTCTTCACAAAGAATACACCTTCTAAGTTTCAAGTGTCTAGGTCCAGCGGTTTGGGCTGTGCGTTGATATATCAGTCAGTCAATCAGTCAGTCAGGACTTTGAATTTTATATATATAGATTTAACGTTTGACCTTCCGGTATGAATTCCGAGTGTACAATACCGCGATAGTCAAAGAAAACAGACAACATGACTGACTTTTGATCGACTTTGGCCGTGGCGTGGTTTTTTCGGTTTCAGTTCAGTTGGAAGGCGCCACTCCGAAGCTTGTTGACTAGTTTGCATGTCAAACTCGTCTCGTCACCAGTAACAATGCGTTTCATGAATGTTGGGTCGGAGTTGACTCGTTCTATAGTATGTCTTTAGCGACTCATAAGCGATTGAGTTTTTGGATCACGTTCTCCAGCTCCATCTCCACTGGTGCTTTCCGTTGCTTCAGAGTGTCTGAAAGATAGATCAATGCTAAAAAAAAACCTACTGTAGACGCATTCGCAAGCTTATCCTATTACTAAGTTTTATAGGGAATTAGGTAGGTACCTATGTAATGTATATTATAATAAAAAGATCATCTATAAATTGAGCCGTCTTGAGAGGCCTGGCAGATGTGAAACATCGAAATTATTTTAGACGAGCTTGCCCCGCTGTTTTACCCGCGTAATTCAATTTCCCGCAGGAAGTCAGTCAGTAAGTCGGTAAGTCAGTCGGTAAGTCAGTCGGTAAGTCGATCGGTAAGTCGAGTAGTAAGTCAGTCGTTAAATCAGGAGGTAACAAATATCTACGTACACTCTACTATCAACAACATCAACAACCTTGCATTATTATTATAATTTGTAGAATAGATACAGTAGGCACGGTAATCTTCATACAAACGGTCGGAACCCGAGTTATACCTACGCGCCTAGAGTCCGGTTTACACTCGGTAAACAAACAGTCTCGAATGCTCCGCAGTGAAGAACGGACGCCGGACGGTGTGATCGTTTTGTAAGCAGTAAGCGTGCTATTTGTGACAAATATTCATTGAAATAAATACAAGTACTTACTTAATAATATGGTAAAGAGCAATTATAGACTATATTGTGCTGTTTTTGGTTGCTTGAATTCATCAATAAGTTTTTTTAAAATTAAATCTACTAATAAAAAAATAACAAAAAATATGTATTGTTTTTGAACTCTTCCTATTTCATTCACAACGAATTTCATATTTTTAAATAAAAAATATAATATTTTACCTATACAATCACAAAACTAGATAGAAACTGGCAGGTTGATGAAATTAAAATACTGTAGGCGGGCAGCCCTGTCGCGTGTTTACGCGCGGCTGTAGGTCTGTAATTATTTCTAGAAGAGGGCCAAGTCACAATACTGTATAGATAATACTGTGTACATGTCTGTCGCTCACGTAGTAGTAGCTATTGCGCCTGAGCGAGAAGCAAATATTGCCGTCGCGTCGGTCGTCATTCTAAATCCCGTTCTCTAACTAAAAAAATCGAGTTGTAGATTATGTAGTTACTGTTCGCCTGTGCATTTTTAGGGTTCCGTTGCCGCATGTCATAGCCACTTTTTTCCGAAACTATAACAACTATACAGTTTAAACTTGGTAAGTAGATGTATTCTGTGAACCACATTAAGATTTTCACACAAAAATAGAAAAAAAAAAACAATAAATTTTGGGGGATCCCCATACTTAGAACTGAAACTCAACTTTTTTTTTCATCAAACTCATACGTGTCTATGGATAGGTCTTCAAAAATGATATTGAGGTTTCTAATATAATTTTTTTCTAAACTGAAGACGCTTCCAAAGTGGTAAAATTTCCCCCCCCCCCCCCCTTGTAACTTCTAAAATAAGAGAATGATAAAACTAAAAAAGTATATGATGTTAAGTTCCACCGAAAATTGGTTTGACGAGATCTACTAAGTATTTTTTTTTTTAATACGTCATAAATCGTAAACCGCAATTTACCTTTCATTCAATCAACTCAAATATAAAAATAAAATAAAAACATTTAATTTCATAAACATAAACTTTACGCATAAATCCGGATATTACGGAACCCTCGGTACGCGAGTCCGACTCGCTCTTGCCCGGTTTTTTTTTGTAAATACGCCTTTAGATCTTGGTATCGATGAACTGCAAAGATAAAAAGTTTTTTTAGCAAAAATTATCTTTGTTGTAGTTGTGCTACTGTTTTGTCTATAAACTGAAATATTAAAAACTAAAATATCAACTAGTTTATATTTACTTTGATATTACTATAATTTTATTGTAAATTTATGGTACGCCAGCACATCAAGCTACTACAATCTGTCAAATTTCTTTAATAGATTTTCAACTTTAACGCTAAAGCATAAGGTTCAAAGTTGATTGGAATATTTTTACAGTTTCGGATATCTTGATGTGCTGGCGTCTGTACCTACCTGCTACTGCTAGTACTGTGACGAAAGCAAGTAGGTACCTAATTACATAAACAACTACAATATTGTTCTGTCCCGTCGACTTTTACAAATAAGTAGGTAAGTAGGTAGTCATAAATACGTAAAAAAATAATAATCAAACTTACTTTTTTTTTTTTAAGGTCCCGCAGTTCAATGCTGGACATTTTTTCTTCCTTCTGTTTTTATTCCCCATAATTTAATCTTAATTATCACTATATAATATACCTATTACAACATAAAGTAATATCTAGTTTAAATATTAATACTAGAACCTACAACAATATTTACAGACTGTTTTTTAAAACGAATACACAAACAAGGAAAATAACAATACTGCATTATATTTCAGTCTGTGAACGTATATTTCGATCGATTAGCGGGGGAACGCAGCGAGCCAGGAAAAGCGACACAGGTCCTACCTCGGTGACGCCGTCTCGTGTTTTGAACCGTAGAATAATCAAGAATGTTAATTGAACTACAACATACATATATTCTTATCAGCTCAAAACAAAGAATATTTGATTGTTTAATGTTGAATCAAAAATAGGTCGATTCTGAGAGTCCTGGCCTTAAATGTAAAGCAGTGGTTACTGTGTGACGTTCGCGGCGCAAAGTTCTTAAGCGCCGTGGGATGTGCGTCGCTTACGCGTTCCGTACACCGAGTTCACTGTCAACAACTCCACTTTAAAAAGTTTTTAACGAACTCTTTTGTTTTTGTTGTTTTCACTATTATTACGATTATTTAGAGCAGTTTTTAATGTATTTGTCAATAATAGTTTTATTACACACTTTGAAATGCACTTTTTACCACTATTTCGAAATAATTTTAGCGGAGCACGAATAATCTGTCTACCTTTCAACGAGGACTCCACGCACTAACGACTCTTTACATATCTAGCGCAATATGTGCTACAACACATGAAGCGCTCTGTGCACCAACACAGACAGAAATCGCTTCGATGATTTCTTAGAGACCCATCGCCACATGTTACTCATGAAGTGCTGTCCTAAGTTTTGAGTTTGAGTGTACAAGCCATTCTTAATCAGAGATGGTTTCACTACTATTGTTCTCAACTATAACATCTAATTCTCGAGTAACTTGGTGATCGGGTATCGTCCTCACACAATCATGAGGGTATTCTTAGGTTCGCAGAGTCAAGCGCCTTTAAAACAATCATTAAAAGCAAACTTAGAGACTAACTTTACTCAAATCGAATGTTATCGTAATTGCATTTTTTTAATAACCTGTGTCGCGTCTACTATCTCATCTAAGTGAATAATAATAATAAAAATGTTTATTTTCTTCCACAAATAACACTTATTAACTAAAACTTAAAAGAGGAAAAGATAATTTATATGATGAAGGACAATGTTCATTTGTGGGAGACTGGTGCCTAAACTAAGCCGTGACTTGTATTTCAGGACACCAGGGACTCCCCTCTACAGGCAAGAATACCATCAATAACATTGTTATAGACAATGCACGAAAGTTACATTATTATGTTATAAGGGCAACCTATCTGTTGGAATAAAAGAAAAAAATAAAATAAAAATAGTAATCATAAAATCTTAAATTTGTATGAAGTGCAGTGGAGTACAAGGTGTAGGTATATGGAATGTGTTGAGGGTTTCATGTGTTTTGTATTTATTATCACAACTAAGTAATCAAATAAGAGCCCTCGTCCTCTCAAAAGTAAAACCTACTACCTAAGTTCACATGCGGAAGCAATAAATATATTGAGTAGGTAATTATCCAATAGGGATAATTTTATTTTGGAGCTTCAATGCCTAAGGGCCGATTTTTCAATCCTCAGATAAACAGTTAGATAGTACTTATTTGACAGACAACATAATATTGCATTGTTCAATCGTCTGGTAGGGTCTATCTAGTCAATAACTAATACTAATAACAAAACTGTCTGCCTCTTTGACGGCCAAATAAACGTCTATTCAATAGATACAACTAGATCTATTGAAGTTTAGTTTCAGGTTATATCTTGGTTTTCCTAAGTAATACCGAAATTATGGATATTTTCGATACTATTGATGACCAGGCAATTGAAGAAGAGGCTATAATGTATGAATATTTAAATACAGAAAGAAAACAAAGAGTAATCAGACCAAAGCCCGACCATTTCGCTATGTGGGATTCAAAGGAATTTCATCGCCGATTCAGGCTTTTAAGGCATTGACTGCCACCGTGGTCAGGTGACCACGGTATTGTATTGTTCACGGTCACCAGGTGGTGACCGTGAACAATACATTTTCTATTGTGTCTGTTGTCTGGCAGTCAACGTGACTATATTTGCTTCCCCTGATAAGTGATAAAATCAAACACGAAACACAAAGGTAAGTTCAAGAAAGTTTTTACAATAAATAATAGTGATCTACTTATACCTATTGGTAACCAACCTACAAAATACAAGTTATAAATTGCAATATCCTTATCCTAACACTTACCAATACTTTATTATTGTTTCAGAAACCAATGTATTGTGGCGTCACGTGTTGTGCCTTTGTGAACGCACCTTAGAATACGTGGCGTCGCCTTATTGTTTTATTTTATGGGCGCTAACGCCGCTAACCGCAGCGTTCTTTAAGTAGCAACGCTCTCTTGCTTGACAACCGTCGCGGGACAAGGACTAGATTAGTTTTACTTGTCCTTACTAGTTTTAATTAGTGTTGGGGTTTTCTCGTCTTTAACGGGTACCCCGGTAGTTGTTGTAGGTAGCAAGTTAAGTTACACCAAACCACGGATAAGTTTAATAGTTTATTTGTGGAAACAGTTTAAAGCGTTCGCTTAGTTATCTGTGCCGCACTTCACATATGTTTATCAGGTAGTTATCGACCCGCACATTAGCGCGTGACCGAGTTTTAGTGACGACTCGACTGATTTGTCATTAAGTTACGCGTAAACGTACTTTTGTTGTATGAGCATTATTTGGCTCGTACATGCTCCCGAGGGAAAAATGTGAGTACTCAGATTACCAACCTTGCGTTACAAGTTAAATAGGTATTAAATGTTATAAAACTAATAAAAGCAATTGAAACTATAGATAAACAGGGCATAATTCTTAAATAATTCATCATAGTTGGAATCCTGTTCCAATTGCTGATTGCGGCGGATGGTAGTCCTCTGAACGTCCTTGTCGTATTTTAGCGTAGGCAGGAATCTCCTTTAGTTCTATATCTTCTGTCTTCTCTCGAGTCTTGTTCGTATTGATACTGCTCTTCTGGCGCGCTTGAAGACATCTTCTTATTCGCCAAACAATCATAGCGGCGATGATTCCTCCCACCAGCAAAGTGCTTATAGCGTAATTGCCGATGTCGTGGACACTTAGGTCGTTAGGAAGGCTCTCTCGTCCCTTTTGTGTGGTTATCTGGTCATCTAATATTCTGTGTTCATTAGATAACTTTAGTTTCGGTAGTACAATTTTTGTGTTTTTGAGCGTATTCCACATATCATTTGGTGAGTCAATAGTAGGTACCTCCAAGGTAATTCCAATATTGGTACTACTACTAAAAACGTTGTGTGAATAAATTGTAACGTCTTTGTGCTGAAGTATGCAATCCTGACCTAGGGCAAGGAGCCCCGCCTTTGTTATAATTGTTGTTGTAATTCTGTTTTCGCATACAATGCGAGTCGTACACTCAATGATGCAATTATACAACAATATGTTTGGGCTCTGTAATTTCATCCATTGGTCAGAGCATTGTTGTGTAATCCAATCACACGTAATGTTATTTGCATTTTGGCTTAGTATTTTGGCTTCGCAAGATGCCGTGGCTCCATGCAAGTTGCTGATAGTTGTAGACGCGTGGCAGAATATGTGGTTATCCACCGTCATTGTTGTACAGTCGGTGGCCAACATTATCTGACCCACTTGAGTGATAGCGAATTTGAACCTTATCGTGAACATTTGGAATACTCCGTGCAAGCATTTCGATAAATCATGTTGTTAGGCGATTTTAATCATTATATTGTTGTTGTTAAGGTTGAAAGGCTAATGAGTTTCAAGATTACTAAAAAAAAACCAAGACGAGGGTGGATGAATAAAAAAAAATATCGCGCATCAGTAACATTTTAAAGGTGTCTACGGTTAATAGCTAAATTCCGTGATTAATTTTAATAGCTGGTTGTGATTGTGCGATAATGAACTTTATGAAAATATACGTTACGGTTTAAATTCTTTACAATATTGCGTCTGTCATCACAACTAAGATCGAATTTCAAAACATATTACAAGAGTTGTGTTGGTCTCGTGGTCACTAAGGCAGCTCGATATTCATCGTTGTCTGCTTTCGAAACCAGGAAAAACCTAACAGTTTTTTGTTAGCAATGTTTTGTTTTTTATTATTATCTATTTTTTTACTTTTTTTTAACGAACGAAGTCGGGAAATATCTTTTTAAATGGGCAGTTTGTATAGAAATGAAACAAAAGCATTGCAAGTAATAAAAATGTTTATTAATTCATTAAAATATACATAAGTAAATAAAGTAATTAAATGCTCTTAAATTAATACATTTTATAATATCATATCCAAACCTAACCATTTATAAACATTTAAAAAAAGTCATGCTAATGGTAATTGCTTGGAAGTGTGTTATCGAGAAAACATTGATGTCTATAGGTAAATGCGAGAAAATAATGAATTTGTGAAATGTTTTACAGATTTATAGCTAAGTATATGTAGTGAATCAACATCTTATTTAAATAGAAAAATGCATTTCCATTTATAACAATAACATCACCACAGAATCTTACATTTTAATGGTATTCATTCAATTGAGCATTTACTTACATAGTGTGTTTCAAAATACTTATAAGTAGATTAGCTAGTAGCGAAGTGGCGCACCGTCTCCTTCTATAACTTGCTGTAAGCGGCTACGCATACCGCTCACCATGTTCCAACACAAATCTTTTCCTCTCATGTGCTCCCATGTCGATGACACGATCTCAGCCAAATCGTTTTTATTTCGCCCTTCGGATGTGTCCCAATTTAAAACATACCATATTTAAGCTACCGTACAGTAAACATCTAAGTAAAAGTGCTCGTCACAATTTTATTCACGAAGTGTGTTTAAAATTAATACCGGAATCGGATTTAGAGATAATTTCGTTCCAATAAATCCCTATTATCGTATAGTGCAGTGATTTAGCTGAAACATAGTGTAATTGGTGAATATTTATCAATATCTGTTATTGTTCAATAACGAATTACCGTCATTAGCTGTTGAACCTAAGTGTTTGTGTATAACGCGTAAGCGACGCCGTATGCGGAGGACTTACGACATTCTTCTCGCGAGCACACGTTCGCACGCTCCAGCGGCAGCATAAGGTTGGATTGAATATTATTATAATAACACTTGAACGCGCAGTAAACAAACTGCAGATTACTTACAACAGTTGTTCTCCGAACTTGTGAATTTATTTATTATCATGGCAACCTCACCATCATGGGGATGCTGCACAGGTGTGAACAGGAAAGATAACGACCAGTTTATTAAGTGCATGAGATGTAACTTGAATTATCACTTTGATTGTATATCTGTACCGAATATTCCTGCCGCCTCCAATGAATACTGTAAATGGACTTGCTCGAGTTGTACCAATCTGATCCCTAACCCTTCAAATAAAGATTGCACGCCTGCTCGCAATGTATCCACCACTAGGGGTAATAAAAGACCTGCCCTGAATTCCCCTCCCGAGAATAAATCAGTGACCAGCTCTGACGTTCGAGAAATTGTGCAAGACGTTATCAAAAGAGAGCTTGCTGCTATGTTGCAGCAATTAAATAGCTCTATTGTAAGTACTATCAATAAGGAGTTGGAACCAATAGGGAAAGAGGTGAGAGAATTGAGCGTATCGCTTAATTTTCATACTAAGCAGTTTGAGGAGTTCCAATCTGAACATGTTGCCTTAAAGAATACTGTGAAGGAATTGAAGGAAGAGAATACCCAATTGAAAAGCTCTTACTCAGAATTGGGTCAGCGTCTTAATTACTTGGAGCAGCAAGCGCGGTCCAACAACATTGAGATACAATGTTTTCCTGAACATAAACAGGAAAACCTATACACCGTTGTTAAACAGCTGGGTTCTGTAGTAAATTGTGAGTTAAAGGATAGCGACATTCTACACTGCACCCGCACTGCTAAGCTCCAAGCTGATTGTTCTCGTCCTCGTTCTGTTGTAGTTCAGCTCGCCTCACCACGAATTCGAGATCAGCTATTGGCCGCCGTCATAGATTACAACAAAAGTAATAGAACCAACAAGCTTAATAGTGCAGACTTTGGACTTGCTGGTGAAAAATCCCCGATTTATATTGTGGAACATTTGTCTTCTTCTAATAAGTCTCTTCATGCCGCCGTAAGGCTCAAGGCAAAGGAAAAGGGGTATAAGTACGTTTGGGTGAGAAACGGCAGGATTTTTGTCAGAAAGGCTGATGGCGAGGGACATATTTTGATCAAGAATTTGGACACTGTAAATAAGATTATGTAACGTTGTAAGCTTTTTTCTCATTATAAGGTTTTTTTTCTTGTTTTACTTGCTATATGGAACTACTCAAAAAAATAAATTCAATTCCTTAAAATTATATTACCAAAATAGCCGTGGCCTACGAACAAAGTCCCATGTTTTCTATCGGAATTTATGTTGCGACTTTGATGTAATCATATTATCAGAGACTTGGCTTAATAGTTCTGTTCTGAGCAGCGAGCTATTCGACGACAGGTACGTAGTCTATAGAAGGGACAGGGAAACTACAAATTTACCGGGAGGAAAAAAAGAAGGAGGAGGAGTTCTGATAGCGATTAAGAAAAGCATTAAGTCCAAACGAGTAAAAGACTGGGAAAGTAATTGTGAAGATCTCTGGGTTACAATAGAAATAGCATGGGCACGAACCGTCAGTCGAGTGGCTCTCTGCGCAGTATACTTACCTCCGCCAGTACGTCGCTGTACTTTAGAACAATTTGTAAATTCTTGTAGTGCGGCCTTTGAACAAATAACTGACTGCGACGTTTGTCTAGCGGGTGATTTTAATTTGGGTAACATCGATTGGAAGGGCGTGGATGGCACCGGAAATAGTGTTGGATTATGCAGTATCAACGAACTTTTCCTGGATTTTACGTGTGTAAACATGTTGAAACAATGTAACTTTATTACGAATACTGCTGGTCATATATTGGATCTTGTGCTGTCAACAATACCTCTATGTTGTGTAGAAGAAAGTATGTATCCTCTAAGTAATGTGGATCAACATCACCCCCCTCTTGACATTGTTATTTCGTTTGATAGGGAAGCAAGGCTCCCCTACAATCTAGCAAAGGCGACTCCTGACTTCCATAGGGCGAATTATGATCCTATTCGTAACTTCTTAAAAGAATTAGACTGGAATTCATTATTCAGTGGTCAAAGTGGTGTTGATGGGATGCTAGAAGTCTTCTACGATGTTCTTGGTACCGCGATAAAACAATTTTTGCCATTACGTAAACCAAAAAACCGAAAATTCCCGTCATGGTTTAGTCGCACATTGATAAAAATGCTTAACGAAAAAAATAAGATTAGACAGCGCTTCAGGAAATACAAGAACCCATTAGATGCAATAGAGTTAAAACTAATTAGTAAACGGTGTGAAAATCTCGCTTCTACTTGTTATAAGGATTACACGAAACATCTAGAAGACGAATTAGCGTCTAACCCCAAGTTACTTTGGACTTATCTAAAGGCAAAACGAGGAGGTTCAAGTGCTTACCCCTTGACCATGACCGACGGAACTACCACTACTTCTGACGGAACAAAAGTGTGCGACTTATTTGCAGACTATTTTTCGTCCGTTTATAGCCCTGATAATAGTAGGGGTGTTAAATACAATTCCGAATTCTTGCAATTTCTGGAAAATAATAGTTTGTGTCTAACTACCCCAGTTATTTCTTGCGAATCCCTCCACCAGAAACTAAAAAGCCTTGATCCAAAAAAAGGCGCTGGGCCCGATGGAATACCTCCAGTATTTATTGTTGCATGTTTATCTGAGCTGGTTTACCCACTTATGTTGATATATAACAAATCATTGACGACCGGTATATTTCCTTCAAGGTGGAAAATAGCAAAAGTTGTTCCGGTACACAAATCGGATGACAGTGACGTTGTAACCAATTACAGGCCTATTTCAATTTTATCTTCATTCGCCAAAGTTTTCGAGTCACTGATATGCCCATATATTCAGGATCATTTAAAGATGTATTTAAGCGAACATCAACACGGATTTGTTAGGACCCGTTCTACTAGTACAAATTTGGTACCTTTTACAGAACTTCTCACAAAGGCTATCGATGCAGGCCATCAAGCTGACGTTATTTATACGGACTTCAGCAAAGCGTTTGACAAGGTATCCCACAAAATCTTAATTACTAAGTTGCGCGCCTATGGCATCTCTGGGTCCTTGTTAGAGTGGCTGAGTTCGTATTTAACGGATAGATTGTTCTTTGTTGTCGTAAATGGTTATCAATCAACCCTACAATGCATTTCTTCCGGTGTTCCCCAGGGTTCACACTTAGGACCAGTTTTATTTATTTATTTTATAAATGATATTCCAAGGTGCTTTCTGCACTCCGATTTTTTTATGTATGCTGACGATTTAAAGTTTTTGAGAATTATTAAGGCTGATGAAGACTCATTACTACTGCAAAGTGACCTCAATCGTCTCGTTCTATGGTGTAACAGTAACGGAATGGAACTGAATCCCAAAAAATGTTACCATGTTAAATTTACTAGAAGGAACATCCCAATAGGCAGTAATTATAATATATCCGGTGAAAAAATTAAGGAAGTGGAAACAATAAAGGATCTTGGCGTACTGTTTGACAAGAAATTAACTTTCACACCACATCTCGATAATATTATAAAAAGAGCTTCGAAAATGTTAGGGTTCGTCCTAAGAAATTGCAAAGCCTTTCGTCACAATAGAACAAAAATACTACTTTATAACAGTCTCATTCGTAGCATCCTGGAATATAACAGTGTAGTTTGGCGCCCTCACTACGCAACGCATTCATTGCGACTTGAGCGTGTCCAGAAACGCTTCGTTTGGCACCTCGCATTTTCCAATGGTGTCGCCAAAAAAATACGTTCTTACAATAAAAGACTTAATCATTTTAACATGATTTCTCTGGAGAAACGTAGACACTTAATTGATGTAATGTTTGCCTATAAAATCATCAAGCATAAAATAGACAGTCCCAGCTTACTTGCTCTTTTCAGTTTTCGTGCACCCTCTAGAATCCCGCGTAGTGCCATCACGCCTCTTTGTCCACCTTTTAGAAGAACAGTTTTGGGAGCCAATTCGCCCTTTGCAAGAATGTGTAAGGCAGTAAATGGCTACAGTGATTTTATTGATCTCCACTTTGACTCTCTTGCTAAGCAGAAAGCCATCCTGTATCGTTTACCGAGCAACCCCTAATCCTAGTCAATTATTATGAATGTGTAAATTTTACCACTGTTATAAATTTATTTAATTTTATTTTTATCAATGTTATCAATTTCTATCAATCAATTTTAATTTTAATTTTTTGTCGTTAATTTTAATTCTAATTTCATTCATGTTTATTTCATATCTATACTTGCCCATGTTAATATTTTTTTTTTTTTATGAATTTGCTTTATGTTACCTAATTATTAATTTATTAATGTTTTTATATTTTTTATTTTTGTTATGTTATAATGTCAAAGAGAACCTTGCCAATTTTATAATTTTAAATCAGATTTTTCCAATTTTAATTTCATTTAAATGTTACTTTTTACCGATGTTACCTATTTATCAATATTAGCACTTATTACTAAGTAAGTTAGCTTATTTCACTAATTCATTGTTTTATGCATGTTGTGTTTACCTATAAGTAATTGATGCACTGTTATTTTCTTTTAAGAATGTATTATGTGGATGTATTAGTGTAATCAATTGTTGGTGAACCTAATAAAAAAAAAAAAAAAAAAAATAAAACCATTTGACCCCATAGGTTTTCTATAGGGTTCAAATCGGGAGTTTTAGATGGCCAGTAAATAACAGTTACACCTTCTTGAGCAGCTAACCAATTCTTCACAATGCCTGCACGGTGGATGGAGCAGTTATCTTGCACGAAGTAAATATCTGTATTTGGATAGGCAATTCGCACAGTCGGCAACAGGACGTCACCATCCAGCCAGCAATGTTTTGTATAGTCTTTAAGTTGCGACATGACGCTTTGATTACACCAAATTCATTAAAAATACTTTTCACGATTTACGTCAAACGTTTTAGAAATGTTTGTGCGCCTCAGTCACTGTTTAGGTAGTTTAGGTAGACTGACTTTTGTCACTTAGATCAATTTATTTATTTTATTTATCCATCTACCCCACGACGTAAACTTTTACTTCGTCCTACTTATTTGAGGACTTATAGTTTTTTTTTATTTACCCACTTGTTTTCCAGAAAAGTTGTTAGGCAAAAATCATATTTGTCGTTCTATAATAATGCAAGAAATATTGTAGAAATCATAAATGAAAACAAATAAAGAAAAAGAAATTATAAAGAAATTGATATAAGGTGGATTGTGTTTTCGAACCCACATGTTGTTCGTCGCGAATCCAGCATCGAACCGCGAAGCCACAATGACTTGTTGAAAATACGCGAAATTAAAGATCAGGTAGTAAGTATGGCCGTGTTACTTAAAATCTTTTCAACTTTAACGACAAGAAGATAATGATTAAAATGGCTTGACAAGTTATGCTGGTGGTTCAGGCAATGTTGGGTGGGTCAGACAATGTTGGTCACCGACTGTACATTGCTGAAGATTAACCTCTTCCATCTGGATGTAGGTGTTCTTTGCGAAGTTGGCTCCAATATATTGTGTTGTTGTCTCTATCACCTGACATTGCTTAGTAGTTTGCTGTCTAGATATAACTATATTGCGATACAGCGTGTACTCGTCATCACTTAGTAAAGGGATATGTAATTCGAAGAGCAAGTACTGTTCGGTCAGCCGGGCTTTGACATAAATAATTTTGTAAATACTTTTTATGTTTGCTCCATTGCTGTTTGTGATAGGTAAAGTTAACCTTTTTGGTATAATACCGGCAATATAGTTAAGCTGTTCAGATAGCTGCTCCGGAGTGAATAATTTCATATCGAGATTACCTCTGTAAGATAAGATAAGATATAAGATAAGATATATTTATTTGCTTAAACATGTGTATACATACAAGAATATAAATGCATCCAGGATAACATAAAATAGAAAGGATCAGACATGTTTGCCAAATAGTATGGCGTGCAAATATTTTGAATTATTAATTTCAAGTCAAAAATATTAATGTTTTTTTGTTTCAAAAACAATTATGTGAATTTGTAAACAAAAAATAAATTATAAACGTCAATTTTAGAAAAATAAATAATAATGCATCAAAATCTATGTCAATATAAATTCTTCTGTCAGAAATTAATTAATATTATAGTAAGCTTTGTCTTTTAGATATTATTTTGACTTTAGTTGATTTTTCAAATGTAAATTATTTAGCTCCCTCCAACTTTTGGGTAACTTATTATACATAATGGGAGCCATGCAGAAAACACTTTTGCGGCTAAGTGCCGTCTTACTCCTATGCAGACAGAGCTGACTTTGATCACGCCTGTTTCTTGGAAATTTATTTGCTATTCGCGAAAATAAATTAAAATTACCTCTAACAAACATTACTGTTTCCAGAATATAAAGTGATGCCAATGTCAAAATTTTATAACGAATAAAATAGGGCTTACAACTATCAGTGGTTTTCAACTTAAACATGGCTCTGAGGCATCTCTTTTGTGCTTTAAATACTGCTTCTTTATTAGTTGAGTTACGCCAAAAGATAACACCGTATCTGAGAACAGATTCAGCTAGCCCGTAGTAAGCAGGTAATAATGCATCTATGTTAACAGTGCGTGACAGAAAATACAATGCGTACGCACTACTGCTTATCCTTTTAGTCAGAGCCTCTACATGCACCTTCCAATTTAAATTTCGATCTATTGTAAGTCCTAGAAACGTAGTTGTATTAACTGTGTCAATTTTAATGTCATTGTATGTTATTTCAAGATTAGAAAAGGTCAACGCGCGCTGGCTAAAATTCATTATTACAGTTTTATTTAAATTAATTTTTAAATTATTATTGTCTAACCATTCTATAGTGTCTTTTAATGTATTATTTATGTCATCTTTATAAGAGTCTCTTTGATTACACGGTCTCGTTATTGTACTGTCATCCGCGAATAGTGTCATCGGATGTTTGATTGCCCCTGGAAAGTCATTAATATAAATTGTAAAAAGCGGTGGTCCTAGTATACTTCCTTCTGGAACTCGCTCCTGGTAAGAAGATGGGGTGTTTCGTTTCTACTGGCAAGTTTGAGTTGTTTATACCGTAAGAGTCCAAAAATGGGTTAAGTTTCAAAATGGTGCTTCTGTTGAGAATTTTTCCACCTTTGTTGAGAGAATTTATTTCATTTCTGAAATAATCCCGTTGCACTGATTTGATAATTATAAATAGTGCGTTGTTTATTTCATTCAAGTTCAGTTCATGGAACTCAGTTGACCTTTTGTTTCGTAATGCATCAGCGAAATGTAGCACCAAAGCGAGTATTCTTGTAATACGATCTATGTTGCTATATCGCTCAAGTAATGAATTGATAATTTCATTTTTAATCGACGTGGGTTCCGTACTATTAGTCGTGTAACAGTTTGTTAGGAAGCCCTCGTTCGTGGTATAAGTTTCTTTTGAGATAAGGGCTTGTTTTTCTTGCTCTTTAAGCCATTTAGGCCCTTCCCGCCACAGCGTAAAGTTGACCAGTTTTTGCGGCGAGAGTCCTGTTGTTGCACAGTCGGCAGGGTTTTCGTTTGTTTTCACGTAACCCCAGTTTATCGCAGGCACGATGTTTAATATTTGTGTGGTTCTATTGGTTACATACTTTTCGTATTTAGATGGACTTCCCTGAAGCCATGCTAGAACGACTTTAGAATCGGTCCAGCAGGTAATCCTGAGATCGTAATCTTCCAGGATCTTAGTTATCCTTTGTAGGAGCTTCGCTAACAAAACTGCGGCGCATAATTCCAACCTCGGTACTGTAGTTTTCTTTTTGATTGATGCCACCTTAGTTTTTGCAGCGAGTAGTGTAGTTTCGTACGCACCGGTGGGTGACGTAGTTCGGCTGTAGATAACGCATGCGTAGGCTTTCTCGCTCGCGTCACAGAAGGCTTGCAATTCGATCGCACTATTGTTTTCGTTTTTTATCCATCTTGGTAAAGCTATGTGTTTTATGTTTGGCAGATCGGAGTTAATTTGTGTCCATTCCTTTTCTATGGAATCCGGTACATTTTCGTCCCAGCCAATGTTTTGGCAGTTATCATTCCACAGTTTCTGAAAAAGCAGTTTTGCTTGTAGGGTAATTGGAGCCTACCAACCGAGCGGATCGTAGATCTTGCTTATTTCTGACAATAGCCTGCTTTTAGCGCCTAGCAACAACAAAAATGCACCATGCATTTTTGTTGTTGCTAGGCGCTTCGCTAGTAAAATGGAATGTGTCGCTTGCGTCATTCCATGCGAGTCCAAGTGTTTTACTGAACTCTTGTTGTTTGAAGTTAAATTCGCTATTGTTTCTTTTCTCTTCCCTCTGCAGTTCTTTGAGAATAGATGGTTCGTTCGTAGACCATTTCCGTAAAACAAAACCTCCTTTCTTCAGGAGTTCGCTTAGCTCTTTTTGCAGTAGCTTTGTTGATTCTATGGTATGGTGGCCCGTAATGCGTCATCCATATAGAATTCGTTAAGTAGCGCTTTTTGGGCCAGAGGGAAAGCGTTGCCTTCATTCTTAGCCAGCTGTTGGAGAGTGCGCATCGCTATGAATGGAGCGACTTTAGTCCCATACGGGACTAAAGTCACAGTTAGGGTACACAGCTGCATATCTCTCAGTGGCTCTCTCTTAGAGTCTCTCCAAATTATTTTTTGAAGACATTGTTGTTCTTGATGGATAAGGATTTGACGGTACAATTTTTCAATGTCCGCCGTTAGTACATATTTATAGCTTCGCCATTTTATGATCAGAGATAAAATGTCCTTTTGTAGATTTGGCCCTTTTTCCATCAAATCGTTTAGGCTGTCCCGGAGTCTGTTTTTTTTGAAACAGCTCTTTATTTGGTTATTGTTGAGCACTCCCTTACTACGCCGTGGTGTGGTAGGTAGGCTTGTACTCGACTATCGGATTCTGTCACTGGTTTCATGTGACCTAATTCGATGTATTCTCGGATGAATTCTTTTTATAGTTTAGCGAAGTGTTCTTGTCTCGCCATTTTCTTTTCTAGATGAAGAAATTGTGCTGTAGCTTGAGGTTTCGAGTTACCAAGGTTTTGTTCATAGTTAGCGTTCATGGTCATTTTCACCACATATCGCCCGTTGCTTAATCGTTGTGTCGTTTCTGTGTAATATTTTTCACAGAATTCGTTTTCCGTTATCTCGGGTTCTGAAGGGATGTCTTCTATTTCCCAAAATGTTGTTAGATTGTCTAGCTCTGTTAAAGTAACTAGACAATTGAACTGTTTTGTAGCCCCGCACAGTATCCAGCCCAACATTGTGTGTTCCGCCACTGGCGAGTCATTGTCATGCTTGATTATTCCTCCTAAGATCACCTCGGAGTAAACATCAGCTCCCAGCAGTAGATCGATGGGTCCAGGGATGTTGTATTGTGGATCAGCCAGCTTGATATTATGAAGGTGCGTCCATTTGTCTGTGTTGATCGTTGAGTTAGGCATATTGTTGATGAGTTTACCCATCACTAACGCTTCGGTTTGGAATGTATAATCTGAATAGATAGACCTGCATCCCAATTTTATGATCCCTTTACTCCTGCCCATTATAGTGCCAACACCAGTGACAGTGGCATTCATTTTGTTTCGGGGTAAGTTCAACCGTTGAGCAGCATTTTCTGTGACCAAGGTTACTTGAGAGCCTTGATCCAGTAACGCCTAGACGTAATCTCCGCTGTAGTAACCGCCGTGGACGTTATCCCCGTTGGTTGTTTCTTGATAAGTAGTTAGTAGCAGTAGACGTGATCTCTGCTGGTTCGTTAGTAGCAGGCACTCAGTGTAGCTCACCCTCCTTTACGTCATGTGCAACGTCTCAATGCTACTAGTTAGACCCGCTTGCGGGAAGCCAACAGCACCGGTTTGCTAACGTAACCGGGATACACCACGCTAAACACTCTGCTGATGAGGAGACACGATGAATCACAAGATGATTTGCCGTGTCCTCCGGCTCGAAGGACCAAAAGATGTTGGAGTTTTCTCGTCTTTAACGGGTACCCCGGTAGTTGTTGTAGGTAGCAAGTTAAGTTACACCAAACCACGGATAAGTTTAATAGTTTATTTGTGGAAACAGTTTAAAGCGTTCGCATTGTTATCTGTGCCGCACTTCACATATGTTTATCAGGTAGTTATTGACCCGCTCATTAGCGGGTGACCGAGTTTTAGTGACGACTGACTCGACTGATTTGTCATTAAGTTACGCGTAAACGTACTTTTGTTGTATGAGTATTATTTGGCTCGTACAATTAGTTATATTATGTGCTAAAAATTTTAGAGCCAGTAAGGTTGTGGGCAAAATCGTTGATGTTCCGGACGGGATATCGATCCGGTACAGTTCGGGCGTTAAGTGCGCGATAATCGCCACAGGGACGCCAAGATTGGTCCTTTTTCAAGGCCATGTGCAATGGAGACGACCAGGCGCTCTTTGAAGGTCGTGCTGTGCCAGAATGAACTATGTTCTCGAACTCCTTTTTGGCAGACGACAATTTTTGGAGTGCCAGACGGCGAGGACTCAAACTCAAACTCAAACCATTTATTTCAATTAAACCATTTACAGGCACTTTTGAATTGTCAAGAAGTCGGTCAGTCAGAAAATATGAAGCTAGTTGCCCATTCCAAAGCGTAGGTACCTATGGAGAAGAACGGGCAAGAAACTCCATGGACACTCTTTTAAATTGTATTTTTACAAAAATATTAGTTACATCAGTAATGTTGAATTTACAATGGCACTGATTTAAAGAGGCAGTTGTAAATAGCGGTTTTGGTAAGTTAAAAATTATAAATGGCACGTTTAATAACTTGTTCAGCAGTTAAAACTAAGCAGTAAAGTAAACAAAAATGAGTAATAAAAAATAATGAAATGGATCAGTGAATATATAATTGAGTGGGAAAATAATTAAATGGGCGGTAAGAATGAATGAATGGGCAGTTACGTGTGGGCAGTAATAAATCGGAATTTGTCGGTAATAAATCTCATTCTAAGCAATTCTATAAACAATGAGGTGGTAAAGTAGTTTTGGGTGTGTAGTCGACGGAGCCCCGCTTCGCGGGGCCCCTATTTCTGTCTACAGGGTTTAAAGGAACCTAACACGAAGGGGATGACGGGGGCTCGTTCGCTCGCTTTGCTCGCTCACTCGAGCCCCCGTCATCCCCTTCGAACCTAACCTGTCCGAGTCGGGGTGCCCCAAGTCCCGAGCTCGCTTCGCTCGCTCTTGCATCCGCTATGATCTGCCGAACTATTTAGCGAACCGCCCATTCCATCATTTTTACCGCTCATTTAGTTATTGGACTGCTCAATTATTTTTAGAATTGACATTGTATGATAAAATAACAGTCTAATTGATCTTTTATTACTGTCCATGTTTTACTCTCGCAATAATTAATCAACCGCCATTAAATTAAATAACTGCTCAATATGTTTTTCAACTGATCATAATAACATCTCGAATATTTAAATAACAGCTCAAAAAATTAGTTCCCATTTACAATTATATGTGAGAACGATGTAAAAAATACGTACGCGTTAAGAGCGTCCAGAGTACAGCAAATAGTAAGAAGACAACAATCCAAAAATAAAATAATAAAAAATAAGCCGAGGCAGCTGAGTGATGACCAGCCCCAACTGACGGCGCCCGTTCACGAACATGACGCATAGATCAGCACCATTCAGCTCAACCATTTTGAAGGGAGCTAAATGATCCAATACACACGCCACCGTCAGCGACATTTGTGTGAGCATGACATACTATCAGCCGCCATGGCACATTCAAGTCAATGAAAGACATATTACCCGGTAAATGGTAAATAAGGTATACTTACATAGAACTCACATCTGTGCTATGCAGTTATACAATGCAAAGGAAATTGAGTTTATACAATGCAAAGATAATCTTACAATCTTCAGCAGCTCCAACAGTATTTTCAAGTGTTAATCAATTAGTTGTGGTTGTGGAGCAGGACCAGCATTGAGCCAGGCATTTTTATCAGCGATGTAATCCCCTAACTTATAATATGCCTGACTGCATAGTGTGCGTTTTATACAAGACTTGAATTTTGTCTCATTCAGTTGAAGAATGTGGGGAGGTATTTTATTATAACATTTTAAACAGTACCCCATAAAAGATGAGTCTACTTTAGCCAGTCTGAAACCTGGTTGAACTAATAGGTCCCTATTCCTAGTACTATAATTATGTCTTTCACCTCTTTTACCAAAAAGATGTAAGTTTTTTCTTACATACATGATGTTTTCGTAGATATATTGACAAGGCACCGCCATGATGTTAATTTCCTTAAACAGTTCCCTTAGAGAATCACGCCTGCAGAGGTTATATATGGCTCTGATGGCTCTTTTCTGCAGAATAAAAATAGAATCGATGTCTGCAGCCCGTCCCCAAAGTAAAATACCGTAAGACATGATACTATGAAAGTAACTAAAATAGGCCAGTCTCGCGGTATCTACATCAGTAAATTGACGGATTTTTCTGACAGCATAAGCTGCTGAACTTAGCCGTCCTGCAAGAGATGTTAAATGAGGACCCCATTGTAGCCTTGAGTCGAGCGTGATCCCCAGGAAAACCGTTTTATCGACGAATTCTAGTTTCTCTTGATTCTCTTACTATCTCACAATCACTACTCTTTACATTTGGTAAAGAAAATCTTATGCACTTAGTTTTTTCCATTTAATACTAAATTATTAGCAGTGAACCAACTTTGGACCTGCAGTAGGGCGTTATTTACGTCGTCAAAATTTGTAGCACGTCTATTTACCTTAAAATTAAGGAAGTGTCATCAGCAAATAACACCATTTGTGGTTGATTTTTTAATAAATGGAGTAGATCATTAACATACACTAAAAAGAGGAAAGGACCCAATATCGAGCCTTGTGGCACACCCATTTTTACGGTTAAACCATGTGAATTGACACCATTTATTTGAACTTGCTGTTGTCTGTCATTTAAATAAGAACTAACTAAACTGAGCGCAAGTTTTCCAAGCCCGTAATGTTCAAGTTTCAAAGGCAAGGTTTCGTGATCGACGCAATCAAACGCCTTAGAGAGGTCACAAAAGATTCCTATGGCGTCTTGGGCCTCTTCCGACGCGTTAAAAATGTGTTTTAATAAGGTTACACCGGCGTCGGTCGTACAACGTCCTTTGGTAAAACCATATTGTTGATCGTGAAGGATTTTATTCGTGTTAAAATGATTGAGCATTTGATTAAGCATTATCTTTTCAAACGCCTTACTGAAAACCGGCAACACGGTTACGGGTCTATAATTATTGCTGTCTTTACTGTCCCCAGATTTGAAAAGTGGTATTACCTTACTGAATTTCATTAAATCGGAGAAGACTCCTTGATCAACACACGAATTAAATAATAAGGCTAAATAAAGTGCAATAGTCTCAATTATGGAGGCACAGACTTTAATGGACATTCCCCAAAGATCTTCGGTCAATTTGATCTTAATTTGATTAAAAGCTTTTATTACTGTTACGGGGTTAATATGTGTAAATTGAAATTCAACCGGGCAGGCTGGAACGTTTGCTCTTAATAAATCAATTGATACGTCGGATGAGGAATTTAAGGCTTCCGTCGTTTTTTATGGTGTATTAGTAAAGAAATTTACAAACCCCTGAGCTACTTCTAAGTTAGAGCTTATGGCTCCACGTGAAGTCTCCAATGTGTAATCAGTGTTTCGTTTTTTATTTCTACTAGTTTCGTTATTTATAATTTTCCAAACTGTTTTTATTTTATTTTCAGCTGATTTGATTTTATTGCTAATGTACAGGGCTTTGGCTATTTTGCAAGTATTTCTAAAAATTTTGGAATATATAGCAACATACTTGCTGAAAGTTACAGTATTGATGTAAGGCTTAAGGCCATACAGCTCGAACAGTCTTTCCTTACTTATCCTAATACCTCTAGTTGCCCAGTCACTAAATATAAAATTAGGGCAAATGTTTTTTGTTTTCTTTTCAAAAGTTGTATTGAATTGAGTGTACACTACTGAAAAGAAATCCTCGTACAATTTATTTGCATCATCCATATCATGTCCCAGATTATTTAACTTATTATTTAGGGTACTATTGAATCTATTTAGTTTACCAGTCGTTATTGGTCTAAATTGTATTTGCACTTTTTGCAAAGGTGTTTTAAACTTAAAAGATACCGTTTGTCCACTATGATCAGACGGCAGATAAATGACGATGGCTTTATCTAAATAATCACAATCGCAAAAGATTTATTCATTATCTATACAAGTAGCAGAAGTTGGAGTTATTCTAGTCGGTTCTGTAAAAACATTTGATAAATTGAACGATTTAAAAAGGCTTAATAATCTACTGCTATTAGAATTATTTCCTAAAATATTAATATTAAAATCACCACAAATAATTGCAGCTTTGTTATTGGATGCAAGTTTTGCTAAGACATCTTCCATTATTGACTCAAATACAGAAAAGTTCTGATAATTAGGGGGTCTGTAAACGCACACTACGACATGCTTATCTAGCTCAACACAGGACAGTTCGATGCAATGTTCAATTGATAAACCTATGTCATTTCGTTGCTTGGATTTTAAACAATTTTTTATCAAGTTTAGGGAACCTCCACGTAGCATAGATTTACGGTTAAAACAAATGCCCACACTATAGTTCTCAAAATTAATTAACATTTGGTAATCCTTTAACCAATGTTCAGTACAACAAACAATGTCAAACTTTGTTTTTTCTAAAAACATTTCAATTTTTAATAATTTGAAAGAAATGCCTTGAATATTTTGATGAAATAATGTCAAGGCATTCTGCTGATCTCCTTTTTGATATTTACATATTTTAGAGCAAGAAGATACCTTGTTGTTGTTAGGTATAAGAATATTATTACTGGTACCTTCTGTTGTCTTACAAACTAGTTTAAATGATTATCCGGAGTTAATTCCAAGACTTCAATGTCATCATCAGGCAATGAGCTCATATTGCGTGAGGGAAATGGAACCTCCTTCGTATAATTTGTACAAATATTTATAGCATTTGAGCTACATTCATTCAGGCAAACCACCTTATTATTAGTGTTATTACTAACTGTTGTGGTGTTAATAATACAAGACTTCCGACATAATACTTATGTCTGAGTTTATATAAAAAGCTAATAGCCTTGCTATTATGTGTCTAAAGCTAACAGGCAGATACACAGTATCCCTAGTCGACTTTAAAGTTTCAACAAAACTGTTGGTGTCAAAATATACAAGCTTGTCACTGTAATGACTAACTAAAAAGTGCATATGCTTATCTATATCTATAGGTACATATAATAAAATTGTAGAAAAGTGGTGTCTGTACAATGGAAATATATAAAAAAAAGTAGCAGGGGTTGTTATTATATCGATGCCAAACCCGAAATTGTAATTAAATTTTTTTTTGTCTGTTTGTCTGTTTGTCTGTATGTTTGTGCACGCTAATATCAGAAACGGCTTATTGGATTTAGATGCTGTTTTCACTAATATATTGTAGTAAGCTTCACTTAACATTTAGTGTTTATTTCATGTCAATCGGTTCATAAATGAAAAAGTTATGTCAATTTAAAGAATCACGGCGAACATTTGTTAAGGTATTCAGTGAACGCGCTTATCCTGGAGAGTATAGGCGAATAGTTGCATTCGATTATTGCGATTCACTTGAATACTGACTGTTTGCATATTTTAGAGGGGCCCGTGGCTAAATAATAACAGCCGCACAGGTCGATCGATCAGGTTAAGCTACGCTTGCCGCGGTTGGTCTGTGGATGGGTGACCGACCATCTTTACATACCGAGACCCCTCCGTGCCTCGGAAAGCACGTTAAGCCGGTGGTCCCGGCTGTCATTCGTGGATCTTTGACAGTCGTTACGGGTAATCAGAAGCCCGAAAGTCTGACAACCAGTCTTACCAAGGGGTATCATATTACCCAGTAGCTGGGTTGTGGAGGTCAGATAGGCAGTCGATCCATGTAAAATACTGGTATTCAGCTGCATCCGGTTAGACTGGAAGCCGACCCCAACATAGTTGGGAAAAGGCTAGGCAGATGATGATGACTGACTGTTTGCATATTTCATTTATTTATTATTTTAGGGTTTGTAGGTTAGGTTCTTTTTCTTCATTTTCTTTAAAATTTTGTAAATAAATATTGTAAGTATTTGGTATAGGTTAGGCGGTTCTTTTCTTAATTTTTGGGTATTTAATTATCTTAATTTTTATTTAGGGTTTGTAAATAAATATTTGTCTGTGTGGTGCCGGACTTAAAGAATACCACCACCCCTTACTTCCCGTGGGTGTCGTAAAAGGCGACTAAGGGTCGTACCGGAGAATGGGCAGCAGCGTTCTCTATGTATTCCACCATCATACCATACTGCGATCGCCAACCCGCCTGCCAAGCGTGGCGATTATGGCAAACCCTCCCAAAATTGGGGGAGGCCTATGTCCAGCAGTGGACGTCTATCGGCTGAAACGACGAAATAAATATTGTAAGCATTTATGATAGGTTAGGCATTTCTTTCCCTGATTTTCGGTATACTTATCTTAATTTGTATTTAGGGTTTGTATATTATTAAGTAATTTTCTTTATTAAGTATACGTTCATTAGCTCAGGTTAGTAATTAATTTTTCTAGCAATTCTTTTGTTTTATAAAGTTAGCACGTTTGGTTTACACGTCTTAACACTTATTACTTAAACTGTGATAATTTTAGACTGTATAATAATCTGTAAGTATTTATAATTTAATTGTTTCCGATAGTACGTGTTTACTAAATAACTGTGTGTTAAGTAGTAAGTACAGTTTTATTGTAAGAATGCCTCGAAGAAGATCCAACCTATCCCAATGTAGCAGAAATGCTAAAAGGATGAGATTAGTTCGATCACAGGAATCTGAGGAACATCAGGCTAGGTTTCGTGCTGCAGAAACTTCGACAGCAAGAATCTCGACTGAGTTCAAATCGTTCTCGAATGATGACAACTCGAAATAGGGAAAACGGGGAACAACGAAAGGCACGTTTATCTGTCGATCGCGAAGCTCACGCGCTATCGCGTGAGTCTGAGACTTTTGCTGACAGGGAAACGCGCCTGAGCTCCCAGAGAGTACGGACAACAAATGCTCGATCCCAGGAGACAAAGGACGAACGGGAAATACGTCTCACTGCCGATCGTGAAGCTCATGCACTATCGCGTGAGTCTGAGACTTTCACTAATAGAGAAATTCGTCTGAGTTCTCAGAGGGTTCGGACAGCAAATGCTCGGTCTAAGGAAACACAGGAAGAATGAGAAATACGTCTCACTGCCGATGTTGAAGCTCAAGCACTATCGGGTGAGTCTGAGACTTTCACTGATAGGGAAATTCGCCTGAGTTCTCAGAGGGTTTGGACAGCAAATGCCCGGTCTGTAGACGGTATATGTAATTCAAAATATGCTGCCCGAAAAGTCACTATTCCACGCGAACGAAGTCGCGGGCACAGCTAGTTAAGCATATGAATATAATTGTTTTGTCTATTTGTTAATTTTTTTAAATATGGAAAAGCACACAATATTATTTTATTACAATTTAACTTTAACAACTCAGCTACACAGTCAGTTATTTCATATTTTTTTACCTTAGAACTGTTACCTACAAATACAGTAATGTTAGTTTTAGGATTAAATACATTTCCAGTTACTGATGCCATTATTTGTTTGTAGGTTGACCCTGGCATACAATTATTTTGAGTAGAGTAACTCAGGTTGTTACTAATTAATTTACCTAAACCTCTTCCTATACTATCCGAGAACATAACCGAATCATAACAATCATGACTACTGAAAGATGGACCAGTCTCAAGCTGTACCAATTGAGAAAGATCTTGTACTATTTCAGATACATTCTGGTTAAGGATACACTCTTGAGACAAACTCTCAGTCTGGGACGGGTCCTCCGTTACCTCAGGCTGGACAGCGATAGGGTGTGGAACTGTCTGACACGTGCACTGACACATAACTAACTCATTTGCTGCAAGAATGTGTTCTTTAATTTGGTTCTGGGAACCCACATATTTAATGTAAAGAGAACTAAGTCTGCCCTCAAGTTCCTGTATGTCAGACTGTAAGCGCTGTGTATCAATTTCATAGATTTTTTTGCTGTCTTCTAATTTAATTTGATAATTGGTCAATTTACTAATTAGATCAACACGTTCTTTCCTCAGTGAAATATTTTTGGAAAAGTGTTTTTGTTGTTTTCTAAATTGATTACATTTTTTAATTATTCTATTCATTCTTGCATATTTTTTCATTTTGTTATGACTAAATTTATAACTATAATAATTCTGTTTTAACAAGGAATCTTCAGTAAGGTCAATAGTTGTTAATGAATGAGGGTTACAATTACTATTTAATAATTCATTATACGAGTGGTTCGTTTCTTTAACCTGATTACATTCTATTTCTTTTTCTAACTGGGTGATACGACTATTAGCATGAATTAATTCATCTTCTAAGTCCCTAACTCTACTTAAGGCCTCCTCATACAAATTACTACAGGTGTTGAAACCATCCGTGACTACCTTCAGTTGATCGCGTTCATCAACAACATTCTGATACTGTTGATGTAGGTCTACTAGCTCCCGTTTAAGGCTTGAGTTTTTGTCAACAATTTTCTTGATTTCCTCCTCACTTTCATCATTCTCCAGTAGCAATTGATCACATTGGAGTTTTGTTGCTTCAAGTTTTTGGAGGGCCGTTCTCAATTTAAGGTCCATCTCCTGAGCAGTAGCCTTACGGGTCATCACAGGCATGGTTTCAGGAATTGTTACTGAAATTAGAATTAAGTAACGGTGAGAAAAGTGGACAGACAAATAAAATAAAGTTGGAAATGATAGGGAAAATGGGAGAAGTTATCGAAGATCAGTGGAGAAATTAGGTTGGTTACTGAATTGGTTTGAGGGGCTATTTTCAAGGCTAAGGATATAACATTTGAATGCTTTTTATTGCCTTACGATTTTACTTTTATGTACTTATGTGGGTAGGTTGCCTAGATTTTAACGCAATTTATTTTTTTAAATATATGTATTACCGTTGGTATAACGGCAATGCGAAAACAATGATCATGAACGTTTTATTGTTGTATTATATTAAAGATCAGAATTAGAATCTTCGCTAAGTTTCGTTTTCTACGATGTAAACAATGCGATTTAAAGCCAATGCAGGGTGCTAAGCTAATCAGCGAACTATTTTATGCTAAAACTTCACGAAGATGTGTAACAGAGTTACAGTGACAATAATTGAGTGCTATTATAAAGTAAAAGTAAGCAAATACTCCCCGTTTTAATCCGCAGTTCGAACGTCAGCTGTTGGTTTTAGGTTACCGGTATGTAACAAACACTGTTTATTACTTTATCTATTTACAGGAAAACAATAATCCTGAGTATTTATGCAATTAAAATACGTTTAAACATAAAATTACACCTTAATTTTACTTAATTACTAATTAAAATTAATTTTAAAATACGGAACAAAGATTTGACATGTCACCCGGGCAGTGTTGCCACTTTTTTAGGGTTCCGTAGCCAAATGGCAAAAACGGAACCCTTATAGATTCGTCATGTCTGTCTGTCTGTCTGTCTGTCTGTCCGTCTGTCTGTCTGTCCGTCTGTCTGTCTGTCTGTCTGTCCGTCCGTATGTCACAGCCACTTTTCTCCGAAACTATAAGAACTATACGGTTGAAATTTGGTAAGTAGATGTATTCTATGAACCGCATTATGATTTTCACACAAAAATAGAAAATAAACAATAAATTTTAGGGTTCCCCATACTTAGAACCGAAACTCAACATTTTTTTTTTCATCAAACCCATACGTGTGGGGTATCAATGGGTAGGTCTTCACAAATGATATTGAGGTTTCTAATATCATTTTTTTCTAAACTGAATAGTTTGCGCGAGAGACACTTCCAAAGTGGTAAAATGTGTCCCCCCCCCCCTGTAACTTCTAAAATAAGAGAACGATAAAACTAAAAAAAATATATGATGTACATTACCATGTAAACTACCACCGAAAATTGGTTTGAACGAGATCTAGTAAGTAGTTTTTTTTTAATACGTCATAAATCGTAAATCGCAATTTACCATTCATTCAATCAACTCAAAAATAAAAAAAAAACATTTAATTTCATAAACATAAACCTTATGCATAAACCCGGATGTTACGGAACCCTCGGTGCGCGAGTCCGACTCGCTCTTGCCCGGTTTTTTTTTTTTTGTTCGGCAAGAAATGGGCGGCCATCGGTTGTTTTGATAAAATGCACCGTGTCATGTTTGATTATTCTGGGTAAGCCAGGACGAGTGATTTCCGGGAACTCTGCGAGCACTTGTGCAGAAGCAGAATTTGCTGGGGCAATTGCCTTGATACTCGGTTGGTCTGATGTAGCGATGGAGCCAACGGTTGATAGGCTCGTAATGCCGTCGATCAAACGCTTTGTATGTCAGTCTGGCAGCAAATGGTAGTATGCCAGAAAATCCGCACCAAAGATTGCGCTGTTGACATCCGCAACGATGAAATTCCAGACGAATTGGCGACGGAGTTGGAAGTTGAGCGTCAAGGTTACCGTGCCGTATGTTTTAATTCTGCTACCATTAGCGGCGCAGAGTTCATAGTCGGAGGACTTCCTGTGATCTGTAAGCCAGCGATGAGGATAGCAGCATAAGTCCGATCCGGTGTCAATTAAAAATTGACGTTTGGTTTCCTTTTTTGATCGGTTATGAAAAGACGGCGGCTGAGAGGTGGTGAGCTGTCGCAATCAGTTGCCGCCTCTACTGACTGCTGGTTGGGTTTTCCGACTTCCAGATACACGGAGAAATGCACTTTTTAGTCTTGGGGCCGTACTTTTTATGGTACCAGCAGTATTTAGCAGCCACGACATCATTGGTTCTGCGTGTACTCGTGCTCCGTGATTGGAGTTGTTACGAGAACGGGATCGCTCGGATGTTAATGCTTCTATTTTTCGGCTCAGCTCCTTAATTCGTTCCACCATTTGGACGGAACAAGGTGGGCTGCAGTTACATACACGTTTGCAGAGCCTGGCTGAGCTTCAACAATTTTGTCGGTGATGTCCGCTATCCTGTCAAAGCCGAGATCAGCCTGGGCAGCAAGGATGCCTTACACATGCTGAGGCAAGCGACGAAGCCATAACTGACGCAAGATGTTGTCGTTAGTCAGTGTATTACCTGCGAGTGACCGTAGGTGACGGAGAAATAGTGACGGTTTTCTGTCTCCAAGTTCTTCGTCGCTAAGCAGTCGTTTAACTCGCTGCTCTTCAGAAATTGAAAAGCGATTTAGTAGCGTTTCCTTCAATTTCCGGTACTTGCCTTCAGAAGGTGGGTTCGTGATAATGTCCTCGATTTCACCGGCTGTTTTGTGGTCGATTTGACTGAGAATATGACTAAATAAAGCCGAAAGCATTTAATAAAGCCGACTTTTTGTCCTTATATTCAATAATTGCAGCCGTAGACTGGACTCCGCTGTATGAAATGGACTTAGAAGTAAGTTTAAAATAATTTTTATGAGATTATTAATTCTATTATAGATGACTGTGTACCCAAAAAAAAGCGAAGACGTGGAAACTCAAGGTACATTTATCCTGAGTGGTACACTGTTGAAATAATTCGCGACATAAAGTTGAAGGCTTCTCTGCATAAACAGTACAAGGCAAGCGGGTCAAGGGTCGATTACGAAGCATTTGCTCAGTGTAGAACCAACATTAAAAATATGTTAGTAGTAGCACAGGAACAATGTCGGAGCCGTGTTCAAGGGCAAATGCTGAGTGATCCTAAATCTTTTTGGAATCATGCCAAGTCTAAAAGAGGTAGGAGAAGCCCGCAAGCTATCTTGAAAGATGGGGTAGCATTATCTGGGCAGCGGTCTGTGGAAGAGTTTGCGGCTTACTTTTATTCTGTGTATAGGGAAGAGCGACCGGAGTGGGATCTAGACGCGGCTGTAGTCAGTGCACGTAGCGGAAACGGAGCGGCGTGAGTGCACTTACACCAATTACAGTTAGAAGACGTGAGGCGTACGCTTCAAGATCTGAAGCCGAAACGGTCCGCAGGGCCTGACGGCATTCCGCCTTACATATTTAGGGATTGTCGAGTAGCGCTGGCTAGGCCGCTACTTCATATTTAGCTGCCGTGGTTCTGGAGAGGTGGAAAGTGACCCGCGTTGTTCCGGTTCCGAAAGCAGGGTCAGCAGAATCGGTGGATGGGTACAGACCCGCGGTATTGTCTACGCCGGCGAAGGTGATGGAAACTGCTATACATAAGAGCATATATCTTCAGGTTAGCGCACAGCTGTCAGACGCTCGGCACGGGATTAGACCGGAAGAAGTACCACCAGTAATCTTCTCTGCCACATGGCTCATCTGGTGTCGACGGTGGATAGTGGGGGGCAAACTGATGCTGCTTACTTTGACTTCAGAAAAGCATTCGATCTAGTCGATTATGACATTTTGCTTAAAAAGTTTGCAGGTATTGGTTTCACCCCACCACTCTCTCCAGTTTTTTGCCAGTTATTTGAGGGATAGGCAGCAATATGCGACGAAGTGCCAGTAATACTTGTATTGACAACATAGCTCATAACATTAAGGGATGCAAAGGTGTAATCAGAGAATTTGCACTCTCCGACCACACTGCACAAATAATGAAGTGTCCGGTAAAAAAGTGTAGTCCAATTGAATATTGGTATGTATATAAACGTAGTTTCACTAAAGAAAGTAGATCTATATTTGCCAAGTATTTAAGTCAAATCTCGTATCACGGGGTATATGAGTCTGCAGACCCTAACAGTGCCTACAATTCATTCCATGATCAGCTTTATATATGACTTATGCTTTCCTATTAAAAAAAATCGCATTAGTAATATCTCAAGACCTAAATGGTTATCAAAAGGAATAAGAATGTGTAGTAAGCGTAAACGCGAACTTTTTTGGACGTATAGGAAAAACTCAAACAACGATAATAAAATAAAGTTTAAAGCTTACGCAAAAAAATACAAAACAATAATTTCGCTAACAAAAATATCTCAGAACAATTATTTTATAAAGGGAACTAATTTTTTGAGCTGTTATTTAAATATTCGAGATGTTATTATGATCAGTTGAAAAACATATTGAGCAGTTATTTAATTTAATGGTGGTTGATTAATTATTGCGACAGTAAAACATGGACAGTAATAAAAGATCAATTAGACTGTTATTTTATCATACAATGTCAATTCTAAAAATAATTGAGCAGTCCAATAACTAAATGAGCGGTAAAAATGATGGAATGGGCGGTTCGCTAAATAGTTCGGCAGATCATAGCGGATGCAAGAGCGAGCGAAGCGAGCTCGGGACTTGGGGCACCCCGACTCGGACAGGTTAGGTTCGAAGGGGATGACGGGGGCTCGAGTGAGCGAGCAAAGCGAGCGAACGAGCCCCCGTCATCCCCTTCGTGTTAGGTTCCTTTAAACCCTGTAGACAGAAATAGGGGCCCCGCGAAGCGGGGCTCCGTCGACTACACACCCAAAACTACTTTACCACCTCATTGTTTATAGAATTGCTTAGAATGAGATTTATTACCGACAAATTCCGATTTATTACTGCCCACACGTAACTGCCCATTCATTCATTTTTACCGCCCATTTAATTATTTTCCCACTCAATTATATATTCACTGATCCATTTCATTATTTTTTATTACTCATTTTTGTTTACTTTACTGCTTAGTTTTAACTGCTGAACAAGTTATTAAACGTGCCATTTATAATTTTTAACTTACCAAAACCGCTATTTACAACTGCCTCTTTAAATCAGTGCCTTTTATAAATACGGCTGTGAATAAATCCAAAGCAACGTGGGAAGTAATTAATGACGCTAAATATAACTATCCTAATGAGGGCATTGAGAAACTAATAATCAATGACGAGGTACTTACTGATCCTAAGACTATGGCAAATACCTTTAATGACTATTTTGCTGACATTGTTAAAAATACTAATAATAATTTGTCTTCTGACTCAACACAATCATATTCTTCTAACTTCACATTTAACTCTAAATCAATATTTATGCCCCAGCAATTCCACCAGCCATTCTTAAAATTATAACTTCTCTGCGGAATACGAATAGCACAGGTTATGACGGTATTACTACAAAGATCGTTAAGGATGCAGCAACTTTAATTGCTGCTCCTTTAAGTTATATTACAAACTTGTGCATAGAACATGGTATTTTTCCAGAGAAGTTAAAATTAACAGTAGTTAAACCAGTACATACAAAAGATGACAAATCTTCCATCAGTAACTACAGGCCAATTGCTTTAATAACCATTTTCTCTAAAATGTTTGAAAAAAACATATATAATTGCCTGTACCCATTCTTTGAAAGTAATAACATATTTACCCCATGTCAATATGGTTTTAGGAAAAATAAATCTGTTAATATAGCAATGTATAACTTTTTACACAAAGTCCTTCTAAATATGGATACTAGGTCGCCAGCTATAGCGCTGTACATGGGCATATCAAAAGCGTTTGACCGAGTCTGCCATAAAATTCTCTTGAATAAATTATATGAATTTGGTGTAAGAGGTAACGTATACAAACTAATTGAATCATATCTCAGTGGCAGAAAACAGATGGTAGAATTAAAAAGAGTCTCCTTAGCTACAAGAACTGAAGAAACGGTTGTTTCTAAGGTTAGAAATATCCTATCCGGAGTCCCTCAGGGCAGCATTCTAGGCCCACCACTTTTTCTAATTTATATAAATGACATGTCGACAGTAACAATGCACCATATGACCTTATTTGCTGACGATAGTACTATATTGTTTACCGGTAATGATAGAAGTAAGTTAAAACTTGACTTAAATTGCACCCTAACAACAATTATAAAATGGCTTGATGAAAATGACCTAAAAATAAACCTAGAAAAAACAAAAATCATGAATTTTAAACAGCGAACAAAACCTAATACAAATTTAAATATATGTTACTCTAAAACCAATATAGAAGAAATCGATGTAACCAAATTTCTGGGCCTCTATATTGATAGCAAAGTAAATTGGAAGCCACATATAGAGCAAGTTTGCAAAAGACTTAGTCAGAGCTCTTATGCTCTTTACAGATTAAGAAACACTGTCAGTCAGTCTGCACTACTAACTGCCTATCATGGATATGTTGCTTCAATCATACGCTACGGCATCATATTTTGGGGCAACTCTGTAGAAAAAGGTCGTGTTTTTAAAGCTCAAAAACGCTGTGTGAGATCGATGTGCAATATACACCAAGTGGATTCATGCAGACCACATTTTACAAATTTAAAAATATTAACTCTCCCTAGTGTATACATTGAAACTGTAATGTTCATAAAATCAAACCCAAACTTATTTGAATTTTGCACTAGGGCCAGACAGAAAGACAAGCTGCGCACCGTAGCCAGTAAAACAAAGCTTTTGCACCAGAGCATCTTTTGTATGGGCCACGTGTCTTTAATAAACTTCCACCTTTTCTTAGAAATATGAGCGAAATATGGTTAAAAAAAAAAAACTACATGAATTATTGATAAGTAAATGTTATTACTCTATAAGAGAATTTCTAAATGACAATACATTGAATGATACTATTTTTGTAACATGACTAATTTGTAATTTGACTTAAATATTATTCAGGACGAATTTGTAATTTGACTTTTCAATTGAATTGAATTTGTAATTTGAAATGAGTACATACTAAATATTACTCATGACTAATTTGTAATTCGACATAAATATTATACTAATTTAATCTTAATGTATTGCATGACAATTTGATGTATTGTATTGTAACTATGAACCAAATTTATAATGTGAATTTTGTATGCCGCAATGGCGGGACATAGCAGACTTACCTGTAACTAAAACACCATCTTATGAACCTATGATCCACAATAAATTATTTTGAATTTGAATATGTGGAATATGCGGGACACGTGTCAGATCCATATTTCACTAGGTCCGGGGTAAGTCAAGGTAACCTAACCTTGGCCCTTTGGGTTTTCTTTTGGTGGTAAACGACCTACCAGAAGTAGTCCGAGACGCTTCTTGTCTGTTGTTTGCCGACGACCTCAAATTATCCCTTGCGATAAAGAGTAGCGACGACTGTGTCAGGCAACAAAGGGATATCGATAGTGTAGTGAGATGGAGCAAAGAAAATCTCTTGCAATTTAATACCTCGAAGTGTGTGACCATCACTTTTTCTCGCACACACAATGCCATCTTACATACCTACTATATTGACGTTTTTCATATGGAGCGGGTTATAGAAGTCAAGGACTTAGGAGTAATATTTAACACTGGTTTAACTTTTCGGGATCATATCATGCGTAGCTGTAAACGAGCGTACAGAAATTTAGGTTTCATGCTTCGTACGGTCCGAGGTTTCACAAATGTGAAAGAAATTATAGCGTTATATAATACATTGGTGAGGAGCCAGTTAGGATGTAATGCAGTCATCTGGGCTCCGCATGAAGCTAAGTCTCATGTTGGAGAGGGTACAAAATAAATTTAGAAGATGTTTATATAGGCGTTATTACGGAGTCTATCCCTTTTACCCGTTAATGTATCCTACCTTATTTAGCCAGGTGAGTCTGTGTGTTCCGGACAGGTACGTGTGGCGGCGACGGCAGCCACGACTGCTAGTGGAACCGCGTGCTTGTACCAACCTTTTAAAAGAGGCGCCGCTGACGCGTGCACTTCGCACGCTCAACCTCATAGCGAGTGAGACGGTTATTCTGTTGTTCTCTGGGTGAATTCGCAGGGAATGCTTTGTTTGTAATTAGTTATAAGTATTAGTTATAAGTAACAATTAAGTATTAGTTAAGGCGCATTTACCGCATTGGTTAGCTGTATGTTGTTAAATAAATAAATAAATTTTGTGGCATCCGCTGAAATGCCAGCCAGATGAAATTGTGCCTCAGCTTGAGCAAACCATACCGCTATCCTATCAGTCCACAAGGGTAGCAGCTTGACAGAAACTGCCGCAGCAGTGGCGAAATGAGATTTAGGTTGTTCTTGCAGAGCGCGTAGAGCTACGGTTTGAGCTTCAAGCGCTGCTAAACGTGCTTGAAGTTCGTCAGCCATGTCAGTCACCTTTTGTGAAATAGGTTGATTAAATGTTAAAGAAGGTACGCGATTGTAAGGAATAAGGGATGAACCAACTGATACGCAATAACACCAAACCAAAATGTGTAGCGGTTATAATAAGACTTAACCGTGGGATGGCAGCGGAAACAATAACATTTAAAAACCAAAATCACATAAAACTAGTAGTTCGGACGCTTGCGAGACTACGGAGTAGTAATTAACCCCTACAAGTGCGTCTTTGGTGCACGAGAAGTGACACTTTTAGGCTACCATATCAGTCCCGAGGGAACCCTTCCTCCTCAAGATCGTGTACAGATCATCCTAGACTTTCCTCCTCCTAAGACAGTCCAAGGTGTGCGCCGTATTCTCGGCATGTTAAATTACTATCGCCGATTCGTACCCCACGCTGCACTGTTCCAGGCTCCACTTATAAAATCTGTGGTTGAAACCAAAGGGTGCCAAACCATTTATATTGTCACCTTTGCTTTTAGAACAATTTCAAGCCTGCAAGGAGAGTTTAGATAATGCCTCTCTTCTGCAATATCCGGTCAACGGCGCGCCTCTCGGACTGTTTACTGACGCATCCAACGTCCACATTGGGTTCTGTCTTCAGCAACTTGTTAACGGCAAGTGGGTCCCTCTTGCCTTCTTTAGCATGAAACTGACAGATCAGCAAACACAGTGGCCGGCTTATTATTCGAGTTACTGGCGGTGTACGAAAGTGTACAACATTTCCGCCACATTCCCGAGGTCCGACACGTGACCATTTTCACGGACCATAAACCGCTCCTCTTTGCTTTTGTACAGCGCCGTGAAAAACTCCCCCCTGCTCAGTTGAACCAACTGTCTTTTATCAGTCAGTTTATGACTGACATAAAATATATTAAGGGAGAGGATAACGTCGTCGCCGACGCTATGTCACGCGTCGACGCTATTGCATTTGACCAGGACTACACAGCCCTCACCGAATCACAGAAGTCAGACTCAGAGTTATCTTTCCTGCGTACTCAAGGATCAAGCCTGCAATTGACCGATGTCTATATTCCAGAAACTACGATCTCTGTCACCTGTGACGTGTCCACGGGCAAGCCTCGTCCCTATCTTACCGCTCCCTTTTGGAGAGAAGCTTTTAACAAGGTCCACAACCTTAGTCACCCTGGTGCACGAGCTAGCACCCGCTTAGTGACTGAACAGTATGTTTGACCTTCTATCAACAAGGATTGCAAGGAGTGGGCACGAAATTGCGAGGCATGCCAACGCGCAAAAGTATCGCGTCATAATTTTTCACCTATCGGTAAATTCCAACTTCCACCTGGTCGCTTCAAACATGTCCACATTGACATCATCGCCCCCTGCTGATTTGCAGCGACTATCGATATTGTTTGACAGCAATTGATAGAATTACTAGATGGCCTGAGGCCGGACCAATGCGGACTATCACTGCGGAGGAGGTATCAGAAACCTTTATTCGAGAATGGGTGGCCCGTTTCGGTGTACCGTCAGTCATTACGACAGACCAAGGCACTCAGTTTGAGTCTGATCTGTTTCGCCGAATGACGACACATTTCGCCACTAAGCGAATTAGAACAACGGCATACCATCCCTGCGCCAATGGCATGATTGAGCGTGTTCATCGCCAACTCAAGGCTGCTCTGATGTGCCACCAAGATTCTTGGGTACGTGCACTACCTTTCGTCCTTCTCGGCATGCGATCCGCTTTCAAAGAAGATCTGAAAGCCACAGCTGCTGAATTGCTTTACGGAGAAACACTTCGGTTGCTCGGCGAAATGCTTGTCCCAGTTTCTGAAACGGACACTACAAACAATCCTGCAGGTTTTGTCGTACAACTTCGACGTCAAATGTCGACTGTACGACCAATCCCTGCATCTCGTTACACTCAACCATCATCTTTCATCTTTAAGATCTCTCGTTAGCAACTCACGTTTTTCTTCGTGACGATACAGTCAGACGCCCCTTACAACCACCATGTAAAGGTCCATACCAAGGCACTGGTAGCGCCAGCGATTGCAAAACAATGACTTTGGTCATCAAGGGTAAAAACGTCGCTGTAAGCATTGATCGCGTCAAGCCGGCTTACATGGAACACACCAAACTACAGTCCTTGTACCTTCGACAAAAACAGTAAAACCCACTGACACAACCACATCAAAAACCAAAACAGCCAGGTTCAACTTTAAACGCAGACACCAATCCAACAACCACTACAAAACTGCCATATACCGCTTGGTCTGGCAGACGAGTAAAATTCAAGGATTTCTCCGATTTCTGTTAAATCGTTTCCTTCTCCGTGGGGGGGTGGTGTGGCGTCACGTATTGTGCCTTTGTGAACGCACCTTAGAATACGTGGCGTCGCCTGTGTTGTTTTAGTTTATGTATTTGTAAGTTAGTTAGGAACGCACCCCTGTTAAGTGGCAACACGAATGTACGATCCGGGGCGCTAACCGCAGCGTTCCTTAAGTAGCAACGCTCTCTTGCTTGCCAACCGTCGCGGGACACGGACTAGATTAGTTTTACTTGTCCTTACTAGTTTTAGTTAGTTATATTATGTGCTAAATTATAGTGTATCTGAACTGTGAACCAATACGTGTGGCAATTACAATATTAATTGCAAGTTGTAGTTTCACTTCCGCTCTTCGACTGCAACTTCACCTCAAATACGCGTTAGAGGAGACACGTAGAACACCTTCCACCTATGTCTCCAAAGTATCTCCCCATGGTGCAACTACTTATTTCACTACGATTCTTTGCCACTGGGAGTTTTTACATTACTGTCGGAAAGTTTGGTGCAATTCATAGCTCCACTATGTGCGGTATCATAAAAAAGTTGCTCGAGCCATAGCATCTTTAAGGCCAACATTCATTCAGTAGCCAAGAAACAGTGAATAAATTAGAAAAACTCAGAAAGAATTCTATAAAATAGCCAGATTTCCTAGAGTGATTTCAGCCATAGATTGCACGCACACGGATTCAGTCGCCCGGTGGAAACACAGCAGAGGAATTTAGAAACAGAAAAGGCTTTTTTCATTTAATGTTCAAGCAATGTCTTCAGCTGACATTTCAAGATATAGTTGCACGTTGGCCTAGTTCCAGCCATGACAGCATGATATTCGCAAATTCATCGTGTAAATTTAATTTTGGGAACAATGAATTTGGCAATGGAATTGTACTTGGTGATAGTGGCTATGAACAAAGCAAATACATATTGATTCCTTTTCAAGATCCAAATACGCCAACTCAGAGTTTGTATAATGAATCACAAATACGAACCCGAAATGTAATAAAGAGATGCTCTGGTGTATGGAAACGACGCTTCCTAGTTTTAAGCATTGGTTTGAGATGTAAGCTACCTTTAGCACAAGATGTAATTGTTGCTTGTGCAGTATTACACAACTTGGCAAGAATGAAAAATGAAAAGGAACCACCAGAGGATCCAGAAGTAAATGTTCCACCACAACCAGTGTTTGCCCCCGCCCTAGTCAATCCTACTGGGGAACCTAATTAGAAACATTGTGTTGGCATATTTCAGTTCCTTGATTATTCAGTAATTACTGAATTAAACATATTTCAAAATTAAACAATTATTTCCATTCAAGAAGTCTTTATTTTCTTCTACATAACATAAACGTATTTAGGAACCTCAACATACAAGAAAGCATAGGTGGCTATGTATTGCCCTTGAAAACAGATCCGCTACTGTTTTGTCTTAAATTTAGTAAAATTTGATTATGAATTTTTTGCTTCCTTGCCTCCTCATTAGCAAGATGCAACATTTTCAGTTTATGTTCATCTTCTATGAACTGATGTTGCTTTTGGGAATTAAGTGCAGCCCGATTGGAACTGGTACAGTTGCAAATGGAGACTCCATTTGCAACTGTACCAGTTCCAATCGGGCTGCACTTAATTTGTCCAGTCTGCCAGTGACTCTTGCTTTTGTGACTGAGTCTGCTTTTAGCATATTTGACACCCTTGTTTTCAGTGCCTTCGGGTGCCATTTTACCCATCTATTTTCGGAAAACATAAGTTTAAATACCATCAAACAACATCAATATAACACCTATTATTTTACTTCCTGTAGAATCTGCATAACTATGCTTACAACGCTGGTGTTCATAATTTTGCAACTCGCAACTGCTTCCAATATTAATATTACAAAAGTAGAATAGTACCTTTTTGAGATTCATTGTCTTCTTCATTCATTTCAAGGATTTGTGACTCGTCCATGTCTAAAATAATAAAATTTATTAATAACATTGAAATTAAAATGTTACATTTATCAGTATGCTGTCTGTACCTCCTATAAATTGGCTATTTCAACTTAAGGTGTTTTACCACAATGTGAACAGGATGGTCTATGTGTTAGTGAATAGAATACTCGAAAAAAAACCGGATACAGACCTGGTATTTTAATATCAGCATGGGTATTGCTGTGTGTTACATTTTGTTCCGCAAAATTTATCTTGAATTCCACACAGTCAATTGGGTTCAGCAAAATGTTTTCATGGCAATAAATTTATAGTACTGGAAATCATTATAAAATAAAATTGAAGTTTTATATAAACAGACATGAAACTAGGACGAATTCGTAATATTTTTTTTTATTTAATGAATACCTGTAATAGTATCACTATCGTGACGTGCTTCACGGACTGTGATATTGGAGCAAATGCTCAGAACCTTTTCCTCAACTTCATTGAAGTCTGGAGCATTTGAAGGTCCTCCTCCAGTTCTGTACATCTCCTGCGTTTGCACAGAGGATATATTTTTGGTAGGTTTTTTGATACCTTCGTACTTTAATTTTAATGTCTTCCATGTGCGTATATTGGAAGACATTCCACACGAGTTAAAAGAACGCTCAATTTTCTTCCAAGCCGAATCCTTATCTTTATTGGCGACCGCATCAGTGAGTGGTTCTTGTTTTCAATAATATGTTTGTGTGAGTTGACTAGAGTAACAAGCAATTCTACTTCAGCGGAACTGAAGTTAGCAGCGCGCTCTCTTTTCTTTGCTTCCATTATTATCATCGACTGGCGAAAACCAAACTAGAATATCACCAGACACGAAAATTGACGAGAAACGTAAATAAGGGAAAATCTAATATAGGTTATTCTATAAGTACTTCAAATAAACGAATGTCTCAAAACATTTGCTGTCCTCGTACACATTACACCATATGTGTGTTTCTCGTTCGCACAAGATTACAGTGAAGTTGGCAACTAAAATCCTCAGATAGTTATTAACTTGTTATCTGGCCATTGTAAAATGCAACAATTTCATTTATCCTTTTATCAGTCTGACAAGTTAACTCGCTAGTTAGTTATTTGTTCAGTTATGGGATGATTGAACAATCAGCCCTAAAGGAGATAACCCATTTTGTTCGGCGACTTGGGATAAAAAATAAAAAGTCGGCGGCCAGGAATGAATTACAACCCGTCCGACTTAAGTGAGCACCTCGCTGGAATGCGTTTATGCGCGAAATGTTTATATTTATTGTATTTATCATTACGATTAAAACTATACATGCAAGCATGTTGAAAAAAAAATCGTAAAAAATATGTTTACGAAGTTAACCTTTTTTTTCAAACAGCACGTCAGAGTAACGTCGTAGCGCCAGGTGCACAGTTAAGTCGGACGGGTTGTACATTTTATTTGAATGATCGCACATTTATTTGTATAGCAACAACACTGTAACGAATTTAAGAACAAAGTACAACGATCTTATCTTTCGATTTTGACTAAGGTGTAGAGTTTGTGAATTGAAGCTTGTAGAGTTAGGTCGTGTAGAGTTAGAAGCTTGGCTCTAAGTGAGATCTGCCGGTCGATTCTGTAAAAATCTCACCGTGAAGACTTAGGTGCAGTGAGTTTGTTTTTGCTAGAAATTGACACTATTGACAGCTCACTCCACGCTCACTTCACCTAAGTTTTCATGGTGAGATTTTTACAGAATAGCACGGCTGACAACTTTTTGAAAATGCGAGTTATATGTGTGTGAGTTATGTGTGTCTTAGCAACATTTTACATGAAAATGTTTTTGGTGGGATTTGACATATTTTTGTAAGTTGCTTATGAATTTTATTTTTCTTTTTTTTGGGTGTGATTTACTAAAAATCCTGAAATAAATATTTTATTATTTATAATAAGGAGTCCCTATACCAATTTTCAGACCTGTAGCATCAAAATTTGCGGAAGTCTCATACAAACTTCCAATTCCTAATTTAAGGGGTTTGGGGGCTAAAAGTTCCAAGTTTTAGAATTTTTTTTGTTGTATGTGTCTAATACTAGCTTACATACCCAGCTTTCTAGGAAGCACCCAAAGACTTTTGATGATCATCAGTCAGTGACAAAATCGGGGTTTCTTAGAGATCAATAAAATCTAAAGTATAGGAGCTATGCAATTGAAACTTTATATGTTTAATAAGTTCACTATTGACATCGTATCCCGAGAATTTTGGTTATCTGGTATAATCCAAACCCAAGTAGTGAGGGTTAAAAAAAACGACGAAGCACTTCGAGAAAAGGTAGGTAGTGCCCTTGCGCTTCGCTTGGCTTGTCTTAGCGGGGGCACTCCCGTGCCCACAGATTTTTATACCTTTTGGTATAAGAGATTTTGCTTGCTACTCGGGTTCTTATTATTCGTTAATTGCCCTAGGTTTCGCTCGAAGATTTAGAAAGACGATTTTTTTTCCGGCGCCAAGCTCCTACCATTTTACACCAGACTGAATTGCAGTAGAGAGAGCAGTTTCGAGCGAGCAGATTTGATCCTACCATCACTTAAGGTTTAGGAACTTCTCGACGAGTTTTAGGAGTATCCTTTACTGTGACAACTGATAGAGTCACGTCGTCACGACGGAACCTCCGGCTCCGGGAGAAGATTTGTCAGATATTTAATAACTTTTTCCTTCTTCTAGTAGTCTTGTTTATTCTATTTTAAGTAATGGTCCTACCGTTCAAAACATTACCACCAATGTGTTATATTTTTTCAGTAATCACGAACTTTAAAAAAACAGAATACAGCGGGTTTGATACGTTTTAGACGCGGCTAAATTTTTGTTTCGTTCTTGTAGTGGGAAATTCGGTTGCAACCGCGTTTTAACTCGTCGCATAACCATACTAGTCATAAAAATAAAATTTAACCGTATAGTTCGGGAGCGCCCCCGAATGGACCCGAACACACGAACCTCCGCCGGCTCGGTACTGGGTCCCATTGGACCCAGCAATTACGACATACGACACTCTTCATTGATTATGTAAATTTTCATTATGCTACCCATCAAATTTTATGAATGTGCGTTAATTAAGAGAGTTGGATAAAAAACTCATACGTTAACGCCAATAAATATTGCATATTTAGCGCGCAAGCTTATTAATTTACCTTTATTACATTTAAGTCTGTAAATGCGATAATCGCCATTTTGTTGACAGAGGTGGTCGAGGCTAAAAAACATAAAAAATGGGAATTTCGGACATCCAAACTCCACCACAGGGGCAGTGGGGCATACATCATTTAATTATTTGACGAAATCATCCATTGCCCAAGTTAAATAAGTAGCGGTAATGAAGTTTTTTGATATCTAATGTCGAAGTTTCGCGCCAAACGTGCGTGTTTACATTTTTACTTTTCACAAATGTCACACATACACATGTAGATAAGATTTAAAATGAGACAAATATTATTGAAAATATTATAAACAACACGACAATGTCCAAATCTTAACGTAATATTGAAACACAGGGTCCAATAACACGTATTATTCATTACCACTACTCAATTTGTGTTCAGAATCGCCGTCCATTATTGTTTTTTTTATCGTAATGGTGTGTGAAAGCGATTATGATAAACGATTTTTTTTTAAATTTCGATTGACTCGAGTAATTCATATGTCGAATGTCGGAAATCGATACTCAGAAATTAAAATAAAATCATTTTAATACAAAAAGCATTGTTTATAACAATGATTTATGATTTTTTAATGTAATTATAATAGTTTTTTGGACATTATATTAAAACTGAGCCAATAACTGAGGGCCTTTGACCATAGTCATTCATTGAATTTCGCGCCGAATTGGTTCTATATTTGAATTTATCTTCGGAATGCGCTCGCCGCTTCAAATTATTTTTACTAAATGTACAATTATTTATTTTTGATACTTTCCAATAGTTTGCTACAGAATGCCCAGTATACATTTTTTAGGTAGGCTTAACAAAAGTTTGGGAATGATGATAAATTAATTTGATAAATTGGGTATTCCGCAATCACTTTACATTTCAATATGTTTTATTAGTTGTATGAACTTGGTAGTTTTTAGGGTTCCGTACCCAAAGGGTAAAAACGGGACCCTATTACTAAGACTCCACTGTCCGTCTGTCCGTCTGTCCGTCTGTCACCAGGCTGTATCTCATGAACCGTGATAGCTAGACAGTTGAAATTTTCACAGATGATGTATTTCTGTTGCCGCTTTAACAACAAATACTAAAACAGAATAAAATAAATATTTAAGGGGCGGCTCCTATACAACATTCCTGTTTTTTTTGGCGTTTTCGCCTTGTGATACGGAACCCTTCGTGTGCGAGTCCGACTCGCACTTGTACAGTTTTGTATTTAATAGGTTTACTTGAGTAATAGAAATAGTTTTTTTTTGTGGTACCAACCCAACGTAATTTTAAAAACTGGCCTTGTTTATGTCGGACCACGCACAGTGAAGAGTTCGGTAGTTGGGTTGAATATTTACGCATGCACAATGCTCATCATTAATTTGATCGACTGAAAAAATAAGTTTGTATTTCATAAACTCATCATTCATAGCGCACCCAAAAATTAAAGTGCCGGCCAGAAAAGAAAAGTACTGTTTTCTTATCCCTTTCGATGTTGACGTCACCCGCAACGGCCCTGTGTCACTTTTAGGGGAATAAAATATTGAGCATTTCTTACTATTACAGCGAAACTCTGCAATTAACCCCATTGGCTGCTATTTGAGATTAAAAATGCCAAAAAATCTTATTTTTATAACAAGTGTTTTAAGCATAACATTAAAAAAACAAGCAAGCGTGAGTCGGACTCGCTCTCCGAGGGTTCCGTACCATCTTATGTTTTTAAATTTTCATCGATGAGACCTATTATGCGTCAGAGAATTTTAACACTGCACGCTGCGGTGTAGAATATTGCAGTTTTAGGTCAGCGCTATCTTATGACCGATAGTGGAACTAATGTATTTATTGTTGATGATTTCTGAAAGAGTGTGCGATTTAGAGACATCGTTTTATTTTTCCTGTAATCGTTACATAAACTTCTATCACATAGAATAATTTCAGGATTTTCTCTATGCAAACTTCGGAGATAAGGGGAAAACGGTATTTTTTTTTTACATTTTTATCAAAAGTCAAAAATCATGCGGCTTAAAAAAAATGTTTGAGAATGTGCAAACTACGCTCTTTCTTGATACCCCACATACCTTAGTAGCCCCACTTCGAATTTTTCAAAACCCTGAAAAGGGTTTTGAAAAATCCCGGTTGTAAAAAAAAAACAAAAATATTTTTATTTCTTTCTTGTTTGCAAAATAGTTGGGCAAACGTCACCTAAAACTATTTCAAGTTGATAGCTTTAGTAGTTCTTGAGATATCCAGCTGTGACAGACGGACATACTGAGTCGCAACATAAGGGTTCCTTATTCACGTGATTCTGACATCTCTTTGAGGCGCGCGTGGAACGTACCCGCCAGGGCCGAAGCCTGCCGGGTCAGCGGGATTGTCCGCAAGGGTTACCACTAGCACGGAACACAAAGGGCTAGGGAAGAAACACTGGTGGGTTTAGTCAGCAAGAGTCTGACGCTCCCTTCCGCCCAGAGCGGGAGGGGTCATATGATTTCCCACCCAAAAAAAAAAGGTTGCTTTTTACCATTTTGGTACGGAACCCTAATAACAACTTTAAATTGAATATAACATCCCCAACATTCCGAACATGTTTTGTCGCAGTATATTGAGAGATTTGCCATGTTATTTTAAGACCAGACTTCTGATAGGATCTCCTGGAATCTATAATCACAGAACTATATTTTGTATTTTTTTTTTATTTTAGTCTCAGTGGTCTTATAAAAATATATTTGTGACCCTCACTACAAGCCCTTTCATTTGATATATCACACGGTACCTACAGTATGCAAAGCTTTTTAAATTTTCTAATGTGACCCCAAAAAGTGACCCCATATTATAAATTAATTTATTTATGTTACACGGCCATGTTCGATTCACAGAAATTTATAAGTGTACCAAATTTCAACTTAATCGGTCCAGTAGATTCGAAACAAATCGGTTGTGACAGACCTACACAGACAGACACGCGAGTGATTCTATAAAGGTTCCGTTTTTTCATTCGGACGTAGGGAACCATAAAAAGTTACACGCCTATCGACACTGTACTTATTAAAATAAAATGATTATATTTAAATAAATAATTAATTCATGAAAAATATACCAAAGAGTTTTTATTCAATTTCTACAATTTTTTATTTTTTTTAAATACCGATTATCGATTATGCTTTAAGACATTTTTTAATCGAAATAACAAAATTGGGTGGATGGTCAGCACTAAGAAGTGTCACGCCGCAACACAATTTAAGTAATTTTTATCAAGATTTGATCATGTTTTTTTATGTAGCTTACGTATGAAAAATGGTAAAAGTAAGAATGCAGAGAGAATGACAATATCTTTATTTTTCCATTTTGGATATTTTCATCAAGAGATTATGTGGTTTATGCAATGATATTCTAATAAACAGATATGTTATACACTTACAAAACAACAGAAAAAAGTGTTCCGCGCCGAGAGGCAGCACACATACACACTTTTCATTCATTTTACATTTCACTACAAGTAAAAAGGATAGAAAAAGGACAGCTTGATAAAACCAATAAGAAAAAAAGTGACAGCTAGATGTTGTCAATTGCGCGTGAATGTAAACAAACATTATTCGGGCTACCAATCACCGCACGTTGGCATCATAGACTAACAAATTAACTAGGCAGAAAGTACAAACCGCATGTACAGAATTTGTAGTCGGGATTTGTGCCTATGCAACGAATCAACACTATTAAAAGGTAGGAAGGTGAAAAATAAAACACGTTTTAAAAAGAAAGAAATACAATTGTAAAAATAATCATACACCTTCGAAAAGATTTAATTTTAATCTCAATGGTAGGTTTATTTTAACACTATCTGTGACATACTATGATAACGATAAGCTATTAATATTTTCTTTTCCTACATATTATGAGGGTCCGTGGCTTAGGCCCCCAGTGGTCGACGCACCTGTGGCCGACGCCCCCGATACGATTAATTTAATATCTTTTTTTTTGTGCTTTTTCACAGTAAACGAGAAAAGTGTTTCACCCTATTAATAAAGTATTTTCCTTGCTAAACTAAAGTTATCTATCAAATAGCAGAGAGAATAGATCGCCAACAACCAATATTAAGTACATTTAATATTTTTGTAAAACAATTTTTGTGCCTGACAGTACATTTGATCAAAAATTACTTTGAATTAAATTAATCGAATCGGGGGCGTCGGCCACAGGTGCGTCGACCACTGGGGGGCCTAAGCCTCGGACCCTATGGGTCCGTGGCTTAGGCCCCCAGTGACATGTTTAATTTATAATTAAATATATCAAACAAAATTATAAAGAAAAGTTATTAAAAGGGAAACTAGAACTCTGCTGTAAAGATGAGTTTACTGCCTAATATTCGCATCTGTACTTTTATTCTATGTCCGGAGTGCTCGCATCCTTGTCGTTCTTACGACAAAAAATGTATTTTCCATCTCTTTCTTTTTCCTAACCTCCAAATATCAGAATATTAGGAAAATAATTGAAATATATTAATAAATCGAAGTATAATGTGTACTTTCGTGTGGTATGAGATTCCTTGTGTTTTATTAACTTTGGTATCATAATTGGTACACTTTCTAAATACACAAAATGGCATTTTGGATGGTAATTACGTAGCTGCGCGCACCGTCTCACTCGTAGACGTGCGTGACACAGACTAAGGGCAATACGTCCCAATTAGGACGTTTTCTAGTCTTCACGATTTGCGCGCTCATAACATATCTGTTTACTAAAATATCATTGGGTTTATGTATATATTTTCAGCGATTTTAAGATGCCTACCTTTTGGATAGGTGTAGTAATATCTATTTTATACATTTTTCGCAGTAGAATGACGCGGTTTGACCGACATCAGCATATAGTTAAAGATATTTGCCACAAGCTTATAAAATGAAACAACTCATCGGGCGGTTACAAAATGACAGACTATATTCATAAGTATTGCCAACATGAAGTAACAAGAGTACGTTTTGATACACAATCTTAACACCCCGACTTATCAAAACAAAGTTACAAACTAACCATCATATGTAATGAAATGATACAAACGTTTTTCTTACATAATTCTTACATAATTGAAGATGTTCTAAGTATAATTTTAAGTTACAATTTTTACACCTAACATTTCCATAAACATGTAATGTTTAACACATCCTAAACTTTTTGTTAACAAATCAGCTGGCATTCTGGCTGTCTCCAAATACTGTAAGTCTACAATTTTATTGTTCACACAGTCACGACAAAAATGATAGCGCACATCAATGTGTTTAGTGCGGTTGTGAAAAACATTATTCGCAGACAGTTTCAGTGCTCCCTGATTATCATTAAAAACTTTAACACTACATACATTATCCGATATTTCTAATAAAATATTACGCAAGTAAATTGCTTCAGTACATGCCTCTGTGATAGCCATGTACTCCGCTTCTGTACTTGATAAAGCAACAGATTTTTGTTTTCTGGAAGACCATGAAATGGCACCACCACAGAGTACAAAGCACACGCCTGAGTATGACCTTCTGTCAACAATGTTGTTTCCCCAGTCAGCATCAACATATCCCACAAGTTCAAAGTTACCTTCCCTAGTGTATGTTAAACCAAAGCTTTTTGTCTTTTTTAAATATTTTAAAATTCTTTTGGCATACATCCAATGTTTATTATTAAAACTATTGTTAAACTGACTAAGGAAACTCACAGAATACATAATATCAGGTCTTGTGAACACAGCTAGATACATAAGACTACCAATTAACTGTTGATAAGGAACTTGCAAGTTACAATTTTCTTCTTTAGTAATATGAAGCTTATCCTCCATTGGAGTATCAAATGTTTTACTCTCAGTCATATTAAATTTTATTAACAATTGGTTTATATAATTTTCCTGACTTAGTGTGATAACACCCTTATTTTTATCTACATTTACACTCATACCTAGACATTGCTTTACAACTCCCATGTCTTTGAGTTTAAAATTAGAAGATAAAACCTGTTTTAAATTTTCTGTTTCTAAGACATCATTAGAAAAAACAAAGAAATCATCAACATACAGTGTAACAATTGTTTTACATCCATTATTATTTTTTGTATATAAACATGACTCAATTTTAGAACGTTTATAACCCATACCTAATAAACAGTCATCAACCTTTTTGTACCAGGCCCTCGAGGATTGCTTAAGGCCATAAATTGCCTTTTTAAGCTTTAAAACTTTACCATTTGCTTGAGAATCAGGGAAACCTTCTGGTTTTTGCATAAATATAGTTTCCTCAAGGTCCCCATTCAAAAAAGCAGTTGTGACGTCAAGATGAGTTATATCTAAATTTAATTTTACAGCCAACGCAAACAAAAGTCTAAGTGTAGCATGACGCACTACTGGCGAAAATGTTTCATCGTAATCTACACCCTTTTTTTGCATAAACCCTTTGGCAACGAGCCTTGCACGGTAACGCACATTATTGTCACTGTCAAATTTCTTTTTTAATACCCATTTACACTTCACTACTGTACCACTCACTGGGATGTCGACTAATTCCCACGCATTACTGTCTTCAAAACACTGAATTTCCTCACTCACAGCCTTCAACCATTGCTCCTTTTCAGGTCCTTTCAAAGCTTCTTCTAAACTCAGTCCACTGGCATCATCTAGGATTTCTTCAGTAATACACATGTTCGAGTACCCATACCAATCTGGCTTCTTTCTCTCTCTAACAGGTCTGGGAGAACTGTTTTTCAAAACTGTCTCATCTTCACACTCCTCATACTCACTTGGTACAAATGTTGTATCGGCATCATTTAGTTGTGAAGAAGAAGTAGAAGTCTCTGTATCGCTGCATTCCTCGATATCCTCCTCAGTATCTGACTGTCTTTGAAATGATTCTTGAACTGGAATAGTAACTTCAGTTTTTTGTTCATGTTCCATAATTATAACATCCCTGCTGGTTGTCACAGTTTTATTCCTTGGATTATAAATTCTATAGCCTTTAACATTATCTGGGTATCCAACCAAAATATGTTTCTCAGACTTCCTGTCCCATTTTTTTCTTTTTTCTTTTGGGACGTGAACCATAACTTTACTGCCAAATACTCTCAAATGGCTTAGATCTGGTTTTATTCCCGTCCACATTTCAAATGGTGTTTTATCTGACAACCCCGATGCCACTGTGCGGTTCTGAAGATATACTGCTGTATTTGTTGCTTCGCCCCAGAACTCCTTTCCAAGACATGAATCAAACAATAAACATCTTGCCTTTTCTACGACAGTTCGGTTTGTCCTTTCACATAAACCGTTTTGCTCGCGGGTGTAGGGATTGGTTTTCTGATGATTAATACCCTCATTCTGTAAATATATATCAAATTCTCTATTACAAAATTCCAGCCCATTATCACTTCTTAAGGTTTTAATTTTTTTATTTGTCTGGTTCTCTACCAGAGCTTTGAAGTTCTTAAAACACTTTAATGCTTGATTTTTATTTTGAAGAAAATAGATAAAAATGAATCTTGTATAATCATCAACGAAAAGTAGGAAATATCTTGATCCACCCATTGACATAACCTCCATGGGTCCACAGATGTCTGTGTGCACCAATGCTAGTTTTTCTGTACTTCTAGTACCAACATGACTAAATGGTAATCTGCTCTGCTTACCTTGGCAACATACTGAACATGAAGACTTAGATGTGTCACTCTTTTCTGATAGTTTGATGCCTTCCACAGCAGATGTCATTTGGTTCAAATATTTGCTATTAACATGACCCAATCTGCGGTGCCATAACTCACTTGACACTGCACATGCTACTAAAACATTGTCAGGCATTATCAACTTGTACACTCCATTGGTTAAAACAGCTTGAGCTACCAACTGTCCATCCTTGTTGTAAACACTGCAACCATTTTCACTAAATGAAACTTGATTATTGTTTTTAATCAATTGGCTGACCGACAACAAGTTTGTTGTTAACTCTGGAACACAGAGCACCTCCTTAACAGGCACATCATATTCACAGTCATCAGTCTTTGTAACAATATTAACATCTCCTATGCAAGAAACTTTCAACTTATTGCTATTTGCAACGATAATTTCCTTTTCTTTTACACTTTGTCGATTTATAACCTAACTTTCCATGGCTGTTAAATGAGTACTGGCTCCTGAGTCAATATACCACTCAGTTTTATTAAAATTACCACTTAGGAAAACAGCACTGAATGCATTTGTTTGTTTTCTTGCATTTTTGTTATAACTCGACTGATTTTTATCATTATTCGTGCATTGGTTCTTGTAATGTCCCGGTTGTTTACACCTAAAGCATCTGACATTTGTTTTCTTCGATGCGCCATCTTGATTTCCGGTCATAGACTGCAAAGACTTTTTGTTTTTTGGTTGCCCCTTCTGCGAGTTTGAACTTGCAAAAGCACCGCTAACTTCGTGATTTCCGGTGTCGGTTTCCATGTCTAATAATTTTACCTTAATGGCGTCTGATGTGATGGGAATGCCAGAATGCTCAATCGCCATAATCATGGGCGAATATTTTTCTGTCAATCCAGCTAGTAGTAAACATCCAATCCAACAGTCATCAATATTGAAACCAGTGCCGCTTAGTTTTTGTCCAGTTTCAATAATTTCTGTTACGTACGACGTCATCGAGCTGCTACTCTCTAAACGAATTGATATTAAATGGCGCAATAAACTGATTCTTCTAGAAAAGCCGGAATCATCAAATAACTGTTTTAGTTTCTGCCACAATTCTTTTGTCGTAGCTACGTTTTTGATATGCACATATAACGTTGAGTCAATTGTCATAATCAGTTTTGCTTTCGTTTTCGCGTCATTTGCGGCTGTTACTGCAGTTCCTGCTACTGGCTCGATGCAATGCTTCATGCCCTCGAGCACGAGGAAATTTTCCGCGGCGAACGTCCATTCTGTATAATTTTCACGTCCTTTCAACTTAGGCACGTTGATAAGATAGTTCATACCACTCATTTTCATTAAATGTTTTTACTGTAGCACGACACACTGACGCTAAATACACAGTTTTAGACCGAATAACTGATTAATTTTTACAATCTAAAGCGATTATCTGGGCCCATAACCTAAAATGAAACAACTCATCGGGCGGTTACAAAATGACAGACTAAATTCATAAGTATTGCCAACATGAAGTAACAAGAGTACGTTTTGATACACAATCTTAACAGCTTATTGTCCAAATAGGCGCGGTAACACATTTTTCTTAATAAATTCGAATGCTGAAAGTTGAAGTAAATTCCTGAAAATCATGACGTAATTCGCAACATCCCGTCGAGTCAGCTGGTATGTCATATGTCAAAATCTAGTCGAGCAGAGAGGTTAAGGTACAAAAACCTAAAGTATTTCTTACTTCTCCTAATTTTTAGGGTTCCGTACCCAAAGGGTAAAAACAGGACCCTATTACTAAGACTCCACTGGCCGTCTGTCCGTCTGTCACCAGGCTGTCATGAACCGTGATAGCTAGACAGTTAAAATTGATGATGATGATTTCTGGTGCCGCTATAACAACAAATACTAAAACAGAATAAAATAAATATGTAAGGGGGCTCAAATACAACAAACGTGTTTTTTCGGCGTTTTGCCTTGTGGTACAGAGCCCTTCGTGTGCGAGTCCGACTCGCACTTGGCCAGTTTATTTTAAACACGTCAGACTAATGTGACAAGTTTCGTACAAGTTGTATTTTTCAACTTATCACTTTTAATATTTTTTTTCTATATTCGGACTGTTTTACAAGATCAATTAAACATGTTCAGTGGCGAAGAGAGTTATGTTTTTTTTTTCGCTACAATAGGTAGTTGTTGAATTCAGCAGGACAGATGGGCCAGAGTCGTCACGCAGTGGGTCCTGGAAAACCGGCGTCGTCGTCCGGATTGATCAGAAAAGGCAACCAAGGCAAGCCGACGGCGCGTGAATCGTTGCCCGGAATGTTACCATTTCATAAATTTCATGTTTATACTAACTTTTGGAATTAGGTAGTGATACATAATATTTATTTGATTTCTTATTTTTACGCTGCACCGGTTGACGTCATCACGTCAACGCCGGCTGTCGCTGAAAACCAGCACTGGGGCTCTGTCTCGTATAGGGTCTTAGCATTATGCTGAGCGATCGCCGTTTTGCGAGTTTACGTGGATTTGACGCATATTTTCTCCTAACTTGTTATTTTTTGTGTTTTTGTTCTGTTTACGCGTCATGTTCACCACAAATAAACGTATTTTCAACACACTTGCTCGTAAAGTGGCTCTTATTGAACCGCTTTTAGGTCCATAACGCAGTGTATTAAAAACGCGTGCTTTTTTTTAATCCACATGTGCTTTATTTCCACAGACAACTATTTACTAGTCGGAGATGCGCGCTTTTTTAATCTCATCAATTCACTTTTTTTTTTAAATAGTCTGTATTGTTCTTCGTCCCAAAATTAACTAATATTTATTTACCTTAAGGTGACGCAGGGACCACGGACAATTTAAGGTGAATGCGCAGTGGTAGACCGCGAAATTCAATTTTTCTTAGGTTTTTAGCAATTTTCAGGTCAGTGTCAGGTTGTATCTTGATCAAAATATGATTTGCGACTATAACAGGTACATCTTTACAGAATGATAATCATTCGAATCATTAATACATCTTTCTTATGGAAAAGTTCTTAGGGCAAAAATCTAACTTGAAAGATTCTATTCTAATGACTATAATTATGTAAATATATATATATTAGCCGAAAGACCGCCCGATGACGATGATTATATATATTATAGTCGCGAATCATATTTGATCAAGATACAACCTGATACTGACCTGCAAATGAGGGATTTTCTTTTTCTTTTTTTTTTACGCTTCCCTAGTCGCTGGATAGATGGCGCTGAACTTGGTAAGTTACTGCAAGGAACGGAAGTTACATAATTTTTTTATTAATTCACTTGGATGTAATTTTAAGATCGTAAAACGAAAGCAAACGAAACTGTCGCTCAACGAGCGTATATGACGTGACGCAATGTTTTTTTTCCAAGCGTTTTGAGTTTGGCATCTGGTAACATAGTCAGTTCAACGCCATCTTCAGGGTTCTTGGGAACTATTTTTTTTTTAATACTGAAAAGAAAAACCTCTCATTACAAAAAAAACGTAAGAAAATTTTAATTATCCTCCTTAAATTGTCCGTGGTCCCTTCGAAAACCAAACGGAAAAGACCTTGACTGGCGTTCTATTATTGCGGATTCTCACTGAACTAATTTATATTTCTCTATGTCAGTAGTACTTTCTAATTCCATACTAACTAAACTACAATTTGACATGCGACAACACTACGATCAGACTAAACCGCTGACCTATATAATACAAGTAAGCTGGACTGCAGACTATGGATGACAGATTGAAGCCATTTGATTTTCGCCATTTTGGCGCTGATAGCAATGTGAAGGGACCGTGGAACTAATATTAGAGATGGGATATATCCTACGATAAAAAATACTTTTATGAATTTTATCGATCGTTATAACCACTGAGAGTAATTTATTACTTAAGAGAAAAATATCGGATCACTCCCAGTTATTTTTATGCTTCATTTTTAAGTAATAGAATAATTGCCTTAATAGGGGCCGGCGGAGCATGCGTAGTTCATACAAACGTAATACCAAAATAATTTGTAAATTAAACATATACTTAATGTGGTGTGTATTTATTCCGATTGGATTGCAGAATATCTAGGTTCCCAAATATATATTTTGAATGGACACTGATTTAAAGACGAGTTATGAGAAAAATAAGTTTTCTATAGAAATTTGAAATTCCTCATATCTCGTCTTTATATCAGAGTCCTTTCAAAATATATATTTGGGAACCTAGATCAGATATTCTGTAATCTAATCGGAATAAATACACACTACCTTAAGAATATGTTTGAATTACAAATGATTTGGGTTTGTAGTACGCGTTAGCATGCGTAGTTCACCGGCCCCCGATCTGAAAATTCATTAAGGCGCGGTCAGATCGCACGCTATAAACTAGTGGATAGTGCCCTTAGTAAAGTTATAGCGCATGACGGTCAGATCAGTGAGCTTTAAATATGAGGATAGGCTTAGAACTTAGCCTAAAAACTACTATGGTTGAGTTAATATCTCCTGGCTCAACTACACTAGTTGTACAATCTGAGCTGGGGTCACATTAGTTCGCAATATGTACTAAAAACTATTGAGCTATTATGTTGCCATTTCGCTCTAACCTAGTAAATCAAATGGCAGCTGTACTCTTCCTCTTCGTGAGTCACTTTTGGTGTTCAATTTGGAAGAATTGAACCATGTAGGAAACAAAAAGCAACAAACAGCGTCCATACAAATTCAATCAAATTCACTCAAATTGAATGCCAAAAGTGAACCTTGTAACATTACCTTACCATGTAGTCATTACTAGCGGAAAGGAGAGGGATTCCATTTTCATTATTCCGTGCCTACTAATGAAAAAAAAACACAAGAAATAACAAAGTCTAAGTCAAATAATTTATTTCAAATAGGCACATAAGCACTTTTGAATGTCATTATTTTATTTCAAATAGGTACATAGGCACTTTTGAACGTCAAAAATACAATAAAATAGAATTGATTCTAGTCTTCCAAAAGGTCGTGTTCGTATGGAGAAGAGCGTACGTGTAGAGTGTTTAACGAAACAGTCCGCAGTGAAATTTTTACTACAAAGATGATAATTAGATTTAGGACTTCAATTTGCCGTTTTCCTGTTTTTCAGCCCTGCTTAGTTAAGTTGGTGGGAAATCTGAAATCAAGTATTTAATTAAAGTAAAACTGACTAAAGTATACAGTACCTACATTGTAGATGGCAAGTTTTATTTTGATGTTAGGTCTTTACTTCGGAAACAAGTACACATTACATATCGTCGACCGTAGGTTCAATTGCTGTAAGGGACAAAATACCCAAAATGAGTTGAGTATACAGTTTTGTTCAGAATTTTTCGCTCTTTCGAATGGTCTGGAGATCTGGTACTTTGAGAATTGGTGCGCGAGACGTGCGTAAATTTGTTCCGTCTAAATAATTTACAAAACCCGGTAAATAGTAAGTGCTGTGTGCTGATTCTTATAAAGTTTAATAGCATCAAGTCTAATACATGTGAAACGTTCTATACTTTGTGATAAATACCCATAATAATTAAGTAATTTCTAAAAACAATTAGTCAGTGACTTTATTCTACCGCCATTAAATTAAATTAACTGTGAGAACTAACTTAATGAGCGCAACGCGTAAGTGACTTGGTATCCACGGCGCTTACGTCCTTCTTCTCGCTAACTTACGCATCGACAGCTCGTCGTCAGGCGTGAGCCTTTATTAGCGTGCGATTTATTAGTGTAATTATTGATTATTTAACTTTGAGTAAATTTAAGACAAATTCGCACCATTATGAATTGCGACTGTTGTTCGGAAGGCATAGCTGAAGGAAGTGCTTTGGTTAAATGCACATCGTGCCAGAGATCCTACCACAATTCCTGTCTCACGCAGCTGTGTTGTGACTTCCAACTAACTGAATCGCAAAATTGGATGTGTCCGACCTGCAAGCCGAAGAAGCGAAACGCAGATAACACCCCCGTGCGCAACAGCCAGGCGAGTGATCCTAATGTAACACATAGAAAGAAAGAGACTTCGGTAACTGTGATCAACGATGGAGCTCCTGTTACGTCAGACGAAGTTTCTCGTATTATGAAAAAACAGATAGACGAACTCATGCGGCACCTCAACCAAACTTTGGCGAACTATGTTAACACGCAGATGAAGGCGATTACAGACAAATTAGAAGGGCTTAACACATCAATGGAATTCATGAACGTAAAGTTTGAGGAAATGAAGTCTGAGTTTTCCTTAAACACCAAAGTCGTTAATGATCTTAAAAAGGAAAACGAGCAGCTCAAAACTATTGTTCAAGACCTAGGTGTGAGGCTAACCCAGATGGAACAACAAGCACGTTCTACGAATGTGGAAATTCAATGTCTGCCAGAGCACAATAATGAAAATCTTGTGTCAACTGTATTGAATATTAGTAAGGTGATATCTGGCGATTTAACTGAGAATAACATACATCATGTTACAAGAATCGCAAAACAAACCCCAACTAGTAACCGTCCGAAGTCTATCGTTGTTCAATTCAGCAGTCCACGGGTTCGCGACCACTTTTTGGCGGCTTCTATCAACTTTAATAAAAATAAAACTTCTGAAGAGAAGCTCAATACCGCTCTTCTTGGGATTGGCGGTAAAAAGGAAAATGTCTATATAGTAGAACACTTGTCACCAACAAACAAGGCGCTGCATGCTGCGACCAGGATTAAAGCGAAGAGTTTAGGCTACAAGTATGTGTGGGTCCGTGGCGGTAAGATTTTTGTTAGAAAACATGATGGTGCAGATTATAAATATATCAGAGATACCGGCTCGTTGGACAAATTACAGTAAGCAATAAAAAAAAATGTTTAGGATACGGTATAAGATTGTTAAAGATTAAAATTCGATCAGTTAAAAATTTACTACCAGAATGTAAGGGGTATTAGGACAAAGCTGAGTGACATTTACCAAAAAGTTGCATGCTGTTCATACGATGTTATAATGTTTACTGAAACTTGGCTACTGGATGGCATCTTTGACTCAGAAATCATGGATGGGCGTTACGCTATCTATAGGCAAGATAGATCTAATAATATGTTGAATAATAAAACCAACGCTGGTGGCGTTCTTATCGCTGTTTCTACAAAACTAGAATCACAGAGATTGATCAAATTCGAAAGTTCTTGCGATGATCTCTGGGTCAAGTTGTCACTTAAAGGGGGTAAGAAAGCTAAAGAAATTTATATTTGTACCGTATACCTGCCGTCGCCGATACAGCCCAGAGTACTGGAACACTTTGTTGATAATACAAATAATGTCTTGGAACATGCCAATGAATGCTTGATTATTGGTGACTTTAATATGAAAACTATTAACTGGCTGGGGACGGGTGGCGATGTGATAAGAGCTCCTCAAAATATTTGCACAGGCTTAGAACTCTTTGGGATTTTGTCTTGCTTAACAACTTAAGACAGTGTAATTATCTATGTAATCAAAATAATAGAATTCTTGATTTAGTCCTAACCAACTCGGATCTTGTTGTGGTAAGTGCACCAGTAGACGTACTTTCTAAAATAGATGTGCACCATCCACCTTTACTGTGTGAGCTCTCATTTAACAGTTTTAAAAAGCCACAAAATTGTAATAATAGAACTAAGTTGAATTATTTTAAGGCAGATTACGTGGCAATTAATGCAGCACTGCAGCAGGTCAATTGGTCATCAGAGCTAGATCCTTGCATGACTATAGATCAAATGGTAGATTATTTTTATAATATATTGTATGGATTAATTAAGCGCTACGTTCCACAAGTACCAATAAAAGATACTAAATATCCATACTGGTTCTCTAGACAGCTTATTAAAAGACTAAACGAAAAGAACCGCCTACGACGTAGAGTTAAAAAATACAATAATCCTTTGGACATTATTGCATTGAATTTACTTGGGAAAAGATGTGACCGAATGGCTGCGACTTGTTATAATGCTCACATCGCTAATATAGAGGAAAAAATTACTTCAAATCTTCAAAATTATATTTCTGGAGTTACTTAAAAATGAAGAGAGGCGGTACCAGTAACTACCCCAGTACCATGACAGATGGTAAAAATACCTCTGATAATATTAATGAAATATGTAATTATTTCGCATCCCATTTCTCTAAGGTATATAGTACTGATAGGAATGATACGCATGCAGGCGCAGGTGACTTCGATAGCTGCATAAGCAATAGCATGTTAGGCCAAATAACTATATCACAAGATCAGATCCGCAAAGAATTAAAAAACTTAGACGTCTACAAGGGGGCTGGCCCTGACAGTGTACCTGCTTTGCTTTTAAATAAGCTGGCAGATGTTCTGTCACTGCCATTAAGTATTATATTTAATTATTCTGTGCTTCGGGGTACTTTTCCGACCATCTGGAAGGAAACCAAAATTATGCCTATTTTCAAAAACGGGGATCAGTCCGATGTGAGCAATTACAGGCCCATCGCTATTCTTTCCATACTTGCAAAGGTATTTGAGGCCCTCATATGCCCTGTGCTAGCTAGACATTTATCACAGCTAATAATAGACAGCCAATATGGATTTATGAAGGAGAAATCGACAGCTACCAATTTGGTGACTTATGTTGAGAGCATTGTTGAGGCGGTTGATGCGCGTGTCCAGGTTGACGCAGTCTACACCGACTTCAGCAAGGCTTTTGACACAGTAGACCATGATATACTCGTCAAGAAGCTTAAAATGTATGGCGTTTCGGACCCTCTCTTAAGTTGGTTCCAATCATATCTGACTGGACGGATTCTCAAGGTTGTGGTAAATGGCTGCTCTTCAGATGCGTACATTGCAACATCAGGAATTCCTCAGGGATCTCATGTGGGTCCGCATTTATTCATTCTTTTCATTAATGATATTTATAAATGCTTCCCGAACTCGAATATATTCTTATTCGCTGACGACCTCAAAGCCATAAAGTCTATAAGAAATCCTGCGGACTCGGTACTATTCCAAAGTGATTTGGACCGGCTGACTAAGTGGTGTGAGCACAACGAAATGTCTTTAAACGTAAAAAAATGCCATCATATCAAATTTACCAAAAAAAAAAACCATTACAGTCAGTTTATAAATTGAATGGTGAGCGGCTTGAGGAAGTCGAAACTATACGAGACCTAGGCGTTCAGTTCGATAAAAAGCTAAGTTTTGTCGAACATATTGACAAAACAATACTAAAAACATCAAAGATGCTTGGCTTCGTAATGAGAGAGTGTAAAATCTTCAAAAAACACAACGTTAAAAAAATTATGTATAACTCGCTAGTTAGAAGCCATCTCGAGTATTGCAGTGTGGTTTGGTCACCTGAGTATAGGGTCCACATCAAGCGGATTGAACGACTGCAAAAACGGTTCATAAATGATAAATGATAAATGATTTATTTTCTGTAAGTAGGTTTTTACAAACACTTTTACACGTCATCATATTTTTTAAAACTAGATGTGGTCGGCGTTTCCTATCTGACTACTCTGAGAAGAAAGGCCGAAACAAACTCAGAGGTCACAGTCTCTTTTAAAGTCCAGACAAAATCTTGGTCAGATCGTGTGAAGACCATGTAGATTGATGTCTGAAATGGTCTTTTGAGGAAAGAACCACACAGATTGAGCGGACCTGTCCAATCAGTGCACGCATTTGTCAAAAATCGTGCAGCTCGACTCAGAAATGAGGAGCTCAACGATTCGACGAACAATACCAAAGAAAGGACATTTGGGTAGGCCGCGTAAATTACTCAAACTGCCAGATCATGATTAAAACTAAGAAGGAACACAGAAAAAAAAAAAATGACCCACATAGTCCTCACATTCACAATAATTAAATGAAAAGAAAAAAAAAAATACTTTACAAAGTAAATATTCATGTCATTGTCTAAATAAAATTCATCAATGTCAATGTGTATATAAAAATCCGGACATAATCTTTGAGGACCATGTAGATTAGTGTCTGAAAAGATCTTTTGAGGAAAGAACCACACAGATTGAGTGGACCTGTCCAGTCAGTGCACGCATTTGTCAGTAACCGTGCAGCTCAACTCAGAACTTCAGGAGCTCAACGATTCGACGAACAATACCAAAGACAGGACATTTGGGTAGGCCGCATAAACTACTCAAACTGCCAGACCACGATTAAAATGTAAACAATGACCCACATAGTCCTCACATTCACAATAATTAAAATAATATAATACTTTATACAGTAAATGTACATGTCATTGTGTAAGTAAATAGATACTTAAAAAAAAAAAAGAAAATATTAAAGTGTAAAAATTGCAAAATAACATTCACTGTCTAAACCTATTGGAGCAGCTCAATCCCAAGCCTTTTTGTCCTCAATATAGTCTTTTACAGTATAATAGGCTTTCTGGCATAGTTTTCGCTTTATAAAAGCTTTGAATTTATTTAGGCTTAGTTCTTGAATGTGGCTAGGAAGTTTATTATAAAAATGTATACATTGGCATCTAAACGAGCCACCTATTTTCTTGAGCCTTGTTGTAGGAACAACAAATTTGTGTTTGTTCCTAGTATTTATGTTATGGATATCACTGTATTTTTTAAACAGATTAATATTTTTATGTGCATACAAAAGATTATCATAAATGTACTGAGAAGGCACAGTCATTATATTAATCTCTTTAAATTTGTCTCTGAGGGAGTGTCTAGGACTTAATTTATAAATAGAACGAATTGCCCTTTTTTGTAAAATAAAAATTGTCTGAATATCGGCGGCATTTCCCCACAACAGAATACCGTACGACATCACACTATGAAAATAACTAAAGTAAACTAAACGGGCTGTCTCTAAATCAGTCAAATCACGAATTTTCCTAACGGCGTATGCTGCAGAGCTAAGCTTTTTTGACAATTTATCTATATGGGGGCCCCATTGAAGCTTGGCATCCAACGTTATGCCTAAGAATACTGTGGTATCTTCGGGTTTTAACTCTTCATCCTTAATGAGAACACTAGTTTCTACTTGTCTAACGTGGGGTATCGTAAACTTAATACATTTCGTTTTTTTTCCGTTAAGAAGTAGGTTATTGACATTAAACCAGTTAACTACGTTTGCAAGGGCGTTATTTACATTGTCAGTAACCAGCTGCTGACGTTTGATTTTAAACAAAAGAGAAGTGTCATCTGCAAACAACACTATATCATGATTATCCTTTATGAGGTACGGCAAGTCATTGATATAAATAAGGAACAAGAAAGGACCAAGAATTGAGCCCTGGGGGACCCCCATTCTTACTACAGATCCGGGTGACCTTTTTCCGTTAACATCAACTCTCTGAATCCTATCACTCAAGTAAGAAGTAAGAAGATCCAGAGAGGCGTTCCGGATTCCGTAGTGGTGCAGTTTCCTGATTAATGTTTCATGAAGAACACAATCGAATGCCTTGGACAAATCGCAAAAGACGCCCAAGGCATCGCATTTGTCCTCCCATGCATTATAAATATGTCCTAAAAGTTCAACTCCTGCATCGGTAGTCGAACGACCCCTTGTAAAACCGAACTGTTTATTATGCAGTAATTTATTTTTATTAAAAAATCTTTGCAATTGATTCAAAATAAGTTTTTCAAAAATTTTACTAAAGGTAGGTAGTACTGAAATAGGTCGATAATTAGTAGGGTCTGATGTACTACCCGATTTAAACAACGGTATTATTTTACTGTTTTTCATAAGATCAGGAAACTCACCACGGTCAATACAATTATTAAATATAACAGCTAAAGTAGGTGCTACAATGTTTATAATCGACTTAGCAACATCCACAGAATTACCCCATAGATCTGCGGTCTTTTTAACATTTAACGTGTGAAAGGTTTTAATTATATCGTTACAGGTTACATATTCAAAGTGAAATTCAGAATCACAAACTGAAACGTTTTCTTTAAGTAAAGACTCTGCGGCAGCGGGTGATGAGTTAAGAGATTTAGTAGTTGATACTGGAATCTCTGCAAAGAAATTTTCAAAGGCCGCGGCGACTTGAGAATCTGATTTAATTATATTGTCATCAATAGCAAGGCTGTAGTCACTACTTCGGGTGCATGACCTTCCCGTTTCGCTATTAATGACATTCCAAGTCGTTTTAATAATGTTGCTACTATTTTTAATTTTTGAACTCAAATAACGTGACTTGGCAATACTACAAACTTTTTTAAATATTTTAGAATAATTCTTAACATATAAATTAAATTCAGCAGTGTTTATACAAATCCGTTCTTCATATAATTCATAAAGTCGTTTTCTACTTTTATGTATACCAATGGTGGCCCAGTCACTGAAGGAAGCGTTACTATTAACTGATAATCTTTTTGGAATAAAAGTGTTATCAAATTGTGTGCAATACATATTAAAAAAATCATTATATTGTTGATTAGGGTCATCATTAGTGAATAAAAGTGGTAATTTACCCAAGAGTTTAGTTTTAAATGTTTCCAAGCGATTAGTTGTTTTTGGGTTAACAGTGATATCTTTTTTAGTAACGTTTTTGTTGTAATTTGGAATACTGATCAATTGTCCGCAATGATCTGAGTCTATTAAGTTAATAATTTCTTTGTGGGTCGGTATAACATCTGTATAAATGTTATCTAGGCATGTGGCACTAGTAGGAGTTATTCTAGTGGGCTCTAAAAATTGGTTAGCAAGATTGTATGACTGAAACAAACTTATAATTTTAGTACTTAACCCAAAATTGTCTAACAAATTAACATTAAAATCACCACAAGTGATGATAGACTTCTTTGTATTACAGATTTTGTGCAACACTTCATCCATAACTTTTTCAAAACAATCATACAATCCTGAAGGTGGTCTGTATACACTTAATATAATGAACTGCTCCAATTCTATACAGGCTATTTCAATTGTTCGCTCAACAGAGAGGCTTACGATATCCTTTCGGTCCTTAAACTTAAGCTGGTTATTTATTAAAATTAATGAGCCACCATGTATAGCATTTACTCTGCTGAATGAACTACCAACCTGGTGATTACTAAAATTGAACATGAACTGGTGGCTTTTAAGCCAATGTTCTGTCAAACAAAGAATATCTATATTGTTACAATTCAGGAATAATTCTACTTCTAACTCTTTGTTTAAAAATCCTTGAATATTTTGATGCACCAGATTGATACTATTTAATTTTTTTACACTTTCATTTGACTTATTATTTACCTTAGCTACATTTTTGCAAGAGGTTGTCTCTTTTGTCTTAATTGTTCTTATGGCGTCTTACATATAACAATAATAAAAAATAGATTTCAAAAATAGAATCTAATTTAATCTATGTTATTTAATTAATTGTAATCAATTATGCTTTAACAGTTTATTATTATTATTATTTTTTTTTCAAATTTCATATTATGTATTAATTGTTTTATTTAATTAATTGTGTTATTATCTGCGCATAATGTAGTGCATGCTGTGCTTTTCTGTAAGTGATGAGGCGCTTAGACTTAAGTTTGCAATGTACAAATTATAAAGTAACAGTGTACTCATTGTTGAAAAGCCTAATAAATAAATAAATAAATAAATAAATAAATGGTGTATATGAAAAAATTCTAGCTTAAAAAAATGTCCCTTACCCCACTGATTTTTTGGATCCAAATTTCGAATAGCAATTTGAAATGGTGTAATTACCGCTGCCAATCCACTTCAAATAAGGTAAGGGGTCTTCCCAATCAACGAATTACCATTACATGGTTTATTTTTAAAGAAATCATAATAAAACTGGCCTTACACTAATGTCTTTGTTACCTCAAAAACTAAATATCATCCATACTTTAAATGGATTGCACGAGTTTTGACATAGTTGTCCCTTACCCCAGTTTGCATTGTCATACTTTAAGCAGTGTCAACGTTACACCTATTTGAATCGAATTATATTTAGGTTCAGTGTCCGTTACAACAATTTGCTCGTGAGAAGTGATGAATATTTATCCCTATTACCTTTATTTACACACACTTCATAACACAAGATAGCTCGTGCTTCCACTATTACCATCCTTTTCTATCTCTCAAAGTCTTTCTGTGTGTGAAAGAGAGGATGATACTTATGCGAAAGCAGAGCGCGGGCATAAAAAAAAGTCGCTTTCATATCTTTACCGTGCTATCAGTGCAAGTTCACCTGTCGTTTGGTCGGGATTGTGCACGGTTTTTCACAAAAAGAATGTGGTAAAAATGGAAAAACAAAACCATTTAAACCAGTTGCTTCGACGAAGACAGAAGAATCATAATAATATAAAACTATTCATCATCCATCATCATCATTTCAGCCGAAAGACGTCCACTGCTGGACATAGGCCTCCCCAAGCACCTCCACTTCGACCGGTCCTGTGCTTCCCGCATCCAACGGGTTCCTGCGGCCTTCACAAGGTCATCGGTCCACCTTGTGGGAGGCCTTCCAACGCTACGTCTTCCGGTACGCGGTCGCCACTCCAGAACCTTTCGGCCCCATCGGCCATCTGTTCTGCGAGCAAGGTGCCCTGCCCACTGCCACTTAAGTTTGGCAATTCTTCGGGCTATGTGGGTTACCTTGGTTCTCCTGCGGATCTCCTCATTCCTGATTCGATCACGCAGGGAAACTCCAAGCATAGCCCTCTCCATTGCCCTTTGGGTGACTTTTAGCCTTCTTATAAGGCCCATTGTGAGCGACCACGCTTCCGTTCCATAAGTCATCACTGGCAACACACACTGGTCAAAGACTTTCGTCTTGAGACACTGCGGTATGTGGGACGAGATGATATTGCGTAGCTTCCCGAACGCTGCCCAGCCGAGTCGGATTCGTCGATTTACCTCTTTCTCGAAGTTAGACCTACCTAACTGGACGGTTTGTCCTAGGTAAACGTACTCGTCCACGACTTCGAGTGTAGCGTCTCCGATTTTTATGAGAGTGGGTGTTACATGGGCATTTGACATGACCTTCGTTTTGTCCATGTTCATTTTAAGACCCACTCTTTCGGAGGCTCTACTGAGGTCATCGAGCATTGTACTGAGGTCCTCCATAGTCTCAGCCATGACTACGATGTCGTCGGCAAACCGAAGGTGAGTTATGTACTCGCCATTGATATTGATGCCAGCCCCTTTCCAGTCCAGAACCTTGAAGACATCCTCCAGTGCAGCGGTGAACAGTTTCGCGCGAGACGCCGACGCGAGCGCACGTAGTTTGTTTACTCCGTATCGCTTAAGTCAAGTTTTTTCGGAGTACCCACATACGTTGAGAATGGAAGAAAAAAGTGACGGAAATAACGCGGAAAGCAGAGATTCGATGATTACTTCGATTTCCTTTGCGGGTGAGGCGAGTAATAGTAGTAACCAGAAGGATTGCGAAATGGATAGTGAAAGAATTGCGGAGAAAAGGGCCAGGGAAAAAGGCGATGAAAGCTGCAGCGAAGAGGGTTTTATAACGGTGATCAGAAGGCGACCTAAGCGCCTTTTAAGGAGTGAGTCTGGAATTGAAGGCGAATCGGGGAAGGAGATAAGAGAAGAAAATATGGATGACCCATATAAGATTAGCTTAACGTCCTTAGAAGTCTTGCCCAAACAAATGGCATTAGCAAAATTATTGAAAAATGAGAATATACAAAACATATTGAGAATCAACTATAAGAGTCCCTATAAGGTTTTCGTACATATTGCTAAGAAAGAAGATGGAGAAAAATTAATAAAATGTCAGAAGTTTGTTGATTTAGGAGTAAGAATTCAATTTGTTAACCAACTCGACTTATCTTACGGAATAATTAAGGGTGTAGACTTGGAACTGAGTGAGTCAGAGATATTAGAGTCATTAGAGACTTCATGCAAAATTATATCAGTTAGAAGACTAAGACGTATCAGTCAGGACAGTGAGTGGGTGGACAGCGAAACGGTACGTGTCTGTTTTGAGAGCCCTACAACTCCAGAATTTATTTTTGCCTATGGATGCCGTTTTAGAGTAGAACGTTATGTATTTCCTGTCTCTCAATGCTCCAACTGTTGGAAATTCGGGCATATAAAGAAATTCTGCCCAACGAAAAAAATTCTGTGTCCTAAATGCAGCAAAGAGCATGAAAATTGTGAAACAGACAGAATTGTATGTCCTAATTGCAAAGGACCTCACATGGCACTTGACAAAACGTGCCCTGCCTTCTTAAAAGAAAAAGAGATCCGAAATCTAATGAGTGTAGAGAACATATCTTATAGAAAAGCCTTAGACATATATCTAAAGAACAACAATAAAGGCAGTATAGTTATAGCAATTGAGAAGTCTGACGAAAGAACTAAGGAGAGTCAAATTACGTTGAAGAAAACTTACAGTAGTGCCGTGCAATCAACAGTTACTGCACAAGAAGTCTTAACTAATGAAAGTACATGCAATCAAACAGAAATCTTAGGCAACACACAAATACAAAAACAAAAAGTGGACAAGTCTAAGAAGCAAAATAAATATAAGGATGGGCGAGAAAATCAAACTACTTTTATGGAAACAGAGTGGGAAACCTTTTCTATGGAAGATGAGATAATTGGAAATAGTCAGGAAAATAGACAATCGGAAAAAGAAGAAGAGAAGAAAATTCAGATTTATAGAAATATTTTTAAAAATTAAAGAAATAATTTGTTCAGAGAAAGGATTTGAAGAAATAATAATGTCGGTGTTGAAAGTAATATATGAGGAATGCAAGGTATTTGTTAAGGAATTTTTAATTGGAGGAAATTTATGTCAATGGCTGTTAAAATCTTTAAATGGATAATTACCGCAAAGACGCCTTGATTAATATACTACAATGGAATAGTCAAAGTTTAAAGCCAAAATCACCTAGTTTAGACGCGTTACTTGGGCAAGAAAAAGTACATATTGTTATTGTAAGTGAAACGTGGCTTAATCCAGACATTCGTTTGAATATGAGAGGTTATAATATATATAGAAAAGACAGAGACGATTCTTATGGTGGTGTCGCGATAATTATCCATAAATCTATACAGGCGCAAGTATGCCCAATTAGCTTAAGCAATGTAGGTATAGAGATTATATGTATGAAAATACTTAATTGTAAGAGTTTGGAGCATGTTGTATCTATTTACTGCCCATCTTCAGTGCGTACAACATCATCAGATTGGGACAATATTTTCTCGTTGGTGCCTAAAAAATCATTAGTTGCAGGTGACTTTAATGGTCACCATACGAACTGGTCTTATAAAACGGATCAGCGTGGAACTCAAATTTTAGACTCATCATTGGAACACGGCTTTGTGACATTAAATAATGGAGAGGCAACCCGGGTCAAGTTAGTTAATGGAAATATACAAAGATCTTCACCGGACATTACGCTAGCATCATCTGACATCGCTATCAAATTTAATTGGGCTGTAATGAACGAAAATTTAGGTAGTGATCACCTCGTAATGAAGATTTCTATGAATTCTCAAGAACACATCGAGTATAATAAAAGACGAAACTTCAAAAAAGCAAAGTGGGAGGCCTACCGTCATGAGCTTACAGAGTCTTTTTCTGGGGTAGTTGACATCAGCAATAATATACAGGTATTATACGACTACTTCTTGGAACAAGTTGATATGGCAGCGAATAAGCACATACCTATGATTAAAATTTGTACTAGTCCCATAAGGAATTTTAAGCCAAAAGAGTATTGGGATCCATCATTATCTAGAGCAGTGGCTGAACGTAGGTTGGCTTTAGCCAAATTCAGAAGAAATCCTACTCCTGACAATCTGACAATATTAGAAGAGAAAGGGGCACATGCACATAATTTGATAATGAAAGCCATAGATAGCGGATGGAAAAAATTTTGTAGTAGCATAGATGAAACTTCTTCAGTTTCTGATATGTGGCGAAAAATGAGATGGCTTAAAGGTTATCGTCAAGCTAAAGTTTGCGTGTCGGAGGAAAAACTAAAAGGTTTATTATATTCACTCACACCGGATTCTGTGATAAATTTACCACCAGTATTCAAATCACAGAACGTTTTAATAGAGTCAGCATTTTCAATAGAAGAATTAGAGAATAGTTTAAAAAAGAAGGACACTGCTCCAGGCAATGATGGAATAACGTACTCTATGATTTATAATCTTCCGCGTGAGGCCAAGGAGTTTCTTCTCCGGGTATATAATGGCGTTTACAGAACCGGAGATGTCCCAAAACAATGGCGTGAGATATCAGTTATTGCTATTCCTAAAGCTGGGCACGACACGAATACGGAGACTAAACTTAGACCAATATCTCTTATATCCTGTGTCTGTAAGATATTCCATAATATGATCGGAAAAAGAATAGAATGGTATATTGAGAAACATTCAATTTTGTCACCTTACACGGTTGGTTTTAGGAGAGCTCAATCTTGTTTAGATTGCATTTCAAGACTATCTACTTATATTCAATTGGGTTTCACTAGAAATGACCCTACCTTGGCTTGCTTTCTGGACATTACAAATGCTTATAACAATGTCTTAGTGGAAAACGTTGTTCAGATATTAGATGATTTGGGAATTGGCTCAAAGGTTTGTAGTTATTTAAATTCATTTCTATTAGAGCGATACTTAATGATAAGAAGTAGTAGTGATGGACGAACTGTTGAGGTAAGACAAACAAGCAGGGGGTTGGCACAGGGTGACCCAATTTCACCGATGCTTTTTAATATTATTACATCAACAATTTGCCAAAGGATTGAGACTGTAATTGTTTCGCAGTACGCGGATGATTTCGTTTTTTACCTCAGCCATAAAGATTTAAACCACGCAGAATCGGAAATGCAAGTTGCTCTTAACTCTATGGTTGTAATGCTGGATGATATGGGTCTGGACATGTCACCAGACAAATCAAAGATTTGTCTTTTTAGTAGAGGTAGAAGAAGACGGCAACTGCAACTTACAATTAACAACATACCAATTTCCTCAGTAGATTGTGTGAAACACTTAGGTATCTGGTTAGACAGGTCACTTCTATGGAAAAAACATATTAATGAAATACAGGAAAAGACGGCAAAGTTTTTAAATCTATTTAAAGTGTTGGCGGGGCCGGCTTGGGGAATCCATCCGAAACATTTGAGATCTTTGTATATTTCATTGGTACGCAGTAGGATTGACTTCGGTTGTTTTCTCTATGATAATAGTGCAAAGAGTCATTTAGGTAAACTGGACAAAATTCAGAACCAGTATTTGAGGAATATAGGTGGTTTTATAAAAAGCACCCCAATACACGTAATGGAAGTTGAAATGTGCATTCCGCCTTTGTACGTTAGGAGATTATACTTAGCTTACAAGTTCTGTGTAAAAAGTATGACATGTTTAAACAATGTAACTATTAAATTAATAGATGACTTGAATGATCTTTCAGTCACAAGATACTGGAACAATAAGAAAAAACCGTTGCTTGTGACCGTATACAATGAGTGTAAGCTCCGTAATATACATTGTTCAAGTATTTTAGACATGTACACACTGGAGAAATGGGTGACAGGTATAAACGTACGGGACAAAATTAATTGTAAGTTAGACTGTGTCAAGGTAGCAAAACGCAGCCATGAGGTTACATCACTTAAATTCGATGTTATCAAAGAACTTAATGAAAAGTACCCGGGGTGGAAAATGTACTTTACTGATGGGTCTAAGAGCAAAAGTGGATGCGGTGCCGCTTATTATAGTGTAAGTGATGGAACTTCGGCCTTGTTTAAATCTATAGATACAAACCTATCTGTAATGACGATGGAACTCGTTGCAATCTCAAAAACTCTAGAAAACATAATGTGTTGGGACAATGCGAACCATTCAAATCAAAACATTGTTATATGCATGGATAGCAAAAGTGGTTTAATGCATTTAGCTCGATGCGCCTCTGGTTGCAGAGGTGTACCGATAGCTTATGTAATTCTTAGGCTATTTTATGAACTTAGTGACATTAATTTGAGGTTGCAATGGATTCCATCTCATATTGGTTTACATGGAAACGAGAAGGCTGACATGTTTGCAAAGAAAGCTATTTTGGAAGGATTGGAAATTGACATTGCTCCGTTCTACACAGAAATACTTGGATATTACAAGAACATATGCTACAATCACTTTAAAGAGTATTTCGACAGGAAGTCTAAAGAAAAAGGCATATGGTATAAGACTCTGCAAAGTGAGCCTCCTCGAATCCCTTGGTTCGCTGAAAGTCATGCAAAGAGGTCGTATGTTGTTATGGCATATATATAGAACGCAATCTATGTGATTGCGTTCTGGTCATGTTCCATCCAGGAAATTTGGATACCTAATGAAAAAAGTCGATTCCCCTAATTGCCAAGTGTGTAACAAAATCGAAGATGTCCAACATTTGCTGGTGGAGTGTGAAAAGAACAGGAGAGAGAGGGAGATAGTGTTGCGGGAGTTAAAAGTTAATATGTATGACGTTGGGGCTTTCATTAGAACATTATCTACACCTAATTCGGGAGAAGCGAAACTGATTTATGAAATGGTTGCTGCATCACTTTCTTCCTCGCTTACGCAATAATATATTGGTATAAATAATATTATAATTACTTGTAATAATTAGTTAGATTAGGGTATGATGAGGCTGACATACCTTTGTAAGGTAAAAGCCTCTAAACAAATAAAGATTAAAAAAAAAAAAAAAAATCCATACTTTAAATGGATTGCACGAGTTTTGACATAGTTGTCCCTTACCCCAGTTTGCATTGTCATACTTTAAGCAGTGTCAACGTTACACCTATTTGAATCGAATTATATTTAGGTTCAGTGTCCGTTACAACAATTTGCTCGTGAGAAGTGATGAATATTTATCCCTATTACCTTTATTTACACACACTTCATAACACAAGATAGCTCGTGCTTCCACTATTACCATCCTTTTCTATCTCTCAAAGTCTTTCTGTGTGTGAAAGAGAGGATGATACTTATGCGAAAGCAGAGCGCGGGCATAAAAAAAAGTCGCTTTCATATCTTTACCGTGCTATCAGTGCAAGTTCACCTGTCGTTTGGTCGGGATTGTGCACGGTTTTTCACAAAAAGAATGTGGTAAAAATGGAAAAACAAAACCATTTAAACCAGTTGCTTCGACGAAGACAGAAGAATCATAATAATATAAAACTATTCATCATCCATCATCATCATTTCAGCCGAAAGACGTCCACTGCTGGACATAGGCCTCCCCAAGCACCTCCACTTCGACCGGTCCTGTGCTTCCCGCATCCAACGGGTTCCTGCGGCCTTCACAAGGTCATCGGTCCACCTTGTGGGAGGCCTTCCAACGCTACGTCTTCCGGTACGCGGTCGCCACTCCAGAACCTTTCGGCCCCATCGGCCATCTGTTCTGCGAGCAAGGTGCCCTGCCCACTGCCACTTAAGTTTGGCAATTCTTCGGGCTATGTGGGTTACCTAGGTTCTCCTGCGGATCTCCTCATTCCTGATTCGATCACGCAGGGAAACTCCAAGCATAGCCCTCTCCATTGCCCTTTGGGTGACTTTTAGCCTTCTTATAAGGCCCATTGTCAGCGACCACGTTTCCGTTCCATAAGTCATCACTGACAACACACACTGGTCAAAGACTTTCGTCTTGAGACACTGCGGTATGTGGGACGAGATGATATTGCGTAGCTTCCCGAACGCTGCCCAGCCGAGTCGGATTCGTCGATTTACCTCTTTCTCGAAGTTAGACCTACCTAACTGGACGGTTTGTCCTAGGTAAACGTACTCGTCCACGACTTCGAGTGTAGCGTCTCCGATTTTTATGAGAGTGGGTGTTACATGGGCATTTGACATGACCTTCGTTTTGTCCATGTTCATTTTAAGACCCACTCTTTCGGAGGCTCTACTGAGGTCATCGAGCATTGTACTGAGGTCCTCCATAGTCTCAGCCATGACTACGATGTCGTCGGCAAACCGAAGGTGAGTTATGTACTCGCCATTGATATTGATGCCAGCCCCTTTCCAGTCCAGAACCTTGAAGACATCCTCCAGTGAAGCGGTGAACAGTTTCGGAGAGATAACGTCTCCCTGTCTCACACCTCGCTGCAGAAGGATAGGTTTCGAGGCCTGATCCTGGAGTCTGACTGACATAGTGGCGTTTTCGTACAGACACTTCAGCACTTCGATGTACCGATAGTCGATCTGGCACCGTTGAAGAGACTGCAGCACAGCCCATGTCTCGATCGAATCAAAGGCTCTCTGCTTAGCGTTTGTGGACTACGGTCCACAAACGCTAAGCAGAGAGGCAGGTTATACTCTTCGGTCTTCTGTATAACCTGTTGCAGCGTATGTATGTGGTCTACGGTGCTAAAGCCTTTACGGAATCCGGCTTGTTCGGGAGGCTGGAAGTCGTCAAACCTGCGCGCGAGACGGTTCGTGGTGACTCTCGAAAACAGCTTGTAGACATGGCTCAGGAGTGAGATGGGCCTATAATTCTTAAGGAGGGCATTATCGCCCTTCTTAAAGAAAAGTATCACCACACCCCTGTTCCATGCCTGTGGTGTTTTGCCCTCGAGTATGACGGAACCAAACAGCTTCTGAAGGGCCTTCAGAACGGGTTTTCCGCCGGCCTTCAGCAACTCGGCCGTAATTCCGTCATCACCCGGTGCCTTGTTGTTTTTGAGCTGCTTCAGAGCCATCCTAATCTCGTACAGGCTGACGTCCGGGATGTCTTCGGTATAGTGCCGGGTCAATCTAGCTCTTGGGTCGTTTGCCAGATTCATAGCGGGGTTATTTGTATAACTTTGTGTATAACTGTCCATAGAACCTCTCGATCTCTCTCAACAGCTCAGGTTTGTCGGATACGATCCTGCCATCATCGGTCTTCAGTCTCGTAAGCTGGCTCTGCCCAATAGACAGATCTCTAGCAAAGACCTTGGTGCCTTTATTTCGCTCTATCGCGTCCTTAATACGATCTGTATTAAAACGGCGAAGATCGCTTTTCAAGGCCTTAGAGATCCGTCTATTGAGTTGCCGGTAATTTAGCGCATCATCCGTAGACTGCAGGATCATATCGCGCCTCTCCTTCATGAGCCGCAAAGTAGGATCAGAGAGCTTCTTTTTTGAATTCGTACGGCGGGTCTTGAAGATCTTAGACCCGACCGTATGGACAGTTTCCACGAACCCATCGTTATAATCGTCCACGGAGCTCCCTAGGCATTCGAAACGATTCTGGAGTTCGAGCTGAAAGCTCTCGGGGTTTTGGATCTGGATCGGTGCTGGACGGAGCGTAGACTTCATCAGTCGAGATCTTTCCAGCTTGATATTTAAGTTCAATGTGCCTCTTACCATACGGTGATCACTTCCGGTTTTCACCGCGTTGATCACAGAGACATCATTGAATACTTGCTTCTTCGTCGACATAATGAAGTCAATCTCATTTTTAGTTGCACCATCCGGGCTCTGCCAGGTCCACTTTCTATGCTCACGTTTTCTGAAAAAGGAATTCATCATAAAGAGGCCTTCCTTCTCTATAAAACTGGCCAGTAGGTGGCCCCGGTGGTTCCGGCATCCAACTCCAAATTGCCCCACTCGCAGCTCATCATCGTTACGTTTACCCAGTTTCGCGTTAAAGTCCCCCAAGACAACGGTAAAGTGAGTTTTAGAGCCATGCATGGCTCTGGAAATATCCTCATACATGGTCTCCACCTCATCGTCGGGGTGTGACGAGGTCGGGGCGTAAACCTGTACGACCTTCAGCGAATACCTTTCGGATATTCTGAGTATAAGGTACGCCACCCTGGTCGACACACTCTCGATCTTCACCACGTTGCTCACAAGGGACTTATGGACGATAAACCCGACACCACCTTGGGACTGCTGGTTGCCCTCCCGGAAATAGAGCAAGTTTCCGGATTTAAGGATTATCGAGTCCTCCCCCTCTCTTCGGACTTCAGATAACCCCACTATACTCCATCGTATCTTGCTCAATTCTTCCTCGAGTTCGGTGATCTTCTCGTCGGTCCGGAGTGTACGCGTGTTGTATGTTGCCAGGTCCAGTTTTCGGTGATTGTGGTAGCCGGATCTCTTCCGGGGATTCTTAGCACCCCTTGCCTCACCGTGGCCTTGGCCGCTACCGTAACCAAGGGTAGGCGGGCCGCCGGGTACTAGGGGCCTAGTGATTTTTGTACTTGTCATTCTTGGGGGGGTTTTGCCATAATCGCCACGCTTGGCAGGCGGGTTGGCGATCGCAGTATAGAATGGTGGTGGAATGCATAGAGAACGCTGCTGCCCATTCTCCGGTACAACCCTTAGTCGCCTTTTACGACACCCACGGGAAGTATGGGGTGGTGCAATTCTTTAAGTCCGACACCACACGGAAATAAAACTATTCAATGTTACATAATTATTCTGTAATCATCATTACAGCCGAAAGACGTCCACTGCTGGACATAGGCCTCCCCCAAGCACCTCCACTTTGACCAGTTCTGTGCTTCTCGCATCCAACGGGTTCCTGCGGCCTTCACAAGGTCGTCTTTCCACCTTGTGGGAGGCCTTCCAACTCTACGTCTCCCGGTACGCGGTCACCACTCCAGAACCTTTCGGCTCCATCGGGCATCTGTTCTGCGAACAATGTGCCCTGCCCACTGCCACTTAAGTTTGGCAATTCTTCGGGCTATGTCGGTTACCTTGGTTCTCCTGCGGATCTCCTCATTGATTCGATCACGCAGGAAACTTCAAGCATAGTCCTCTCCATTGCCATTTGGGTGACTTTTAGCCTTCTAATAAGGCCCATTGTAAGCGACCACGTTCATCATTGGCAACACGCACTGCTCAAAGACTTTCGTTTTGAGACACTGCGGTAGTGGGACGAGAAGATATTGTGTAGCTTCCAGAACTCTGCCCAGCCGAGTCGGATTCGACGATTGACCTCTTTCTCGAAGTTGGACCTAAATGGACAGTTTGTACTAGGTAAAGCACGACTTCGAGTGTAGCGTCTCCAATCTTTATGAGAGTGGGTGTTACATGGCATTTGATATGACCTTCGTTTTGTCCATGTTCATTTTAAGACTCACTCTTTCGGAGGTTCTATCGAGATCATCGAGCATTGTACTGAGGTCCTCCATTGTCACAGCCATGATTACAATATCGTCGGCAAACCGAAGGTGAGTTATGTACTCGCCCATTGATGTTAATGCCAACCCCTTTCCAGTCCAGTACCTCGAAGACATCCTCCAGTGCAGCGGTGAATAGTTTTGGAGAGATAACGTCTCCCTGCCTCACACCTCGCTGCAGAAGGATAGGTTTCGAGGTCTGATCCTGGAGTTGGACTGACATAATTGCGTTTTCGTACAGACACTTCAGCACCTTGATGTACCGATAGTCGATCTGGCACCGTTGAAGAGACTGCAGCACAGCCCATGTCTTGATCGAATCAAAGGCTTTCTCGTAGTCCGCAAACGCTACGCAGGGAGACAGGTTAAACTCTTCGGTCTTCTATATAACCTGTCGCAGCGTATGCATGTGGTCTACGGTGCTAAAGCCTTTACGGAATCCGGCTTGTTCGGGAGGCTGGAAGTCGTCAAACCTGCGTGCGAGACGGTTCGTGGTGACTCTCGAAAACAGCTTGATGGGCCTATAATTCTTAAGAAGGGTATTGTCACCCTTCTTAAAGAAAAGTATCACCACACCTCTGTTCCATGCCTGTGGTGTTTTGCCCTCGAGTCTGACGGAACCAAACAGCTTCTCAAGGGCCTTAAGAACGGGTTTTCCGCCGGCCTTCAGGAGCTCGGCCGTAATTCCGTCATCACCCGGCGCCTGGTTGTTTTTGACCTGCTTCAGAGCCATCCTTATCTCGTACAGGCGTCCGGGATGTCTTCGGTATAGTGTCGGGTCAATCTAACTCTTGGGTCGTTTGCCAAGTTCACGACCGCGTACCGGAAGACTTAGAGTTAGAAGGCCTCCCATAAGGTGGTCCGACGACCTTGTGAAGGCCGCAGGTACCCGTTGGATGCGAGAAGCACAGAAACGGTCGAAGTGGAGGTGCTTGGGGGTGGCCTATGTCCAGCAGTGGACGATTTTCGGCTGAAATTATGATGATGATAACTCTTGTATTTGAATAAGAATTCGAAGTACCTGTAGGTAAAATTGTTACCATTTTTTATAATTTGATTTTAAAAAACATATTAAATGAAATAAAAAATTATTACAGCTAATAGAAATTGGCTATTACAATGTACAAATATTGCATGTAAGCGACACACAAAACACGCACACACGGTTCTAATACATTTCCATGTCTCTTATATGATTTTTTATAACGATTTCCGGACCATGGGGGATTTTGTATGGAATCCGTCCCCACCCTCCTCAACAGTCATGGGATACGTGTCAATTTGTTCATTGGGACCCAAAAAAGCCTAAAGTACCTGTATTAGTTGCAAAAACGATTGGGTTTATTTATAATAAAAAAAATACTTTTCGGCAAAAATGTATTTATTTTTAAACAAAAATCATTTTTTCCACAAACAAAAAGGCATATTTCACATAAACAAATGACGATTCTATATAAAAAAATACTTAATTCTCAAACTGAAAATCATTGAGTAATAATAACAGTGTTTACGTTAATTAATATACCTATTAATTCATTAGTACAGCCAAAAGCATGTCAAACGATACACTGCGAGCTTAAGCTATGATTTATACTGCGTGCCATACAAAACAGGGCTAGTCCCAAGAGTCAAGGTTGACTTGCTCTTGACTGTACTAATAATTACATTTAGTCGTCTATGATAATATTATCAAGCACACCGACTGCGAAACATCGACTGACGCGAGCTAGGCGCCGCCGGTGCACCATCCACGGCGCCGTGCTGCGGCACGAATATTTTTACATTGATTGTTGTAACTCATCGTAAGAACTGTTGGACAAAGAAAAAAATAAGATAACTTACTAACCTGTATTAGCCCATTTTGTGAAATAGTCAGCTACCGCTGGTGAACTTTGAAGCAAAGTATCTTCCAAAGCGTGTCTTCTCTGCCTTAGGACAGAACGCGGACACATAACACATCGGCGTGTCCTTTAACGTGCCAAGGTCAATCGCAAACATATTCTCAAAGTCCGGCAAACAAGCAAGGGTCGTTGTGCGCCGTGAGCAAACCAATAATTATTACCACGAGAGTAGCAAATAATGCACAAGTGACGACTGCGACCATATTCGTGACAATCTAAAGCCTCCTCTACACGTAGACAGATTCATCAGCAGATGGCCATCTGCGAATGCCTTCGCCCGATGTGTAGACGGGGTAATTTGCTAGTCTGTGGTAGGTATTTGACGTCGGCAGAGGCTAAATACCTACCACAGACTAGCAAATTACCCCGTCTACACGTCGGCGGAGGCATTCGCAGACGGCCATCTGCTGATGAGTCTGTCGACGTGTAGAGGAGGCTTGAGAAGCCGGATTTGACAGCTATAGAAATACTTTTAACTACACTCGTTCTGATTATGAATTAAAAAAAAAAAAACGTACCATATAGACAGAATTTACGCATGTACAACTGAAATAAAATTAAAAAGTTTTACTACGATACAGGTTCCCTAAGAAAAGAATACTATATAAAATATGTTTTTACCCGACTGCGTCAGAAGGAGGGTTATGTTTTTCGAGTGTAAGTATGTATGTATGTATTTATGTATATTGGCACGCTCTGTAGCCTAAGCGGCTTGATCGATTTCAGTTTGAGAGGTGCCGTTAGATTCGTCTTAATTGTGAGAGTGACACTGGGTATATCAAAATTGAAAAAAAAATTAAAATGGCCGATTTTTGGCGCAATATTGTCTTCAAAAAATTTTTTTTCTCAAAACCTATCGAGTGGGGTATCAAAATAAAGGGTTTTAAAATGTGATTACAAAAATATATACAACTTATATGGTCAAAAGTAATTCGAAGTGACAAGTCGTAAAAAACACGTACCTACCAAGAACTAAAACGTCTGCGAAATCTTTCACATTTGTAAACTAAAAAGGTGGAAATAAAATTAAGTAATTAAAAAAAATAAAAACCCGACTGCAGTAAAAAACTTAAGTTAAAAAACTGAAAAGCTGAAAACAAGCCCATTTTAAATTAAATAAAAGTTGGAAGCAGGCGGGCGGGACCCATATCATTTTTATTATATTTTCAAATTCAAAAGGGTCCAAGCCTGCTTCCAACTTTTATTTAATTTAAAATGGGCTTGTTTTTACCTTTTCAGTTTTTTAACTTAAGTTTTTTACCGCAGTGGGGTTTTATACTTTTTTTTATCACTTTTTTTTTGTGTAGTATAGTGTAGTGTATGAAACTGCTCATAACTATTTAAACACTCGTCTAATACTATTAAAAACCCCGCCTATAATACCCCTCATTATGCATCACTTTCACAAACTACTAATAATTGTGTGAGGGTAAGGGAAAAAAACAGTCGGTTGTATTAAAAACCGTTACCTTATATGAAAACATTATTAAGATCGCCATATTCTAATCCTTTTTATTGCAAACTAAGTAAATGCGTTAGTAAAAAAGAAAAAATATATAAAAATACAATCTATTATAAAACCTAAACCCCACGTATTTGAAGGACGTCGCCATAGTAAAAAATTATCTATCCTACTAGACGCTTCCGATGACACACCATTCAAGTGAGACGAGAAGAGAGAAGAGGGTGGGGACGTTTCTTCCCAATGTCCTTTAAGATATCCGTACGTCAAAAATGTGTGCGTCATTTTCTATCAAAACTCTCTTTACACTGTATTATTTTTCATTCATTTTTTCAACGAGACCTTTACACGATTTTATGGTTATAGGCTGGATCCAACGTAGAGATCAATTTAATGTAAGGGATGGGACTACAAGATACTTGTTCAGTAAGGGACATTACTAACAAAATACGTTGGTGTAAGGGACGTCTATTTTCTTAAATACCTAACTTATTTAAATAAATGTTACACAGGTAGATAGAGCACCAAAATACAAGATGATGATTGTGTGAAATCAGATCCGAAAAAGGTTAATAACAAAAAAAAGTTATGGGCGATTTAGTCCGAAAAAAAACTTTGTCGGCCTCTCCTGAAAAATCGTATTTTGTGCCTTACCCCAATTGAACCTACGGTCGACGATATAATACTAGCTTCCGCTCGCGGCTTCGCCCGCGAGATATGTCGATAAAAACTATACTCTGCCAAATATTGAAATCCGTTCAGTGGTTTAGGCGTGAAAAGGTAACATACAGACAGACAGACAGAGTTACTTTCGAATTTACCTATAATATTAGTATGGATGTATCTGTTGAAATTAGAAACTAGTATTTGCTAATTTGTTTTAGGAAGGTAATCAAATTGCAGAAATTTCTGGCGACAGTAAGTTTCTATTTGAAAGACGTAAATTTAAAATTATTAACTGTCTGAAGAAAATTATCGACACATTATCGACATAGAACATTTACAACCCTATTCAAATTATTGTATTCAATATTTATGTGAAAACTGAGCCCTAATTACAATTAAATATCATGGGATATTAATTACATTACATTTATTCTAAATATAAGATAGTAATAAAAATGCTCATACAAGCAATCGAAACATTTATAGTCATGAAATTCACTTACTGAAAGGTTAATCCGCTGCCTTTTTGACAGCGAGTTTTACAAAATTTGCATGCTTTCATAATAAAAATGTTCCAAATATCACGTAGTAAACACAAAATACACAAAATAAGGTAGTTTTTCACGATTTAGACCTAAATCATCAGACACGAAGTAAACAACTCAACGTCCATTTGAAAGAACGTGTCAATTTTTGTTTCCTGGGGGCTACGAGCGGGGCGCTTTTAATCGGCACAAAAAACAACTGTCATTTCATAGAGTATCTATCCTTAGTCCAGCGTACTTGTATTATAGAGGTCAGTGGTCTAAACATTATTTTGTGTTCATTATATTTTTTAAGTTTAGTAAGTTAGTGCTTTTATTTACACCTGCGCGCGCATCCCTAGTGCTGGCTAGCACGGCGCGCGGAAAAACAAAACTAGCGCGCCATTTTCCGAACAAGTTAATATTTAACAATACAAGTCTGTTTTTTCCTCGCAAGTGAGTTGAAAAACGTCGTATGAAACGCGTGTGCATTGATCATTAGACTCTCGGCTTTCTTATCGCGCTCGTCTGCGGCTCGCGCGAATAATACCGCCTCGAGCATAATGATCAACATAGCACACATGTATCATAATGTACTATTTCTTTCTTTATTTCTTTCTAACACTTCGGTAAAAGAGGAAGCCAATGGAAAAACCTTTGTCCACCAGTGGGATAGCAATGGTTGAGAAGAAATAAAAGTTCCTATGACTGCAATGTAATGATTACCTACCTGTGTCTGCAATAAAGAATATAAATATCATTATACCTACCGCAAAAATCTTTTAAATAAATAATTATTTATTTATTTCAGACATAATTCTAGTCCATAGTTTAAAATTCATACATTAAAATTACTCATAAAATATAATATTAAATTCAAAACAGGTAAAAACCCAGAACAAAATTGTGATCATTTAAAAATAATAAGTGAATTAAATTTGTCAAAAAATAAATAAAATTAGAAAAATGTCAGAACGAATAAAAATAAATAAAATTTCAAATATAAAATTGTCAAATCGTAAAAATGTTATAAAAAAAAATATCAAAATATTAAAAATAAAAATTATATAAATTGCAAATATCACAAAACACAATTAATTATTACAAAAAACCTATGATAAGGGTTATTCCACAATTTTTAAGATTTATTTTTTAAAAAGTTATTCCACAAGTTATTCCACAAATTTTAGACAAACAGGTGCTAGCAAGCCCAGGCCCATTCTTTGCAAGCTGCGGGATGTCGGTGTCATGGACAGTATCTGGTTTGCTAAGACCAAGTTGAAGGGCACTGGTATTACAGTATCAGAGTTTTTGACGAGATCGCGGCACCAGCGCTTCATGTCTGCGCGTGAAAAACTTGGCGAAACAAATTGCTGGACTAAGCAGGGCCTTATATATGTTCTTCGCGCTGACGGCTCCCGGCATCGAGTAAATTCACTGGTTGATCTCAGCAACATCGAGCGTGTCAGTGAAAAGGTCAAGTCTCCCATCGTATCAGCATTGTCCGCGTTGCCGTCTCCATCACCGGCACCGAAGAAGGCCCGGGCGTGCTGCCGCGAATAAGAAGTAATTTGGTGCACTCTTTTGGTTAGTATCACCGTCCGGGTAGTAGTTTTTGTTTATAACTCTTATTCTCTCAATTCTCTCTTTCTACTAGTAATTTCTATACCCTTTAAGCCACTTTCCACATTTATTGTATACCGTCAATTTATTTTACACTATTTTTCTTTCTGTCTGTCAGCTGTCAACTCACTATGTTACGTCATGTGTCATCTTGTTCCTAAGGTTATCGTTCAGAAACCAGTTGACATTGTGTGTGTGTGTGACAGTGTGCCGAGTATATTTATGTTATTCTATTTTTCGGTATAACTTGATCATTTTTGCTTGTTATTGTTACGTGTATTTTCTTCTTCATTTTCTATGCCATGAACTTATGTAAAAACTTTGTGTTGCCCGGACGATGATATTGCTTAAACGTTTTTGTTCTGTTTTTATCTTTAAATTGTAAACACACAACTGGCGGGGTGGATTTTGATTAATTGCCCTTTTTATATTAACATTTATAATTATTATTTTAGTTTATTTACGTTTATTATTATTTTTCATTTATCTATATAGTGTCGATGTCAGATAGCAATGACGACAGCGACACCGAAAGCTTTTTATCAGCCTGTAGTAATGACAGCTTTGTTAGCTGTCCGTCTCTTGCTGACACGCTTGAATCTCAGTTTTCCGATGTACTAAAGAATTTCAATGTAGTCCATATAAATGCCCAGAGTATTCCGGCACATTATTCTGACATGCTAGTGAACCTAGACTGTAAGAACATCCACGCTATCATATATATATTGTCTCAGAGTCTTGGCTAAAGCCGTGTCTCCCTTCTACTTCCTATTCCTTGCCGGGTTTTCAACTGATAAGAAATGATCGCTCGAGTGGCGCTGGCGGCGGTGTTGCCATATACCTTCGTCCACATATTCCTTTTTCAATTGTCGATATGTCTGCACAACCTCCACCGCAAAACGCGGGTGAGCATCTCTTTTTGGAAGTAAACCTGAACCACGTGAAAGTTCTTCTGGGTGTTTATTATAGCCCTTCGTCGCGTATAAATTTCATGTCTTCCTTTGAAAAGATCCTAGAAAACTTATCACCCTCTTACAGTCACACAATAATTATGGGGGATTTCAATACTTGCTTATTGAAAAACGATTCCCGCTCTTCCTCCCTTCGATCAATAGTCCAGTCGTCGAATTTATCAATTCTCCCCTTAAGTGCCACACACCATTTTCCAAACTGTAATCCTTCACTTTTAGATATTCTCATTGTTTCCTCTCCTCAACATGCCAGCAAGCATGGTCAATGCCCAGCTGACATGTTTTCTTACCATGACCTATTATTCCTATCCTATAAAATTCGCCCACCAAAGGCAAAACCTAAAATTCTCCTGCAGCGCAATTTTGGTGGTATGAATACAGATGATCTCCGAAGAGATGCTAACAACATTGACTGGGCTCCTATAATCAATGTTGAGTCGATGGATGATAAAGTGAATCTGCTAACAGATAACCTTGTGCAGCTGTACGATATTCACGCTCCCATTCGTTCAGTGAAAATCAAACATCTTCCGGCACCATGGCTTACAGACGATATTAGGACGATCATGCACAGAAAGGCTGTAACCAAAACTAAATATAAGTGTCGGCCCTCGCCGTCGAACCGGGAGATCCTTGTTGACGCGCGCAATCGCTGCAATAAGGTGTGTAGAGATGCCCAACGCCGCCATATCCACACCTCTGTTGAAAACGGAGATCCAGCGAAAGTCTGGAAATTTCTTATTTCCATGGGAGTTGGAAAATCACGCCAAGAATCGATTCCTAAAGACATAGATATTGATCTACTGAATCAACACTTCTCATCTTCGTCCCACTGTAATGGGACCATGAAGGCAGCTACTGTTAACTATCTTTCAAACCTTCCAACTCCGGACCATCCCAAATTTATTTTTAGTCAATTCTCTGATTGTGATGTTAAGAAGAGTATAGTTTCAATCACGTCTAACGCAGTTGGTAGTGATTGTGTGAGTCGAAAAATGATACTCCCTCTCCTCGACGAGATCCTTCGTATCTTATGCTATATCCTAAACTACTCTATATCCTATGGTGCCTTTCCATCGATGTGGAAAGAGGCCAAAGTCATTCCTTTACCCAAAAAATCCAATCCTATTTCCTTTTCAGAATATCGTCCTATATCCATCTTGCCTTTCCTCTCCAAAGTCCTAGAACGCCTTGTCCACTATCAGCTTAGTTTTCTTTGTAAGAATAGTCTGCTGAATCCTTTCTAATCCGGTTTTCGTCCTGGTCACAGCACCACTACATCCTTAGTTAATGTCACTGATGACATACGGTTAGGCATGGAGGCAGGAAATCTGACTGTTCTTTGCTTACTAGATTTTAGTAATGCATTTAATACTGTCGATTTCGATGTCCTGCTTGTCATGCTTCGCTCGCTTAACATATCTCCAACGGCGATTGACTGGTTTCGTAGTTACCTGTATGGCCGTCGGCAACGTATATGCATAGAAGAGTCTTGCTCTTCGTGGTGTTATACTTCTGCCGGTGTACCTCAGGGTGGCGTTTTATCTCCTTTACTTTTCACAATATTTATAAACTCCATTACCAAGAAACTTCTTTCTTCCTACCACCTTTATGCAGACGATTTGCAAATTTATAAGCAAGCTGACTTCTCGAATTTGGCTGATGCCGTTCATGTCATCAACAAGGATCTGGTGTCAATCTGTGAGTGGAGTGAGGCGCATGGGTTGCAGGTTAACCCATCGAAGACTCAAGTCATTGTTGATGGCAGCTCAAGGATGATCCCCAAGATTAACTGGTCGCAACTTCCCCAGGTTCAATTTAACGGAACTGCTATTCCTTTCAGCGAAAAGGTTAAGAACCTTGGGGTTTGGATCGACAAACATCTTTCTTGGGGTCCTCAGCTACGTAAGTCGCAAAATTTTTGCATCTGGTAAGTCACTGAGACGATTGCGGAACTTTCTTCCAACTGCTACTAAAACTGCGCTTGCACAATCCCTTTTACTTCCCATCCTTGACTACGCTGATGTCAGTTATCCAGATCTTACTGAGGCACAACTAGACAAACTTGAGCGACTTCAAAACTTTTGCATAAGATTTATATTTGGCCTGCGCAAATATGATTACATTTCAGAATTTCGTACAAAGCTCAAGTGGCTTCCCATACGTTTTCGCCGGAATTCTCATATCTTGTTTCAGCTCTACAGTATTTTGTTTAATCCTAAAACCCCTACTTATCTTAAAGAACGTTTCAAGTTCCTTCATGACACACATAATAGATATCTGAGGTCATCGGAAAACCTGAGACTAGAGATGCCGATGCATTCCACCAGTTTCTACAACAAATCTTTTACAGTTCAAGCAGTACGGTTATGGAATGACTTGCCCGTGTCGGTAAGGCGTGCTCAATCTTTGTCCACTTTTAAAATTATGGTTAAAAAGCACTTCCTGTCTCCTTAAACATCATCATTATATGCGCAAGCGATAACACAAGTGTCTTGGCTCGCAGATAAGGTTCGCAACACACCGGCAGACCGGTGGCGGGAGGGCGAACCACAGCGGCAGCGGCAAGTGCCTACAATGTCTCCTACTTGTAGTAACGAGGGTTGGCAGTATGTAATATATGTATAATCCGCGTATTTGTGCCGTTAAAATTATGACGTGTGACAGGGTATTGCTAGTGATAAGTATTTATATGCCGACAAATTCCACTGATAATCTCGATCTATTTAGAGACTGTTTAAGTGAACTATGTGCTTTAGTGCTTACTCACGGCATTGAGTCGGTGTTTATTTTAGGAGATTTTAATGCGGACCCTCGTGAATTGTTTTTTAAGGAATTAATAAACTGTTGCGATGAGCAATTTTTGACGTGTATTGACGTAGATGTACTGGGGGTAGACTCGGATAATTATTCGTACATTAGTCAAGTATATGGTACATGTAGCTGGCTGGATCACTGCGTAGTGACGCAAGCAGCCAGGCAATGTGTAACTAGTGTGCGAGTGAAATATGATTCTATGGTTTCTGATCATTTACCGCTCATAATTGAGTGTAACTTAAATTTATTGACACCTAAGGTATCTCAAACGATAGAATCGGAAAAAAATGTGATCTGGGTCAACGAAGTGACGAGCAGATTGTGAAATACATGAATGAGAGTAATCAATTGTTAGCGCTAATTGATTTCCCAGCCGAATTTACTTGTTGTGCTGATTATTATTGTAACGACTCCGGTCACGGGCGTATTCTTGATAGGCTGTACTCTGACATCATCACTGCCCTCCGCACTGCGGCAACGGTGTCAACGGAGGAGGGCCGAGAGGGGGCCAGGAGGCGTGCGAGAAGCTCACGAGTAATTGGGTGGAACAAACACGTCGCCGGGGCTCATAGGTCTAAGTTTATGGAATGGGACTTGTGCGGTAGGCCTAGGTCCGGTTCTGTCTGTAATGATATGTGTGTTAGCAGAAGGGTATTCAAATCAAGATTGAAGTGGTGTCAAGATCACCAAGATCAGATTAGAATGGATGCCCTCGCCGATAAACACCGTGAAGGCGACTTCCATGGCTTCTGGCAGAGCACTGCAAAAATCAACGTTCGACCTGGACTTCCTGCGAGCGTCGGCGGGGTGAGTGATCCTAAGGGTATTGCTGATCTTTTTAAAGAGCATTTTGCTGTGAAATCGCCGCGTGGTCCAGACAGTGAGGTGCTCAATACTGATAGGAGTGGTCATGTTGTCGGAACGAGATTTAGTGCGAAAGAGGTAGCGAGTGTCATAAGGCACATGACTCGAGGAAAATCACCGGGTCACGATGGACTCAGTATTGAGCACTTCCTGCATGCTGGACCTCACATCTCGCGAGTATTAGCAATGTTTTACTCCCTGTGTGTGAGCCACAGCTATTTGCCGGATGATTTTATGAAAACCGTGGTAGTGCCGGTAGTTAAAAATAAGACGGGTGACTTAGCCGATACCAATAACTACAGGCCTATCTCTCTGGCTACCACAGCGGCTAAAGTTTTTGATGGTCTGCTTAATGTACAGTTGAACAATTACGTAACTCTCCACGACAACCAGTTCGGGTTTCGTCCGCAGCTATCAACGGAGAGCGCGATACTGTGCCTTAAGCACACCGTCAACTATTATACGAAGAGAAACACGCCGGTATACGTATGCTTCCTGGACCTCTCCAAGGCTTTCGATTTAGTCCAATACGATGTCCTGTGGAGCAAGTTAGACCAGATTAACTTACCGAATGAAATTACCAGCCTATTTCGGTTCTGGTATGGGCATCAAAAGAATTGTGTGAGATGGGGGGGGTGATGTCAGAGCTATATGAACTTGAATGTGGTGTCAGGCAGGGCGGGTTGACATCTCCCACGCTATTCAACGTGTATATGAATGACCTGATCGTCGCGCTCAGCAACTGCCATGTCGGCTGCCATATTGATGGAGTATCTGTGAATAATCTCAGTTATGCAGACGACATGGTGTTGCTGAGTGCGTCGGTATGTGGACTGAGGAGGTTGTTAAATATATGTGAAGACTATGCTCGTGATCATGGTTTGCGATATAATGTGGCAAAAAGCCAGTTAATGGTTTTTGGAGTTAGTGCAGTAAGTCCCCAGAATGTTCCGTCTGTTAGACTTAACGGGACACCTCTGAAGAGGGTGAACAAATTTAAATATTTAGACATATTTTTACGCCTGACCTAAGTGATAATGAGGATATTGAGAGAGAGCGGAGGTCGCTCTCAGTACGAGCCAACATGATAGTCCGCAGGTTTGGTAGATGTTCAAGGAGGGTAAAAGTCACACTATTTAGAGCTTATTGTACATCCCTTTACACCTGCAGTTTGTGGGCTCGTTACACAAAGAAGTGCTATAGCGACCTCCGCGTTCTCTACAATAATGCATTTAGGATTGTGGTGGGGCTGCCTCGGTTCTGCAGCGCCTCGGGCATGTTCGCTGAGGAGCGCACCGCCTGTTTTTACGCAACTATGCGCAGGCGGAGCATCTCTCTGGTGCGCAGAGTACGGGCCAGCTCCAACGCAGTCCTGGCGATGATTGCTGACAGGCTGGACTGCCCTTATATGTTGCATTGTTGCAGCAGGCATGTTCAGGCGAGGCCGTTTAGCAGGCGTTATTAATCTTAGGCGTTATTAATCTTGGGAGTGTGTTTTTGTATGTTTAGAATATGGTAATTTTATAATTTTTATTTTAATGCTATCCTATTTTGATTTTATTTTTTGACATTTATTATGAATTTTATTATTATTTTATTCTATTATATTATTAGTGTGAATTGTCTTGTAAAATGTGTTCTATGGGCCTAGTTACCCGAAATAAATGAATTATTATATTATATTATATTTTCTTTGCTCATGTTTCATGTTTATTATTATATTATGTATATATTTATATATATTACTATAATATACTTTATGTATGTAAATGGTATACCACAGACTACCTACAGTATTTGTCTGTCCTTTCCCTTTTTAATCCATCCAAAGGTTGTCTTTAAAAGATCGCTTTTAGCGATAAGACCGCCCATTGTGTCACCCTTTGTACAGTTTCTAGATACATATGTCTGTAATTTATATGGTGAACATAATAAAGAGTATTCTATTCTATTTTTTACCTGCTCCAAGCCCGATATACGGGTGCATGTAAGCCCTGCCAGTGCTGCATGAAAGGCCGGTCCAACCTGTTGTCAACAACGGTAAGGTTGCCGCTGCCCCGCACTCTACTAGCTATCGACGTTGCCCTCTTTCGCATGCTGCTTTTATGGGCTATCACGTGCGTGTACAATTTTAATGCACATACCATAAAGACACGATTCTTCTTTTTCTTCGTCGTGCACTCAATGCTGAGGGCATTGTGAAGAAGAAGATTCATGAGATTCATGTGTGAATTAACAAACTCATCAATCTGTCAACAGGCATCCCCATTCACAGGCTGGACATGCTAGGGCTTAGGCGTTTTGGATTTTAAAGCTTATATTGGAAGTGCACCCTCTTGCAACGCTTCGACAAGCTTTTAATAACACTTGTCAAAAAAAAATTCGTATACAGGTTGAAATTGAAAACATGCGACAAGCCGAAATGGGAGATTGTACTTGTACGGTGGTTACCTTACACCTTGTTTGATAATGTTATAAGTACCGCGCCGCGACCCAGGTTAGGGAATTTGATTAAGTAAAACGATGTTTACTGTTACACGGATTTATTGGTACTAAATTGACAAATGGAACGCGATGCACCGCATCGTGAGTTCAGCGTCAGCATTATTGCTAAACAATACAAAGTGTACGGGTTTGCTCGTACATACTCCCTACAGGAGAAATTAACAAGATACAAAATAAATGTTATCACATCAATGATCAAAATATTTGAAAACAATGTTTCTAGAAAATACAAAAAATAATAAATGTTATACAAAAATAATGTTGAAACAATATAATGCTAAAAGACTTAATAAATTAACGATAAAGTAAGTATTGTCTCTAGTCGCATCATTACACTTAACGAACGCAAATAGGTGACGTAGATTTATTCACTCGCGCACTATTGAGATTAGAAACACTGCTCTGATTGTTGTCATTTAACTCACTAACACTGTGGTAAAACACTCGGTCACCGAGAATCACGCACGGGTTGTCGATGTTGTTGCGAAGAGGTGCAGGCGCACCCTGTGCTTGTGCTGGTGTCGGCGCCGGCGCTGGTGCGGCCGGCACGTTCCAGGCGCGCACGCGGTGCCACACGTACACCAGTCCCGCTATTCCCACGATGCCGACGATGATGTATATCAGCGTGTAGTGGTGTATATCATGAACAGAAATGCCTTCAGCTATTGCAGCGTTATCTTTCAAGATCTTAATTTGCTGGCCAAGTTCTGCTAAATCCATTTGATTCTGGTCAGTTTCCGACTCATTCATGGATATCATATGCGGGATCGTAATGTTGATAATATGATTTATTGGCGGTATCAGTGGAGTGTAAACATCAGGTTTAATGTTCAGTTGGCTAGAGTGTTGTCTGTGTGCAATCAAAGTAAATGCTTGCGTTTTAATAATACACCCATTGTCTATAGCAACAAGGCCCGCGCCGGTCAGCTGATGACTGGCAACTTGATCCTCGCACATAATAATAATAATAATAATAAATATCTCGAATATCTCGACTTAGCACACGAGGTTGTTGACATGTGGAATGTGAGCTCGGCTGTCATTGTGCCGATTGTCGTATCAGCCAATGGGCTGATGGCCGAAAGCCTCGATCAACATCTATCGAGGCTCTCGTTAGGCGGTTGGATCAAGGGCCTGATTCAGAAGGCAGTACTCCTTGATACGGCTCGTATTGTGAGGAGGTTCCTGTCTCTGGAGGCCTAACCACCGGTAGCTTGGACCCTGCTCCCGACACCGGCGGATATCTATTTTTTTATATTTTTAAATGTTTTTTATACTTATTTTTTATATTTTAAGAAATATTTAAAAATGTAATAAAGTAAGTTAGCTAAATAAATGAACGGAATAATAATAATAAGATTTATTGTTCAACTAGGACTAGATGACATGCTAATATAATATAAAGCACAAGCACAAAGTTTCTTAATCTAGTTAGTGGGTGCCGTACTGCTCTCCTAGATAGGTTACAGAATAACCTGTGTTTAGGAGAAACAGTTCCGATCCCCGTCATAAATGGTTGACTTATAAGCACGTGTTAAATATATATTATAAATCATTACAGAAAGCTACTAAACGATATTATATTATTAAAATTAGGTTATTAAACAAAACAAGAATAACTAGAATTTAAAAATAGCAATTTCTGAAAACACAAATTTATAAATGAAAGAAAAAAAAAAAGAAAGTATAAATAAAAAATTGTTCAGTAATTTGGTGTGGTGTGTATACTGTTAGTGTGGTGAGTGTTTTGCTAATTTATGTAGTGTGTGATGCATGTATGTGTTTGAGTAATCACTTTTTTAGGAATTCTTCTGTTTCGTCATAGTTAAGGTTTAAAAGGAAGGTGCGAACAGTATTTTTGCAGTTAAAGTTTGTTAAGCCATAAATCGGAATTTTTGCGTTAATTTTATTGTAGAGTGATGGGCCAAGATAGAGAGCAAACTTTTTTATAAAAGCTGTGCGTGTAGGTGGAATTGTGCAGATTAGGTCTTTGCGGCGCTTAGAGATTTTTTTGAATGGTGTTCGACGATGTTGCAGAAGGATTATATGTAAAATATATTGTTGCCTTACATTAAGTACGCTACATGATTGATATAGTTCGATAGTTGGGGAGAGTACCTATCGGTCTGAACGTAGCCACTTTTAGAATAGCTCTGTGTGCGACCTCCAGAGGCTTAAGTATAGTTTTAGCAGCACCACCCCAGCATGATATACAATAGATTAGGATGGACTGACAAAGAGCAAAGTAAACGTTTCGGATGATAAACGGGTTGGCTACATGGCGCAGGGTTTAAAAAATGTAAATTAACTTTCGTATGCGACCAGTGAGGGTGTTAATATGGGATTTGAAGTTAAGGTTTTTGTCCAGAACTATACCAAGATATCTCACCTGCTCTACTGGGGTTAAGGTGGGACATTGACAATTAAGTTGATTTTGAGTGGGACAAGAATGAGCTTTTATAGAGATTGGGATTTTAGGCTGGAAAGTATTGGTCTATGAAAAGGTGATGAAGTTAGTTTTGTTGGCATTGAGAGTAAGGGTATGAGAGGAAAGCCACTTCAAGGCGGAATTAAAGCCGTCTTGTGCAGTAACTTGGAGATCCGACCAAGAATTTGCGGTGAAAGTGATGGCAGTATCGTCTGCAAAAGAAACTATTGTGGCATTTGGAATTGGAAGATTGCAAAGGTCGTTGATGAACACAAGAAAGAGTGTAGGTCCCAAAATGCTACCCTGTGGTACACCATACTGAATGGGTAGCTCTTCACTCTTGTAATCATCTATAGTGACAAATTGTGTGCGGTCAGTAAGATAACTCTTGAAGAGATCAAGTGAAGACCCTCTGACACCTAAACTTTCAAGCTTGAGTAGAAGATTGGAGACGGGAACGGTGTCAAATGCTTTTGCAAGATCTAAGAATATAGTGAGAACCTTCTTGTTAGTATTTAAGTTCTGTACTATATTACCAATTAACATATGGACTGCTTCACAAGTGGATTTGTTCCTGCGAAAGCCAAACTGCTGGGGAGATAACAGTTTGAAATGCTCGAGGTATAGGACTAATCGCTTGTTTAAGAGGCGTTCAAGTACCTTCGAAAGTGCACTAAGAACAGCTATTGGGCGATAGTTGTTTGGTAATGTTCCGTCACCACCCTTGAAGATAGGATGAATAATTGCTCTTTTAAAAGAAGATGGGAAAATAGCTGAATGAAAGCAAAGGTTGAAAACGTGGCATAGTATAGGTGCAAGGGTCCGTGCGTATCTTCTTAGGAAGGTTTGGGATATGCCATCCCAACCAGTAGCAGCATTAACCCTTAGCTGGTTAATGGTGCTTATAACTTCGTCAGGATCTGTCTGTTCTAAAACGAACGATTTATTGAACTTTGTAGTTTGAGGGGGAGTTGATAGGATTTGTGTGGTCTTTATATTTTCTGCGAGTTTTTTCCCTATGTTGACAAAGAATTCGTTTACATCATTGCAAGACTGTCTGGGCGAGTGAGAGTGAGTTAACAGTTGGTTGGAGGGGTTCCTCTTTTTCTGTGATTTGGTGATGGTTTTTATAGAGTCCCATAGTTTTTTAGGGTTGTGGACTGCCTTATTTAGTTCTTCGGAATCAAATTTCCTTTTTATTTTTTTCAAAAGTGTTGTACAAAAATTTCTGTATCGCTTGTAGTGACACAGTACCTGTCACACAATTACCACCGAGCCAGTTACCACTTACCACCGAACCAGTTACCACATACCACCGTACCAGTTACCACATACCACCGAGCCAGTTACCACATACCACCGAGCCAGTTACCACATACCACCGAACCAGTTACCGTACCACGTTTTGACAGTCTCCAAGAAACAGTGAAGCAATCAATCATCTTGAAAAAGACGAGTACGTTTAAGCACACTTGATAAAGAAATAAGAATGCAAACACCGATGCGGCACGAGCGTCATCACAACGCCGCGCCGCACACGTTCGCCGGTTCGCTTCGAAAGAAGCGGTTTGTAAGCGCATGCAGAGCAAGCAGAAGCACCAGCACCCTTCAGGACCTCGGAGCAGATGGACACACGACGCTGACGACACACGCGTCCCGCGGATCGGCAGGCAGTCTTCACTCGACGACGGCACCTGGGGGAAAAGGACCGCGCGCCGCGCGCGACCCATATTTATAACCTCACGGCGATTAGTGCCGCGTGCAAAACAGCGCCCCGCGCCCCGCACTCGGCTCGCCCTACGGCGCGTCGCTATTGGTCAACATAAATTTAAACAGTAAAACGCGAGGCATAAGAGTACCATTGTTATTGTATTTAAGTAGGGTGTTTTAGAAAATAAAATCAGTTTTTTTACAATTCTCAGCCTGCGAAGTTATTATTATCAAGTACCTACTTACCTATCGTCACTGTGCCCTACACTAAATTGGTGACCCGCGAAACCGAACACGATCCTGAAGCCGAAGCCCGAGTTCCTGCAACATCGGACTCCTGCAAGATCCCAGTAGAATCTCTGAAGAACCATCACCATGCAGGCCGACGAGTTTAGCGATGCTCAGGGCACGACCGCAATAAAAAGCGACGTGGCAACAGTCTCACTTCCGGCTCGACTACCACAATTTTGGCGCCAAAACCCCCGCCTGTGGTTCGCGCAATTTGAAGCCGCCGTTGCTGCCAGCAAGATAGGTGAGGAGCAGAAGTTCAACCTCGTCGTTCCGCTACTCGGCAACAGCGACCTGGAACAAATCGGAGACATCATTCTACATCCTCCGACCACCGGCAAGTACAGCACGCTCAAAGACAGACTCATCTCAACGTACCAAGAGTCAGACCACCGGCAGTTACAGAAGCTGCTCAGCGGCCTCGAACTCGGCGATAATAAGCCGAGCCAGCTGCTGCGTAAAATGCGAGACCTCAGTGGCAAGCTCCTTTCTGATGAAGCGCTGAAAGTTATGTGGCTCAACCAGCTGCCCGCTCAAGTTCGCGCCGTACTCTCCATCAACACCGAGTCATCGCTCGAAGTCCTAGCTGCGATGGCAGACAAAATGATGGAACATTTTGAACCCGCTACAGTCGCCGCAGTCTCCACAGCAAACCCTTCGTCAACAAGTCCAGCAGTCAACGAGGTACAGATAAACGCAATAACAAGCCTACAAATCAGCATGCTTACGAAACAAATAGAGAAATTGTCACTCGAAGTCGCCGAACTCCGCAACCATCAACATTCGTCGTATCGTCGTTCCCGCCAAAACTCCGCATTTCGTAGCCGCTCACGCTCACATTCAAGACAGCGGCAGCATACTGACAACGCCCGCAAGCCCGGCGATCCCGACTGGCTGTGCCGGTACCACTACCGATTCGACAATGGGGCACGAAAATGTGAATCACCGTGTTCCTTTGCAGCAAAGCGGGAAAACTAGAAAGTACATCGATTTTGGCGGGCGTCGATGTAAACCAAACAAGCCGCCGCCTATGTGTGATCGACATCAACAATAGGGAAAAATTTCTTGTCGACACGGGAGCCGACATATCGGTTTTAGCCGCTCGAAACCAGAAATATTCGAAAACGGCGGGAAATGCGAGTTACAAACATTTCGCGGCAAACGGAACAGAGATTCGTACCTACGGAGAGCGCACACTCGAGCTCAACCTAGGCTTACGAAGAAGTTTTAAATGGACTTTCGTCGTCGCCAATGTGAAGACTTCGTTACTGGGTGCCGACTTCCTAGTACATCATAAACTGTTAGTCGACTTGCACCAAAGAAAACTCGTCGACCGCGTAACCGAGCTCAGCGTAAATGCCATCAAAATAAACAGCAAAGAAGAATCAGTCTACATTATCAATCGCGACCACACTCATCATGACCTGCTGAAGAAATATCCAGATGTACTTCGACCAATGACATTCCGATTTGTAAGTGGTGAGAGATGGAATAATGTTATTGAGTGCAGTAAGGAATGAACAAATGTTGTCGTTTGAGGGGGAGCGGTAAATACAAAGTATAGCCACTTCTGAATTTATCTTCACAAGTAAGCACGAGGCTGATTCAAGAAAGTCGGGCTCTTCACAAGTGGTTATCATATCTGACTTAGCATAGACAACTACCCCGTCGCTCTGATTAAGGTGTTTGGTTGTTTTGTATGTGGTATAATTATGTAGAGTGGGAATGCACGAGTTACTTGAGCATGGTAGCCAGCATTCTGTTAGGACCAGAAGATCACAGTCAATATTCATACGGTGAATTAGGGTTTGGAGGTTTAAGTATCGAATTAGACATAGTTGTATGAAAATAAGGGTATTAGAGTGTAATATATAAGGTTATAGGATTGAGGCAGTGAGAACATAGGGACGGTTACTATGAGTGAATGTGAGCATTGTGTAGTGTTATAGTGTTTAAACCTTTTGCTAGGAAAAAGTTTTACTGAATGAAAATTGTATAAAGGGTTTCTGGTGGAGTTTAGTGTGCAGTAGTTTACAAAAACTAGCCTAATTAATATGGCAGATAAAGTAATAACAAAATTAAAAGTAGTTGCAGAAATAACCGTTAATAGAAAAATTACATTTCTGAAAGGATGACCTAGTCATACATTGTCAGGTGCAGTCGGTTCAGACATCTTTTGGATTTGTAATTCACTTTTAATAACAATAGAGGGACTGTCAGGATTCTTCTTCATCAGAATGCGCCCGTCCGCGGTCCAGCAAAACATGTATTGGTTCATCTTGGCATAGTTACGGGCCAGGTAAAAGATTCGTTTTGAGTTGGGAGTTAATTGTTCCGCAGCGTAAGTTGGCGTTTTTGGAGCTTCTATACCCAGATGCGTTGAGTTCAACTTGTTGTTTGGATTTATTTTGTTGTAGTCCTTAACAGCTGACAAAAAGTTGGTTTTAGTCAGCGTGTTCGTAAATTCGACTGTTAGGGTAGAATTTGGAGTTTCTTTTTTTGAAGGCTGTCGTGATACATCGCGTATGTCGGACACTTGTAATTTTATTTCGAGTTGTTTTGAAAGTTCCAGTAAGGCGTCATAAAGCATCTTTTTAGTTTCTTTCGCTCTCTTGGGTACGTTGCGAAGCTCGATGCAAGTTTTTACAAGGGCACGATCGAAGGACTCCGCCTTTTCTTCCAGTGCAGTTACTATGGAGTTACGTTCTATTTCCAGGCTTGCAATCTTTACCTCAAGTGAGGTTAACTGTTCAGAAAAAGAGTTCACAGCTTTTTCCATTTCCGTAAAAGTCTCCTCTATCTTAGTGTTTGAGGTTTTTATTTCGATTATATAGCTTTCTAGTTTGTCCAAACGGGTATTTTGTGAGGTAGTCATGTTTTGTATCATATCTCTTATTTCGTTCATATTATACGTAAAGAGCATTGATCGCAACAAAAATAAATGTAGTTGTTAATTGAGTTACTTTCAAACCAGTTGTTTTTGCAGGGAGAGACCCTTGTCTCACACTCAAACTCTTCGGTCTGACAGAAATCTTTATCTCCATTTAGATGATAAATAGGTCTCTGAATATGACACAGATATGCATCTGATATAAGACATGATGTTAATGTTTTCTCTGTCATGGTTAAGTAGGTATCCTTCTTCAAGTTTATGGCCACATAATCTGATATTGGTTGGATGCTAACCATGTCAGTTCCTTTGACTTGAGGTATGGAAAATATTTTGAATATCTCAAAAGTGTCTCTACTGATAAGAGGAAGTCTGATTTCAAAGATGAGGTATTCTTCCAGCATTCTGGCTTTTACTTTTATTCTGGCTTTTTATATTTTCCTTAAATCCACTTACACATTGTCTACAGGCAATGTCACGTCCTTTGGGAGCTGACTAGCGATGGTGCTCAGTTGATCTTGCAATTGAACGGGAGTCAAAAGGTGTGGATTAAACTGACCGTGATAGATGTCAGTGATAGTATCCAGCAAGGTGCCTTGTAATGACTTCAAGTTATGTAGCATGTTGCTCCCTATAATAGCTCCGACAGTCAGCTCGTTTACAATAGACATGTTTTGTGTATCAGATTGAATTTGGTTTAGCGCCTTTTCGATGGAAAATATATGTTGGGAAACCATTTTATGTTGTCTGTTCATGGTTTGCTCTGTTCGTTTGAGTAGATTATATTCAACCTCTATAATCGATGTTTGGTTTTTCCAGTAAGAGGCAATATGACGTTGGTTATCGCGTAGTAACGTTATGTCCTTGCGATATTGTTCGGCGAATCTCGCATCTAATACTCCGAAGAGGCAAGATATCCGACACCGTCGATAAGACCGCGTCGCTGTCTAGCGCGCTGCTCGTTCGAGTGCTGACCGAGCAACATCTGGTATAGTATTCAAGTTCACCGAAGCCTTGAACCAGCTGTAATAATATGATATCACAGTTCATAATATTACGTATTGTTTTACATGATTGTTCCTAGGGACTTCGTGTATTTGTTGAGAGCTGTTATGCCTTCCCAATATGGTTGCATATCGTAGTAGATGATGAGCTTCCACTCGTCCCTTACAATTTGCATGTTAGATAATTTATCGAAATAAAGACTCTGATTAGGTCTAAATCTTGTTGATTGGAAATCGCAATGTCCCCCTGTTACGATTGTCAAAAAAATAAAAAAGACGTAAATAATGTAGTTATGCTAACTCTCTTCGATTTTCTTTGAGGTTTTGTTTCTTCGCTGTTTGTTTTCAACTCTTCCTGGACGTTTTCAGACGAGTCTGATTGATTTTGGTTTATAGGTAACCTTGATATTTTGGTAATTGGTCTTTTAAGAATTCCGTTCTTGGTTTTTAAGCTGACAACGCGAACGAATCCATCTGCTCCGGGATGTAGATCGACGACCCTACCCATAGACCATTTTCCAGGAGGTAAATTGTCATCGTGCAAAACGACTACGTCGTTTAGGTTTATGTTTTCACAAGACTTTCGCCATTTGCTTCTTGTTGTTAGTTGTGTTAGATACTCAAAGCGCCATCTTTTCCAGATGTCAGCGAAAATTCTCTGAGTTAACTGCCACCGAGTCCTTAAGTCTCTTTCTGTTTCAACTAGGGTAAGTGCTGAACCGCCAGTCAAAAAGTGAGATGGAGTTACGTAGTCCAAGTCCTCCGGATCTTCGGTGAGAGGACATAAAGGCCTAGAATTGAGACATGCTTCGATTTGCGTGAGGGCTGTTGACAATTCTTCGAAAGTCAATTTTTGCTCTCCGACAACTCTTCTGAAGTGATGTTTAAAACTTTTGACTGCGGGTGCATTAAAATGCCACTTGATTTCCATATCTGTCAGTTCAGCCAAAAGTTCGTTGTTAAATATTTGTAGCAGTTCCTGGTATTCTTGTTGGATTTGTTTGTTGGCTCCGACGAAGTTTCGTCCATTGTCACTATAAATGTGACTCGGAGTACCTCTACGTGCTGCCATTCTCCTTAAAGCTGCGATGAACGACGATGTGCTTAGATTGGAAACTAGCTCTAGATGTACTGCTTTTGTAGACATGCAGACGAAAACAGCCACATATCCTTTAGTGGTTTTTATGCCACGGCCCTTGTTGGCTTTAAGGAGTAGGTGCCCAGTAAAATCTATTCCAGTGTGTTCAAATGGACGGGAGGGATTGCTCCTCGCTGCAGGTAAGTCACCCATGATTTGGTTATGCTTGTTAGGACTTAGCTTTTTACATTTAACGCATAGACGTATTTGCTTTTTCGTTGCTTCATTTCCGCCTACAATCCAATACCATTTGTAGCCAAGATGGCCCTTGCCACCATAAAGGATGTTGAATCAATTGCGACATCGATAAGCCTCTACTTGCGCAGTCTGCAGGATTTTCGGCAGACTTGACATATCGCCAGCAGGTAGAAGGCATGATTTCCGTTATAAATCGTGTCCTGTTAGAAACAAAGGTTTGCCAACGGCCTGGATCTCCTTGCAGCCACCCCAGTACTGCTGTGGAGTCAATTCAGCCATAAATATCAATCTTATAGTCAGTTAAAGAAGCCTTGACCTTAGCCATGAGTTTAGCTAATAGATGAGCGCCGCTAAGCTCTAATCGTGGCAACGATATGTTTTTGTTAGCCGGGATTATTCTTGATTTTCCGGCCATCACTATAATGATTGTCTGTTCGTTATAAACTTTACAGGAAATAACGCAGGCGTATGCCTTTGTTGACGAGTCGCAGAAACCATGTAACTCGACTCTTTGCTCGGGTTTTGTGCCCAACCATCTTGGTATTTGAACCTGACTTATTTGATCGATGTCCGCCTTAAGTTTATTCCATTCTTCAAAAATATCTTCAGGTATCTGCTCATCCCACTGAATTTGTGAAGTCCGAATTCGTTGAAATAAAATTTTGAGTTTTGTTGTTGTAGGTGTGAGCCACCCCAAGGGGTCAAAGAACTTGGAGATATCGGATAACACGGATCGTTTTGTAGCTTTGTTGACTGTCGAATAAATTTTTGGCTCGAACGTAAAATTATCCTTGACAGGGTTCCAGTGAAGTCCTAATGTTTTAGTAGACTCCGGCTGTCGAAAACTTTTGCTTTGTTGTTGGCATGGGATTTCATCGTGCAGTAAATGCGGATCATTAGAAACCCATTTTCTTAGATTGAATCCCCCGCGTTTCAGGAGTTCAATTAAATCTTGTTGAAGTTGGCGTGCCGCTGATACGCTGTGAGTACCATGGAGAAGGTCATCCATGTAGAATGACTCCTCGAGGACTTTAGATGCTTCTTGATATTCGGAGCGTTCATCGTTCGCCAGCTGTTTCAGCGTCATCATTGCGAGGAAAGGAGCCGCTTTAGTCCCGTATGTGACTGTGGTCAGCTGAAATTCTTGTAGTTTATCTCTGGGACTATCTCTCCATACGATTTTTTGCAGGCTCTGATCTTCATTATGGACCAAAATTTGGCGGAACATCTTTTCGATGTCTGCGGTGAAGGCAAATTGATACTGCCTCCACTTAAGTATTAATGACTGAAGGTCCTGTTGTAGATTTGGGCCCTTGTGCATCAGATCGTTTAAACTTTGGCCACTTGATGTCTTCGATGAGGCGTTAAAAACAACTCGGAGTGAAGTAGTTGTAGAATCGTCACGTAGTACACAGTGATGGGGCAAGTAACATTCGAGTTTTGTGTTACAAATAGCTGGTTTCATATGTCCTAACGCTAGGTACTCGTGTATGAATGTTTTATATTCTTTTGCGATGTTTTCATTTTTAATTAGTTTACGTTCCAAATGACCAAATTGTGCTGTGGCCTTTGATTTCGAGTAGCCCAATTGTTCATGCAAATTTGTTTTCAGAGGGAGCCTTACTATATATCTCCCATCTAGCCATCTCTTTGTTATTGAGCTGTAAAATTGCATACACTCTTGATCATCTGATGAAAGCGAAGTGGACTCTGCAATTTCCTCCGTTTCACAAAATTTTTGCAATTGGTCAATATAAACTGTACGACATTGCATTGCAGTGTGTTTACGTTGCCGCACAGGATCCACCCAAGCCGAGTCTGTTGAGCAATGGGTGTTGTTTGTTCAAGTCTGCAGATTCCCTCCATAATAATGTTGGAATATATGTCCGCGCCAAATAAAATATCTACCGGACGACTGACGTAAAAGTCGGGATCTGCAAGTTCTATGTTTTCTAAGTAAGACCAAGTGGGCTTTGCAAAGATATAAGTTGGCAGATTTTTTGTTAAACTTTTCATGATGAAAACGTCAGTATTAAAAGAATAAGACTCTCTTCTTGATGAGCAGTTTATGTTGATAACTCCCTTGCAGGCATTATCCCTGGCTCCTATACCGGTTATTACGCCCTTGCATCGTTGACGGGGAAGTCCCAATTGTTGCGCCGCATTTTCGGTGATGAGTGAAGTTTGGGAGCCCTGATCAATCAAAGCTCGCATGTTAAGATAAGATCCATCACATTTTTGGACCTTAATCACGGCTGTGGACAATAATGTTTCCGGTACATCACGTTGTTGAGCCACGTGAGTCGTAAGTTGCTGATTTTGCTCAGGCAAAGTACGTGCATTTCCAGCTTTAGGTATTGCTTGGTTTGGTGATGTGTTTGAGGATTGCGCAAACGCATCGTAAAGTATTGTATTATGACTTCCGTCGCACTCATGACACCGTTTTGTTGAAATGCATTCCTTGCCTTTATGGCTAAAAAGACAATTTTCGCATAGCTTGTTGTCAATACCCAATGGCCATTAAACGTAGGCACTTCCATCTTTGGTATAGACTGTTCTCGGTGTGATACAGACCACAATTTGCTATTCAGAGACTTCTTCATATTGTTGTACGTCATTTCATACGAGGTAAACTTGTCCTCATACGAATCATCTTGCCCGTCGAGTTCCCCTTCCAACTCCCAGTGAAGCATGTCAATGGCCGACCACCTCGTTTCCAATGTTTTCAACGTATCTTGAAACTCCCATTTCTCAGTTATGGCATCGACGTTTATATTCGCCACCGTTCTATAGAAAGCCTTAAAGTTAATAGTCTGCTTCTTCAGTAACTCATCTAACTTGCTGTTGGTGCCCTGAGACTTGAATTTCGGCGTTTCAAGAAAGGTCGTAGCCTCGCTCTCCTCTGGATTCCTGTTCCTAAGGGTCCCGTCCACGCCGGCCCTGGATGTGCCAGCTAACGGTGTTGCGGGTCTTAAAATAGATGGAGGTCCTGCACCTTTAATAGATTCACGCGTCGAAAGATAGAAAGCATGAGTTTGTTGATAATGATTCAATGCAAAATACTCAATCGATTTGTTGCTAAAGGGATTCAACTGTTCATGATTAGATTAAAACTCCTGCCAGTAGGAGTCTAAAGTTTCCAATCTACGTTTGATGTAGTCAGGAGTTTTGCGTTCCTGACCATCCTTCTTAAAGTTTGACAATAGTTGGTCCATGGCCACCATGATTTGGTTCTGGTTGGCCAGAAGATCCTCCATTGTTTGGCTCATATTGTTAGGTCAAGCAAAAAAAGGAAAGATCTTACTTTGATTCTGTTGACTGGTGGGTATGTTGATTGCGCTCAAGACTGCTGTTTACTCCCTGAACTGCAACTCCACCGCTGTTGATATGGAACCACTCACACGAACTGACACAAAGTCCACTGATTGCTCGCGTTAATGATCCGACTCGAAGGACCATAAAGATGTACGGTGGTTACCTTACACCTTGTTTGTTATTGTTATGAGTACCGCGCCGCGACCCAGGTTAGGGAATTTGATTAAGTAAAACGATGTTTACTGTTAGACGGATTTATTGGTACTAAATTGACAAATGGAACGCGATGCACCGCATCGTGAGTTCAGCGTCAGCATTATTGCTAAACAATACAAAGTGTACGGGTTTGCTCGTACAGTACTCATCATTAGCAACAACTTTTACTAAGGGACCAAAGCTGTAATCGCGAAAAAAAATCAGCACATTTACATTTACATTTCAACACAGCTACATTTCAACGAGTTATGCAAACATAAATGTCGGGAACAGCTGATTTTGTTTTCGCGATTTCAGGTTTGGTCCCATAGTAAAAGTTGTTTATAATGATGAGTACAATCTCCCATTTCAATCAGGGGATCAGACCGGAATAACTCGTCGCATACCATCGCCCGCCCGCGCTTTTACTTCGTTTTCGCTAACCCTTCTTTCTGACTTAATTTCTTTTTACTCAGCTCCTAAGGGTTGTAACGTGATGTTAAATATCCTATAATCCTCCTCGAGAATTGGGAATAAAGAATGTCTAAAATCCGACAGGTACCATCAGATGTATTGATGTTGTTTCAGACTAATATTGTTAACTATTTTGTTCACCTTTTTAACACATTTTGTTTACAATTTGTATTAGGTGTAAACGATAAATGAAAACCGTAGAATACATGTTCTATACCTACCAAGGTATAGAACACTAGCTGACCCGGCAAACGTTGTTTTGCCATATAAATTATTTCTAGCTGCCCGGCGCTACTTCGTTCGTGTGGTGTCCTATCCCTTACTCCTACCTTACTCCTACCCTACTCCTACCCTACTTCTACCATAATCCTACCCTACTCCTATAAGTAAAAAAAGATAAACAATTCGCCTGTCGCCACGGGCCGCGGAGCGCAGAAATAGTATTATATTGATTTCGCCCTAGCTTTCAAACCAAACGTCCAATTTTAATGAATTAGGGACTAAATATTATATACATAAAAAGTACTTTGTGACAAAATAGTTTATTTTGATAAGGAGTAATGACATGTGTAAAATAAATGCGTTTAAATGAAGTCCTAAAAAATTCAAGATTTTTAAATAAAAAAATGGTTGTTGTGCTTAACTCGAAATAGATAGGTATAGTTTGTCGCAGACTTTTTTGTAGATATTTTAAGGTCTTTAATTAATTAGAAAGTTTTATGGTTCTATCTTTTATGCTTTAGGCGGCGTACGCCAAATAAGGAACTTTTCTGGATGATTTTTAACCCCCGACGCAAAAACGACGGGGTGTTATTATAAGTTTGACGTGTCTGTGTGTGTGTGTGTGTGTGTGTGTGTGTGTGTGTGTGTGTCTGTCTGTGGCATCGTAGCTCCCGAACGGATGAACCGATTTTGATTTTGTTTTTTTTGTTTGAAAGGTGAATTAGTCGGGAGTGTTCTTAGCTATGTTTGATGAAAATCGGTCCAAGATGGCCGCCGCCACAAAATGGCGGAATACATATTTTTTCACAAATCCCTTAATATGGGTATCAAAAGAAAGGGCTTGAATAGTAGAATACTATACACTATAATAAATTTCAAATCCAAGATGGCCGCCACCACAAAGTGGCGATTTACATTTTTGTTTTCACAACCCCCTCAATATGGGTATCAAATGAAAGGGCTTGACTAGTACAATACTATACGCTATTACAAATTTCAAATCCAAGATGGCCGCCACCACAAAATGGCGAATTATATTCTTTTTTCACAACTCCTTCAATATAGGTATCAAATGCAAGGGCTTGACAAGTAGAATAATGTAAACTATATTGAAAGGGAATGAGGAATCTAAACTAACGAAATGAAAACTAAAAACTTCAAAATATTTTGTGGTCTGATCAATGCTCTAGAATGATGAGGAAAGTGGAGTGATGACTGGTACCTACGACCACTGAGTTTGACTATTTTTATTACGAATGGAACAATCCCACTTAAAAAGCGTAGGTATTTCTACATCAGATAGTGTCGCAGTCCCATTTTATAAACTAGATCTGAAATACCTAAGATATCTAACGCTATGAAATACTTGTACGAAAGTTGAATAACTAAAGGAAGAACTAGGAAAAGGATATAATAAACAAAAAAATCTGTTTAGTCTTAAAAATTATTCTGCAACTATAGATAAATAATTATTTTTTGACGGATAAAAAACCTGATTAAACACCAAATTACCTGAATCTTAAAACGCAAGAAAATAAAATAAATGAAATACAAATATTAAGGACTCCCTACAAAAAGCATGAAATAAAAAATTTAATTAAAAATTTAAAAAACCCCCGACACAAAAAAATAATAAAATTAAATGTAAGTAATTGGAAAAGGATCAAATAATTTAAAAACCCCCAACTTGAAGAATCTATGTAACGAGACTAAAACAGATAAATTCATATGGAAGTCGGGGGACCGTTCTGTGGAACACCTTTTACGCTAAGAGGTCCCCCGACTGCCATATGAATTTATCTGTTTTAGTCTCGTTACCTAAATTCTTTAAGTTGGGGGTTTTTAAATTATTTGATCCTTTTCTAATTACTTACATTTAATTTTATTTTATTTTTTTGTGTCGGGGGTTTTTTAAATTTTTAATTTAATTTTTTTTACACCTTGGGTCCGAAAAACCCAAATATCTTACGGACCCCCATTTTTTTATAAAATACAATATAGCCTATGTTACTTGCAGATAATGTATGTTTCTAATGGTGAAAGAAAGAACACCGGCGAACTCCCAAACAAATTTTTGTTGACATTTTTTTTTGCGTCTGCCTATGAAAAATATCTAAAAGTATAGAGTTTAAATTTCTGAACAGTTTTGTCTTCAGTTATACTTTTATAGGAAGTCAGGAATTAAAGATATTTCAGTTTGAAGTTTTAGAGGTTATGTCTTGTCAACAACAGACTAATCGAAAAAGAAATAAAGAAATACCTACTTGTCACTTAAAATATCATTGATAGAAATGCATTTTCAATACAAAATAATCTACGGACTACGTATTTAGGATATTAAGTCTAACCGAATTTCCGTAGGTCTGCCATATGGACATGGCCACATGAAACGTCGAGTCAAGTGTCAATGCCGGGTATCGTCGCATTTTATTGACACATATGTTGCAGTTGACGCACATGATGCATGTAGGCGCTACACAGCTACCCATCGTGATAAACAAATCGTTGCACACACAACAAACACATACCTAATAGTGTTCACAGTACATGTCATTGTCAATATGCCGTTGACAATTGAAATGTCATGTTTTTTTTTTGGGATGTTGCCATACTCGAATTTTACTACGATGTCATTTGTATGTATTAAAAACTATGACAGCTATAATCTTAGCACAAACAATCTTGTTTATTTTAACATTTGTACTCTGATGCAGACATGTATTTCCTAAGAATATGAATGCATTATGTAAAGCCAAGCATTTTATGCAACTTGACTAAGATTTATATTACATTGCAACATGGAAAGTATGGCTTATCCAAAACTAGTCAATTAGGCTCTCAATTATGAAGATTTTTTTTCCAGACTTTGATAGGCCTTATGATTGATTTGATAAAACTTAGTAAATTATTTCGTCGGTATCTATTACGGTGACATTCGTAGACGCTTAATAATTTGATCAACAATTTCCTCGCCGGTGTTCTTTAAAATCAGTCCAGTAGTTTTTGAGTTTATCCATTACAAACAAACAAACGAAAATACAAATTTTTTCCCTTTATAATATTAGTGTAGATGTCAAGTTTACACAAACAACATTTTTAATGATATTAATTTATACGTCGGACATAATGAAAACACCAATATTAACATACAATAAAAAACTGTTTATATATAGGCCTAATTGTTGCAGAACTGCACATAATACTGCGGCATTGTCCGTTTGAAGTGTGCCGTTTGATACATCCCTACATAAGGTGAGCTTTTGCAAATTAAAATTACTTAAAATATATCTTAGTTTACATTATAAGTTCGGGGATGGTATAAGAAAGTTTTCTTTAATATTGCGTGGTGTCTGTGTGTCAAACTCAAAAGTGTGCGCTGTCTACGTTTTTCGGCAGTACTTTAATCTCAATGAGAATTTCTTAAAGTACAACGGGAAAAGTATAATTGTGAAATTAATAGGAAAATAAGGTCCAAGGTGATACTGACTTTGTAGTCCGTTGGAGGACCGACTGGACTGCCACACTGGCTAGTTCAAAACAGCAGCCTTCCGCTTCACCTGAGAAGTACAAGAGACGTAACTCTAGATGTAGAATACGGTCGATTAATTAGGGTGCAATAAAAGAGCCTCCGCGAATTACTGCGCAGCTCGTGTGAAAAAAGAGAGGAAGAAATACTAATTAAGTGCCACAGTGTGTGCACTACTTAATACAATAACCAATTAATCAATCAACTCAGCATATCGCAGTTTACTGCCTAAAAAGGCTTATCTTAAGCTGTACCAGAACACCCGGTGCTCTGCCATCCGAATCCAGTCAGCCCCGTCCATTTTTTCGGTGATTCTTATTCTATACTAATAAAAACTAATATTATACAATTCCCTTGAAAGATACAGTAACACAAACGGTTCACACGATGACGCCGACACCGCAAGAGCATGCGACCCACGAGGAGATCCATACCGCGCCGGGCATGGAGGGCGAGAGAATCGTTATCTCCGGCATGTCGGGACTCTACCCGGACTCCCACAGTATCAAGGATTTGTCTAACATTTTGTATAATAAGGTAATCCTTTTCAATAATATGTTGACTTTATACACGGTAGAATACATCATGACGAAAAATACCACGGATTCAGATCATGATTTAGAATCGAAGCGAAATTTGAAGCTGGGCTACTAGGGTATGTGGGGTATCATATGAAAGAGCGCTGTTTCACACATTTTCAAACATTTTTTTTCTTTTTTTAGGCCGCATAGTTTTCGATTTTAAATGAAAAATGTAACCGTTTTCTTAACCCTTATCTCCGAAGTATGCATAGAGAAATCTCTGAAATTATTCTATCTGATAGATGTTTATATAAAGATAACAGGAAAAATAAAACGAAGTCTCTAACACACTTTTTCAGAAATCATCAACAAAAATTATATTGTTTCCACTATCGGTCAAGAGATGGTGCTGACCTAAAACTGCAATATTCTACACCGCAGTGTTAAAATTCTCTGACGAGTATAGGCCTCGCCGATGAAAATGAAAAACATTTCACGTTTCGCAATACGAAACCCTCAGTGCGCGAGTCCGACTCGCTCTTGAGCGTTTTTTTTTTCTAACGATAAAATGTTTCAACTCTTGGGTTTCTGAATACATCGCAAGTTTTATTTCCGATATCCTGTGTATTCTCTGTTGTGCCAATATTGGAATAGGTCACCTCTAAATGTGTAAGCTTGTGTTGTGTTGCATCTCCACATGCAACACAACTGTTGTGACAAATGCGAGTGCTTCTTCTGTAGGTAGCAACTTGTAAGAGAACTGTAACTTTAAGAGACTTATTTCGTCGTTTCAGCCGATAGACGTCCACTGCTGGACATAGGCCTCCACCAATTTTGGGAGGGTTTGCCATAATCGCCACGCTTGGCAGGCGGGTTGGCGATCGCAGTATGGTATGGTGGTATTCTTTAAGTCCGGCACCACACAGACTTATTTATTCATTCTAAAAATAAAAATATCCCGTGTACTAAATTCCCCGTAGGAATTTATAGAAGTGTTAACTTTTAAGCCTCATGTTTTGAGAGGCGAGCCTATCGCCATTAACTGGAAAAATTCTGAAAGAAAACGAGAAAGTGTTAATGAGACCCTCATTAACACTTTCTCGTTTTCTTTGTCTTTTTCGTTTGTTTTTTTTTCTAACTCCAAGGAGTTAGAAATCGATTTCTGATTCTTACCAACCTTTTCTTTCTACCAACAAGACAATCAAAAGTATACCTAAAACTAATTTTAATCTATTTTTGATGCAACGCAGGTCAACCCGGTATCAGCGGCTGGGCTCCGTTTCAAGTGTAAGAATCCAGAAGTGGTGCAGCATGCGGGCTCCGTTCCTGGTCTCAGCCTGTTCGATGCACAGTTCTTCAAGGTGCACTACCGACTCTCGAACTGCATGGACCCAATGGCCCGCAAGATCTTGGAGCAGTCGTACCAGGCCATCTACGATGCTGGTTAGTTTACAACTACAATGCTAGATGGATCTTTTGGCACGTGGCCAAAATCGGAACTAACAATTTCGCAAAACAATTTCAAAAATATTTGCCAAAAACATCTTTGTAGCACTCTATCTAGCTATTAACGTGGCCTTCTGTTGGACCCTAATCTAAAATGTTCCATCGACTAGAATAGAAGAAGACCACTTTATCTCAGGTAGTACCTACCCGCGGTTTCGCTTCCGATGTCTAACCCTCAGGAAGTATATTTTTGCGAGATAAAAGTCTATGGCACTCTGTGGTCCATAAACTATCTCTTTGCATAAAATAACATCGATTCGTTTGATTTTGGCATTGATAATGGTAGTTGAAAGTGGGCGTATATACAGGGTTTATTTTTATAGACCAGCCAAATTGAAGGTTGTGGTACAGACCATCAAACTGAACAACTTTCTCTATGGGACTAATATCGTAATCGCTTAAAATTTATCAACTGTCCCATAGAAAACTACAATACCTACTCGACCTAAGCATAATATGGGACGGGTCCCCCCTATAAAGCAGAACTTTTTATGTCATAATTATAACAACGGATAGCATAATCTTCATTTCGCAGAAAATCGTTAGGCATACACTCATTTATCATACATTCAAAAATCAAGATTTTGTAAGTCAGAATCATCTTTATGCATAAATTTCATATCCTCAGTAATTAAAAACTAGAACCATCATATCGCAGAAAGTTCACAGTCAGGATCGTCTTTTGCCATACGTGAGCTCGTGCGTAGGGGTCACAGTTTTAACCTAACCTAAACTAACTATTTTTTTAAATATTTAGTTAGGGTCTAAGTTGATTTACAAACAATAATAAATAAGATGTAGTCGACGGAGCCCCGATTAGCGGGGCCCCTATATCTGTCTACAGGGTTTAAAGGAACCTAACCTAACCAAGTCGGGGTGCCCCAAGTCCCGAGATCGCTTATAGAAACCATTATTTTTATAGTTCATTCAAATACCATGGAAAAATTCACCGAACAAACAATTTTATTAAAAAATAATTCTACTGTTATCTTCATAGTATGCCAAGTGAAATTATGCCAAATAAAATTCTGCCATCTTAGAAGTATGCCATTGTAAATTCGGACATATAAACATTCAGCCAAACAATAATTTTGTTAAATCATTTTTATGCCTTAAAAATATTCATTTAAAGAAGATTATGCCAAGTGTGTTATGCCAAACAAATTTCGGAGCATCAATATTCTGCCAGATAGAAGGAACCCATATGGGACGGCTTTTTTTTTTCGGATAGGAAATCATCAAATGACTCCTCCCGCTCTGGGTGGAGAGGAAAGGAGCGTCAGACTCTTACTGACTAAAACCCACCCGTGTTCCTTCCTTAGCCCTTTATGTTTCGGGCCAGCGGAAACCCTCGATGCTGACATCTCTTTGAGGCGCAGGACGTTCAGTGTGATGGTTTGTACCACACCCTTAAATTTGGCTGGTCTTTAAAGACTAACCCTGTATATATGATGCAATTTCGGCTTTGTCCCTGGGATGGCAACCCATTTGTGTGCGCGCTTCTGGCGGAAACGTTTCTCGTTCCCGCATAGGGGCGAGTCGATGCTTCTAGAACATTAAAGAAGCTTCCTGAATAAGAAACGACACGCGCCCTTGTGTGTAAAATGAAGTGTTTTCAGTACATGTGTGTGTGTTAAAAACTAAATTATTTATTAATTCATTACATAATGGATAACTAATTACTACTCGATTAACTAATTATTGTACAACGCAGGTTGAAAAAACAATATGTACCTACCCATTAATATGTAAAGGTCTAAACCAAGAAGTCAATGTCACTATTATATACAGTTGTTTGTTGCGCCATTTCTTCTTTCCAGCTAAATCACTAGGAAGCGGTGACGTGCCATTTTGGGGGCTGTATTTGTTATATAAACGTTCAAAAAAATGTATATTCTATCATTCAAATGAAACTGGTTTTTAGCCTAATTTTAATGAAAGATTTTTAGAAAGGGACTATTTGCTTTTCCATACGCTTTTCAAATCTTCACTTTTCTTTTATTATAATAACAAACCGTGAGATGCGATTTCCTATCGGCAAAAACGAACTTCCAAACATTTTCTATTTAAATCCTTTGGGACTTCCCAAAATTCACTTGAATTTTCAAAAATCCCTTACCTACCTATTAGTTAACACTAACAAAAATTACATGGTTTTACCACCAGCGGTTTAGGTTGTGCGTTGTCAGTCAGTGAATTTATTAAGATATATTCAGGTATATATTCAATTACGTTATCCACTTCTTGGTATTGTCCATCTACAGTACTCGCACTTCCGTGTTTCGTTACAAAACATTTTGTTTCTATCCAAAATCGAAATATTTATTTTCTTAATCCCCACCCGCTTGCAAAACGAATTACCAACGACTTTTTTCCTAGGTGTAAATCCGGAAGATCTTTCCGGTAAGAAGGTCGGCGTGTATATCGGCACATGTTTCTCTGAAACTGAAAAGGCTTGCTTCTACGAAGCCTCTTCTAGAACCGGTTTCGGTATAGCTGGGTAAGTCAAGATTAATATAGTTTGTTTAACTTTATTTCCTATATTCCTTTATGGCAATTAGAGCCGATATCGAACGAATTTGTTCTATATCAGACCACGAAAGATTTGATATCAATCTTATAGCAACGTTACTGTTACAACTGTAGCTCCGTAGCAATAGCTGGAGTCAGCTCAAGCATGTAACCCCTTTTACAGCTTACAGCTTTCTAAGCAACGACTATATTATAGCTACACAGCTACTGCAGTAATAACTTCACCAAACATAAACTAACCTAAATCTATGAATTTAATATAAATCAGATGCAGTAAAACTATGTTCGCCAACCGCATTTCCTACTGGCTGAACGCGAAGGGTCCTTCGATGTCCATCGACCTGGCTTGTAGCAGTTCCACCGCGGCGCTGGAGCAGGCATACCTAGCTATATGTCGAGGCGAATGCGAAGCAGCCATCATTGGAGGCGCCTACCTGTGTCTGCACCCACAGTCAGCCGTGCACTACGGAAGGTACTATCAGGAAAAAAGTCCTTAATATACGTATTTATTAGTTACAAGCTGACCCGGCAGACGTTGTTTTGCCATATAAATTATTTCTAGCTGCTCGTTCACGTGGTGTCCTACCCCTTACCCTACCTTAACCCTAACCTACTCCTACCCTACTCCTACACTACTCCTACCCTACTCCTAACCTACTCCTACACTACTCCTAGCCTACTCCTAACCTCCTCCTACTCCTACCCTAATAATATAAGGAAAAAAAAAGATAAAAAGATATCCTATGTCCGTCTTCTGGTTTTTTAAGCTACCTCCCCACCAATTTTCAGCCAAATCGGTTCAGCCGTTCTTGAGTTATAAATAGTGTAACTAACACGACTTTCTTTTATATATATAGATATACCTTGTGCGCCGCCTAATACAAAATAAGACAAACATTCATAACACACTGTACTGTACACTGTACGATGGTCTTGCCTTACAAGGCCAGGCGAGAGGAGATAGACAATGATAATAATATCACCTTTGACTTTTGACCAGTTCTTATTATCGACTGCCTCTGACGTATCCTAACTTCTTTCTGATGGACTTCGACTTTTCGCTGTGTCGATATTACATTGTTCCTCTATCCTTCCTATAGAAGCGTCTAGTCATCTTAACTGTTACCTTATTCATGCACCTGGCTACCCCCTACAACCCTGCAGCTTTTTCTACTTGGAAATAGAAAAAACCGATTTATTCCGGTCTATACCTACGTCATCAAGTCCTGCAATAGTATTAAACCTGTCCCAAAATTGTTTCAAACACATTTATACTCAAACACTCCATACATTTCTGCTACTTATTAATGTAGAAAAGGGGATTCAATAATAATTAACTCTGGTTACAGGCTCTTGAACCTTAGTCAGGATGGTAAGACTAAATCATTCGATGAGCATGCTGATGGATGTGCTAAATCTGAAGCTATCAACGTTTTGTTCCTGCAAAAAGCGAAAAACGCTTTAAGGTAGTTATACGAGTACTTTGAAGTTTATTTGGATCATATACGGTTTATTTTTAGTCATACGTTATATAACAATTTTCAGGATCTATGCCGACGTATTGCACGCTAAAACAGAGTTTACGTCTATATTGCCTGGAGAAACGGGCCCTCAATTTGGATTCCTCAGAGACTTCAGTAAAACAGTCAGTTTTATTAAGAACTTCTACGACGAAGCAGGAATCCCGGCTCAAGCCATCGAATATGTAGAAGCTTGTGGCTGTGGTAAGTACTTACGTAAAAATTAAATAACAACAAAATTGATACTTCTGGATCACACACTATTGTGTCAAAGTGGTAAAAGGAAAGTTATAATGAACATCAAAGAATAATGTTAGGGCAGCTGGATTTAATCCAGCCGCTTCCTAACGTGCATTCAAAAGAACGCATTTAAATGATTTTAGATAAATTGAAAAACAGACCAAAAGATAAACCCAATTAATGAATTCGACAGCTGTACCAGAGGCTGATAAGATGGAGTTGAAAGCTATAGAGGAGGTGTTCTGTGATGATAAACGAGATCCTCTCCTGGTGGGCAGTGTTATGTCGAACATTGGTTACAATGAAGCTGCGACTGGTGTCACTGCTATTACAAAGGTAAGCCTCGCTACGGAAGAATACATTATTCTTGGGCAACAAGATCTTAAACGAGACTGACACCTTTGCGTTTAGAATTCAAGTATTCTGAAACACTTTAGAATGTAGTAAATTAGATTAGGTTTAAATAAACACTGTTTTTTTATTACACCGTTACAGATAATGCCATCCACGAAGACGCGCCCCACTCTTCTTCCTAATCGATAGTGTTTTGGTTTTGTCGATACACACTAATTACTCATTAGTGGGTAATTAGTGTGTGTCGACAAAACCAAAACACTAGCGGAATTAACTAGCGATAACCACTAGCGATTAGGAAGAACAGTGGGGTACGTCTTCGTGGATGGCACTATCTGTACAACTGTTCACCGTGATGTTACTTGAACATGTATCTTTTTTTCAAAGAAAATTTAGAAAGAAATAAATTTTTTTTATTGCTACATAAACAAGTGCGTAAAAAAATGTAAGTTTGACCGTTGCAATGAATCAGTTGAAGTTACAGCACAATTTTCATCTCTCTCGCAGGTATTACTTGGCTACCACACTGGTCAGATAGCTGCCAATATGCACTGCGACAATCCGCGTCAGGATGTAGTTGCTCTGCGTGAGGGACGCATGCGCGTCGTCACCGAGCACCAGAGCTTCGGCCGGACTTACGTTGCCGTGAACGGCATGTCCGTCACCGGCGTCAATACACACGTACTGCTGCATGGACACTATAAACCAAAGGTTAACATTACCTACCTCAACCATCCATCTAGCCTTATTCCAATGGATTTGTGGCCCGTGCAATATTTCTTCCCTCTTTCATACCGACATTTCTATCAAACGTCATCTCAGATTCAGACCCTTTCTACCCAAATCCCCTTTCACACAATATACCCAACACTTGAGCATTACCCACTGTAGTGATACTTTAAATAAATTAATGGAAAGAAAGAAGTTTTTCATAACCACAATGACTTTGCCTTTCAGGACCCCAACCGCTACAAATCGAGCATTGCTCACCTAGTGACTATTTCGGCAAGACATGAAGCAGCGGTTACTCACTGTCTTAGCGAGTTGAAAGCCAACCCCATAGACCCTGAACAGTTGAGGCTGTTGCACAACATACATCAGACAAATATTGCCGGACATTTGGGCAGAGGATTCGTCATTCTACGTAAATATTTTCATACATTTTTTTTAATCAATTAGAGTTCGCATCTATATTAAGTAGTAGCCAGTAGTAGTCATTTCATCACTGGGCTGTTATCCAGCTTAAATGGAAATCACGCACTTTTTCTGCAGCTATTTTCGGGCGCAACTAGCTGCAGAAAAAGTGCGTGACGGCGAATCGAACTCGACTTTTTTCTAAAGTTAAGCCAGATACGGCAATAAATGTAGCGGGGAAGATAGAGGGACACCAAAAACATAAAATAACACCGATTTTTTACAAACTAGTCATTTAAACACACTATCTTAATACCTTAATATTTTCTCTAGAGACGGACGAAGAACAGAAGACCGTATGCTTATCTGAGAAGTCCGAGTACTTCGACAACGCCCTGCGGCCGCTGTGGTTCGTGTACAGTGGGATGGGCTCGCAGTGGGCTGGTATGGGCGCTCAACTCATGCGCATACCGATCTTCGCTGCTGCTATACAACGGTACTCACATATTTGAAGTGAAAGAATCATTATATATGAATCATGATATATGAAACTTGAAACATTTTAACCACTTATATATATTAATTGCAGCTGCCACAAAGTTTTAGAGCCTAGAGGACTCAACATTGTTGATATAATAACGTCACCTGATGAGACCACCTTTGACAACATTTTACATTCGTTTGTCGGAATAGCCGCTGTACAAATCGGCCTGACTGACATTCTCAAAGAACTTGGACTTGTGCCCGATGGAATCATTGGTAAGAAATAAATTCAAAGATAAAGAATATGAAAAAAGTTTATGAAGGAGACGGTGGGGGTTACCTATCATAAGTTCGAAAAATATTTGACCGAATTTAATTTCACCTAAAACAAGGAACCTGTATAGTTTCGTCAAGTCCGTCTGTCTGTCTGTCTGTCTGTCTGTCTGTCCGAGGTTTTGCTAAGAGACCTGAAGCACTAGAAAGCTGTAATTTTGTTGGAGTGCGTATATTAACTACTTCTTGTATGCTGCATGCCTGCGCATGCAGCATGCAAGAAGGCATTTACAGGAGTAAAGCCACCAAATCCGACGATTCACAGAGACGTCGAACATGGTCAACTGAACGCTTAATCGGCTTACAATAAAATTAAAAGTAGTAAAGTTACTGTAATTATCAGTACCCACATTTATGCATTTTTAACGTTCGGACTTGATGGCTCCTGTAGAGGCACAGAACGCATAAAGCGTCTAAAAGTTATTCCATCTGGCCAAAGACTGTCATTCATAAATAGTTCTAATTTCACTTTTGGAACAAATATTTTAAAAGCGTTGTAACTCTTATTTATTTTCATATTTATTCTTTTAAGCGCAACAGTTATCTGCGTTTTACTTTTAATATAGCTTATAATGTCTTCTTCACTCGTATTTATACTGACATTCGAGATATATAGCGGTATATCAATATCTGCCGCCCGGAATTTAACGTCAGATGTAGTAAACGCATAACCTTTCTGACCAAGTAGTTTAAAACGTTGTTTATGTGATTTACCCCGCACTAACGTCCACTCAGAATCACCGTTTGGTACCACTGGTTAACATTTTAGGCTCGAAACGATTTCACTCGCACGGCCCGTTTCTAACGACACTTCATTTGAGTTAGACTTAGACACACTCACTGTTACCTCCGCCGATCGTTGCACGTTGGTAGGGAACTCGACCGGTGCGCGCTCGCAGGTATTCAACTCGCAAACCGGTTCCTTCGAAACCGCGGTGTCACCCGACGCCTCCACACGCAGCACCGGTAGCGCTGTCTCGCTCGCACTTACACTGTCTCTCAAACTGCGTCTCCTTCTACGACTGATGTTCGAAACCGCAGTAGTCGCTTTCGCCTCCACTTGCCTTGGCTTATCTGTCTCAGAATTATGTTCGCTAATGAAAGAGTCGACACTACCCTCACTGTTGTTTTTTATTGAGGAGTGACGAATCAATGTGGAGCATTCATTTACCTCACAATCAGCTGACCGTTGCACAGACGTTTCTATAGGCACAGTATGCAAGCCAATAGGTCCACTGTAGAATAAGCTGTCCTGCAACAAACCGGCCCCTCTTTTTCTGTTTACTTTAAAATTTCCGTTTAGTGGTTCTACTATTGATGCATATTTCATATTTTCTACCTCCATTTTTAGTGCATCAAAATTCTCCTTATTTACTGTTATTTCTTCTAACACACTAACCTTGTTTTGTAGTCTCATGATATCTTTTAAAAGTCTCGTCACATCCACATGATCAAAGGATAACGGCAGTAGCTTGTCAAGTTCCTTTGCCACGAAAATTGGGAATAACTCAGAATCGGTACTTTTCATTAAACCTATGATGTCTTCCAGGTCTCGGGATAACTTTTTCTTCCCTTCCTTTCAACGTTTTGGCACCCAGGTAGCGAGTCCCATAATAAATTCTTCGCCTTCACTATATCTTTTTCTGAGAAAGACGAGGAGCGTAGATGGTGGATGCTCTACTCATCCATATAATCCAACACATGGTACACAAAAGGTAGCACTTCGTTTATTACTATATTGCAGTTCGTACACTTCACAACTGTCGAGGTCATTGTCCCCGCTCTGAGTCACCGTTTAGAGAATCACGGCACACGTCCACACTTCGTCGCGCGCGCGCGGAACTCCTTTAAAATATTGCTTAAAAATTTACGTGTTTTTAAAGATCTACTGAAATAAACATCAGTTCATTTAATTTCATCATTCCATTTTCATTTCTCAAGGACTGGCCTCCGATGTCAGTAGAGGCAACTGAAAACAGGGCTATTTTTTTTTTTATTAAGGATACATTAATAACAACAATGTCAAACAGGTCACAGTGTAGGAGAGCTAGGATGCGCATACGCTGACGGCTGTTTGACGGCGGAGGAGATGATACTGTCAGCTTACAGTCGTGGCCGCGTGTCGCTGGAGACTAAATTCATCCGCGGTTCCATGGCTGCCATAGGTCTGGGATATCAACAGGTAATTTAATTACTCATCTGATCAGCTAGCTTTGTAACAGCTACAGGCAACTAGAGTCCAGCAGTTATACACTTGAAGGATGAAAAAAGGCTACTCGTTCTGTTGGACACTTCAAGCAGTGTATTAATGGTGCTATTATTTTTCAGATCATACCATTGTGCCCACCTGAAATCCAAGTTGCTTGTCACAACGGGCCTGAATCTAGTACAATTTCGGGACCCGCTGAAGTCATGAAGGAGTTCGTCGCAGAGTTGACTGCTAAGGGTATTTTCGCTAAGGAAGTACCATGCTCTAACATCGCCTACCACTCCCGTTACATTGCTGATGCTGGTGAGTTCTTTACCCGAATGCTTAGTAGCATCACATTACCTTGTGGTATTTAATTTTATGAAGATATTTAATTTACGTTCCAAGTATAGGTGCTCCTTGATATAATCCACATTGTTGTTGTTGTGCTGTAATTTATTGAAGTTATTAATTACAATTTAAAATGCAGGACCTCAACTACTCAAGTACTTATCGGAGGTGATAAAGGATCCGAAACCAAGAACCGAGCGTTGGCTTTCAACTTCTGTACCTAAAGAGAAGTGGGACAATCCGACTGCAAAGCTATGTTCTGCTGAATATCACACCAATAACCTGCTGGTAAGTAGGGATGTTTCTGTGCAAGTAGCTACTAAAACTCTATCAACATATTTTCGAGCCCTTCCAGACTTAGGACCTACCAGGCTTCAGGCTTTTCAGACTTTCAGCCGTCCAGGCTTTTAACGTCGGAACATATTCTGAAACCCTTGTGAACTTGTGTGTGTATGGCCCACGTGAACAAGTTCACTCAGAATGTATGCCCGGCAATCTCTTTCCATTTTCTGTCGAGACTGAGCCTGGTTATTGGAGGGCCCTTACCCTGAGATTTGTTAAGATCTAAGAGTGTCAGAGATGCAAAATAGCCGCAAGTTAATTACCAGCCAAATTTATAGAAAAGTACCGGGTGACTCGCGCAGACGCATAGATAAGACTAGGTAAATGAAAAAGAGCACCTACGAAGAGTCTAGGGAAATTTCTTAAATAATTATTCCACAGAGCGCAGTGTTGTTCGAGGAGACGTCGAAGCTGATACCTAACGACGCTGTGCTGGTAGAGGTGGCGCCGCACGGACTGCTGCAAGCCATCCTCAAGCGATCATTACCTAGCAACTGCAAGAACATCGCTCTGACCAGGAGGAAGCATGCTGATAATACATTATTGCTGCTTGAGGGTATCGGCAAGTAAGTAAAGTGATAATCACAGTTAAAATAGAATATTAATATCACTGATTCATACGATAATTAGCTTTTACCCGCGGCTTTGCTCGCGTGGAGGATCGTTTTATCAACCTTCGCTAACGCGTACTATAACACCTCTACCCCTTCGAAGAAAAATGGGCGTGTCTTGAATGTTTGTGTTATTTCAAAACACCCATTATTTTCAGGTTGTTTATGGAAGGTTACAATCCTAAAGTTCATGTTCTCTATCCGAATGTTGAGTTACCAGTTTCTACGGGAACGCCATTCTTGTCGCATCTAGTCCAATGGGCTCATGGTGAAAAATGGTAAGTACTTTCTTTTTGTTACCCTTCGCACATTTTCGAACAAAATTATAAAGTAACTATGTCAAGCTTTTATTTTCATATTTTGAGTATTACTTTTTTCTGTTTTAGGCCGTTGTCAGTGTATCGAGAAGTCAATAGAACAGCAGCTGCCTCCCTCGACTATAGCACCTCTGTGCAAGATGCAGAACACGCTTACTTGCAAGGCCACTCTATGAGAGGTAACATAAACACGCTATTCGTGTGCTGCTTTAATTCTTAGACCAAATATGAAGTTTGAAAATATTTTAAACCAAGCACAAAGTTGGACTCCGCTATCAGCCACCAAAATTTGAATCATAATGTACTCGTATATTTTATGCAAATCAGATATAAATAAACCATGCATCATTTCCTGCTGGTTTCCCCTCAACGATGAGTTCTCGTTCATACTTAGATAGTAGGTGCATATTTATTGAATAATACCAACGATCTCCATCTTTAGGACAAAACCTATACCCGTTTGCCGCCACACTAGCTCTGGTGTGGGACACCTATGCAATGACGATGGGATTCCCGAAGAAAGAAATGTCTGTGGAGTTCAGCGACCTGCATCTGTATGCGCAACCGATAATACACGATCAACGTCAGATTCGTCTTAACGTCACATTCCATAGAGGAAATGGATGTTTTGAGGTACTAAGATTTCCGTTAAAAAAAAGTCCACACTATGTTATGTTGTTTATGATGTTTATACTAACAGCCATCAGTTTGACAGTTAGCTTGTCTATTCTCATTCCTTTAGGCCAGGTGGACGACTATAGTTCTCTATGTTCTCAGCTCATCATAGATAAAAATACTAAATGTACAATAGATGGGCCACTGAGGTTTTCGTTTTATAAAAAGTCAGTACTCTGACCAAGAGATAGCGCTGCATGTCCCAATGTCCCCTTCGCCTACGTTAGATGGCGCTTTTAGGAGTTTTTGTTTCTAGTATTAAGAATGAAGAATGCAATCCTATGAGATTTATTTGTGTGGAATAAATATAATTGTTGTGTTTTATACAAAAAACAATTATATTTAGTCCACACAATACTATGATGACAAAATGTTATTCTAGAAATGTAGAATTTGAAACAGACACGCATTTACTTATTTCAATTTATTTTTATTTTCACAAAATCGAGGTCCAGTAGTACACATTGTTGGGACAATCGTTAACGTATCTTATCACAGGGTCCAAGGGAGAAGCAGGGTCTAACGTTTCATCAAGAAAACAAGCACAGTCCTAAGTCGTAAAAGAACACAAAACAGATCATTAGATCACAACGAACCGGGATTCGGGCGTGGTCCACCTGCTCATTTCGGATTCGATTCTTCTTAACCAAGCACACATTACAGTCTCAACAGGCTGCAGCGCAACGCATTTTCATACAAAATATTGCGGTAGCGGCCTGTAGTTTGCGTCGGACAATAGAAAATGTACGATAGTGATGGTTTTTGCAATGTGTTGGGTTGCAGTGCGTCCTGACCTTTTTTTTGGAAACTCACCGGGGGGAGTGCGTTCTGACCTAATTTAACCCAAAACTAGCACAAAGTAATGCTTACCTATATAAGGTATATTTGCTTCATAGCTTACTTAATATTTTAATTCAGATTCTGAATGAAGACTCCAAAGTCGCAACAGGCTTTATAAACAAATTGGATGATGTTGAAGACACGAAACAAAAATTATCATTAAAATTATTACTACCTGAAACTAAAGTGAGCATAGACCTCACTGCTGAAGATATTTACCATTTATTCAGAGACAGAGATTACTCGTACAGGTAAGTTTTAAGTAAGGAAAGAAATTATAAAATAGAGTGAGCTTGCATAATGTGTTCCTTTAACGATGATCGATGTAATTTATTTCAGCGGCGAGTTCCTTAGCATCGAGGGTGCTAATAAATCCCTGAGCGAAGCTTCGCTGGTGTGGCGCGACAACTGGGTCACGTTCATCGACGGCTTGCTGCAGCTGAACATGCTGCGCCAACCACACGATGGAGTATCACTAGCCTCACACATAAGAAGTATGAAGATCAACGTTAAACATCATAAAGATGTTGTAGAAGATTCTTTCGTGTCGGATTACAAAGTTCTGTTGAAAGCAGAAATATTAGAATATTCTGACATTACCAGGTGAACATTATTTACTTTCTAATATTATTACCGCCTAAGATACTCTGTTTGTTTGTCAGTAAAGTAAATCATATCCGTGTTCTTTTTTCCAGTTGTGGAGGTGTTACAATAAGCAATGTTAAATTGGAAAATATGCCTCCTGTGTGTAACAGAAACATGGCGTTAAAGACTTTAAAGTTTGTTCCATATTTCCAATCGGACATAGATGTAAGTACACCTTCCAGTTATTAGTAATGTGCAAAACAAATAAGACAGATAATAAAAATACAGGATAATTTTTAAACCCATGCAGGTGTCCTCATCACTTCAAGTTTTCCTACAAACAGTAGCGGAAAATGTGAACAAAACAAACTTGAATGTTGTTGGGTTAGTTCCATTGGGAAAGAAATCCATTTTCTCGGAAATTAATAATGCTATTAGAAACATTTTTGGTGTAAATGTTAAATACGAAGAAGTTAACCGTGAATCGGCTTTGAAGAAACAAAACAACTTCTTAAAAAGTGCTGATCTGGTACTGGTTCAAAACCTATCCACTGACGATAACGTAAGTTGATAAAGTTTGGAATTTTTTATTTTCAATTTGTATTCTATGTGTTGCATTATAATTTAACAAATTTGACCATACAACAGATGTGCCAGCTGCTGCATCGCTTCCTACAGAGAGACCAGTTTGTGGCGAGCGAGGAAGACCTCGCTTTTGGTGGTCGTTCTCGCCCTTCGTCACTTTACCGTGTGATTTCCGTTCACTCCATTGTTAGCAATGGCAACAAACGGCATTCACAACTGCAGCTGGTCCGGTGGGGTCCTTCTGCGACCGTACCTACAACAACTGTCACAGTTCGAAGCAAATCTGATATCCTACTCCTCATTACAACGCGCAATAACCTGTCTTTGGGACATCGACTCCTAATTATTGCACCTTACCCTGCACTGCCAGGTCTTAAAGAACTTGTAAGCAGCTGGCGTAGAGAAGCTAATCGTAACAAGATCCATCTAATCATGGTCACTAAAGAAAGCAACGATAGTTTTTATGTCGACGAGATGCCAGATATTGACCTGGCGTTCAACGTAGTGGACAATGTAAGTGGATCAGCAGTGCGATTCTCTAACCATCTCACCGTAAAAACTTAGGTGAAATGAGCGTGGAGTGAGCTGTCAATAGTGTCAATTCCTAGCAAAGACAAACTCACATCACCTAAGTTTTCACGGTGAGAGTTTTACAGAATCGACCGGCTGTTTGTATCGAAATACATAATACAAGGTGGCGCAAAAGTAATGTCATAATTTGAATTGGCTGCCATTTTGTTAGAAATGAAAAAAATTGGATTCTGTTTTCATGAAAAGTTTATTTGAAAGTGTAAAATTCATGACATTAACTGGTAAAAATGATATCGCTCAAATGGCCACCTCTCGAGTTGATACACAATTGTGCTCGTTTTACGTTGTGCATCGTTTCACGGCATTTGAAATTTTTGCTCGCAAAATATTATTTTTGCTCGAAATTGGCCACTTCTTGCTAGATATGTAGTGGACCCAGTAGCACGAGGCGCTCGGTCAAACTCTTAAATGTTCAGCACAAGGAACACGACGACGAGGAAAACCAGATTGAAAATTTGTCAAATAAGCAGTAACAATAATTCTACGTTCTGAAGGTGTGTATCGCTCCATGTCTTGTTGACAACTAATTCTCCATAAGTCTAGAACATAAATATCATTGCGTAGTAACATTTTAAGATCTACAAAAATTTATTCACATTCACATTATGACATTACTTTTGCGCCATCCGTTATTATTAAAATTATTTCTCATTGAATTCTCATTTATTCATCAGAGTAAGTGGGGAGGAGAGTTTTATGTGCCATTAGAAGACTCTCCATCACTATGCAACAACGCAACCTTACAATGTAGTCAGTTTGGTGAATTGTATTCGCTCACGTGGGTGGAAGCGCCTGAAACAACCGGATCTGGAGTCTCAGTGAAGGTATACCTGAATTTATTTTAATTACCTTGGAAATGTTTTAATCCCAATTTCATCATCAACTGCCTTTTCTTAACTATGTTGGGGTCGGCTTCCAGTCTAACCGGATGCAGCCTGATCGATCGACCTGCACTTCCGTTATTATTAAGCCACAGGCCCCTCTTATAATCCTTATTTATGACCACAATAATTAGTACTTTATTTTTACATTTATTTACATTATTATCAAAACACAAACTTATATAATCTTTGGATATCACCAGGTTCATTATGCTGCTTTAAGTTATGATGACTTCAAAAAGGCCAGCGGCTCCTTATTATATAAACAAAACATTAAAAATAGCTTTGGAATGGAATTTAGTGGAACCACAAACAGGTCAGTACCTTAAAGGACTCGTTTGTTTCATTTATTTACACATCTACATAATTTATTGGTCCTGATGTTTAGTTTCAATCGGTCGTCAGACCATTAAAGCCGTTTTATAAGTAAGTCCTGATGCTGATATGAAAATATGTTATACAACACTAGGTTATGAACTGATCGCTGTAGTACTCCGCATTAAACAATCTTGATCGTGCTTCGCCCCGTTTCACCTGGAAGCAGCGCGGCAGCGTGCAGCAGTCGGATAAAGACTGTATGAGTAGCAACATATTCGGTAGATTTCCATGCACTTCAGTAGGTGCATCTTTTGTGCAATATCTGAGGAGTAATTCTCGTAGTTTTAAGAACGTTCACAGTCTGATCTCAGTCTCAATCTGACAGAAATACCTCTAATTTCCCTACATTATTGACATTGATTATCGCTGAGATGATATTACGACTAGATTTCGAACGTTTTTAATTACAGGAATTGGCCTTCTGGGGGCCTAAAAAGGCCACTTTGGCAGAATCATAAAAGGATAACAGAATGGACAGACCTGTTAAGTTAATCGTAGCAAATCCCATTGGTGAAGCATTATTCAGTTTTTTTTTTTGTCTGTGCTAAGATATAAATCAATCCAATCCAAATCCAATCCCAATCTCTTTGGTTGTATACGTAGTGCAGCGAAAATAAGAAAAACACGGACTGTCTTCGCCTATCCTTCTATGTTCTATATCTTCTATATACCCTTATAAGATTCTCTAAAGTGGCCTTTTTAGGCCCCGTGGCCAAAACCGTGCTGTAGATTAATCAAAGATGACTGCCTGTCTGTTTGAATAATTGAAGAAAAGTTCTTTATTGGTTTGAATTGTTTCGAATGATTTGATCTATTTTGGTTACAGGAATAGGTATTTTTTTTAATATAATAATTAATATCAGGTACACTCTGTCTACTAGGTTATTAGTTTTTTGACAGCTGCCTTAGAACGTACCTAATTATTCCAGATTACGTAAAGTTAACTTTGAAATGCGTAATAAAATAAATATATAAACTGCCTTATCTTATTTAAGACTTTTTACATGCATTATAACACCATACGATTATCAGTTGTTACAAAAAAAATATAATTGTGTATATATAGCTACATTCTATCGTACTAAGTGATGGGATCGAATGTATTCGCTTCAAATGAATAAATCGAAAATAATAATTTTAAATGAAAGTTAGATCAGTATAGAAAAACTTTGCATCTACTCAAATATCAATAAAATATATAAATGTTAAACAATCCAAAAACGTATATATTTTGAAAAAATCCATAGGATTTATAGTGCGGGTCTTAATTGTACTACATCGAAAATTAAACAACCAAAATAAATATTGTATTTAATAAAAATAATAAGCACAGACATAGAAACCGCATTATTTTTTATTCGACGGCAAAAAACGATATCGATATTAGGTGCATACGAATTAAAGTGTAAAAGTTACGTTCCTGCAATCACTAGTTTCATCTGTCAAAAATCGGATCACCTAGTAGACAGAGTGTAAACATTTACATGTTTACACAATACTGAACCAACTTATTTCGCCATGCAGCGGTGAGCGCGTCATGGGGCTGGTGCGAAGTGGTGCGGCCGGCAGCGTGGTGCGCGCGCAGCCGGAGCTGCTGTGGCCGGTGCCGGCGCACTGGACCCTGGAGGACGCCGCCACCGTACCGCTCGCCTATGTACACGCATTCTACTGTCTCGTGAGTTTACACACAAGATACTTCAACAATAATTTCACTATTTACTATTAAACTGATTCTACCATCTCACTTTTACTACAGACTTGCAAACGTAGCAACGTAACCCTGCGTTACGTTGCTACGTTTGCAAGTCTGTACCCACACCACCCGCACTTGGTTGGTACAGTCGGTGACCAACATTGTCTGACCCACCCAACATTGACTGACCCACCGGCATATCTTGTTAAGCCATTTTAATCATTATCTTCTTGTTGTTAAAGTTGAAAAGCTTTTAAATAACACGGCCATACCTACTTACTACTTAATCTTTAATTTCGCGTATTCTCAACCAGTCATTGTGGCTTCGCGGTTCGATGCTGGATCCGCGACGAACAACATGTGGGTTCGAAAACACAATCCACCTTTTATCAATTTCTTTATAATTTCTTTTTCTTTATTTGTTTTCATTTATGATTTCTACAATATTTCTTGCATTATTATAGAATGACCAATATGATTTTTGCCTAACAACTTTTCTGGAAAACAAGTGGGTAAATAAAAAAAAACTATAAGTCCTCAAATAAGTAGGACGAAATAAAAATTTACGTCGTGGGGTAGATACTAAATTGATTTAAGTGACAAAAGTCAGTCTGCCTACGCCTAAACAGTGACTGCGGCGCACAAACATTTCTAAAACGTTTGACGTAAATCGTGAAAAGTATTTTTAATGAATTTGGTGTAATCAAAGCGTCATGTCGGAACTTAATGACTATACAAAACATTGCTGGCTGGATGGTGACGTCCTACTGCCGACTGTGCGAATTTGGCATCCAAATACAGATATTTACTTCGTGCAAGATAACTGCTCCATCCACCGTGCAGGCATTGTGAAGAATTGGTTAGCTGCTCAAGAAGGTGTAACTGTTATTTACTGGCCATCATTATCTAAAACTCCCGATTTGAACCCTATAGAAAACCTATGGGGTCAAATGGTTTTAAATTCGGATACATCCTAAGTGCGAAATAAAAACAATTTGGCTGAGATCGTGTCATCGACATGGGAGCACATGAGAGGAAAAGATTTGTGTTGGAACATGGTGTGCGGTATGCGTAGCCGCTTACAGCAAGTTATAGAAGGAGACGGTGCGCCACTTCGCTACTAACTAATCTACTTATAAGTATTTTGAAACACACTATGTAAGTAAATGCTCAATTGAATGAATGCTAAACCATTAAAATGTAAGATTCTGTGGTGATGTTATTGTTATAAATCGAAATGCATTTTTCAATTTAAATAACATGTTGATTCACTACATATACTTAGCTATAAATCTGTAAAACATTTCACATAGGTATTCATTCATTTTCTCGCATTTATACATCAATGTTTTCTCGATAACACACTTCCAAGCAATTACCATTAGCATGACCTTTTTTTTCACTATTTAAATGTTTATAAATGGTTAGGTTTGAATATGATATTATAAAATGTATTAATTTTGAACTAAAGAGCATTTACTTACTTTATCTTACTTATGTATATTTTAACGAATTAATAAACATTTTTATTACTTGCAATGATTTTGTTTCATTTCTATACAAACTGCCCATTTAAAAAGATATTTCCCGACTTCGTTCGTATAAAAAAAGTAAAAAAATAGATAATAATTAAAAACAAAACATTGCTAACAAAAAACTGTTAGGTTTTCCTGGTTTCGAACGCGGACAACGATGATTATCGAGCTGCCTTAGTGACCACGAAACCAACACAACTTTTGTAATTTGTTTTGAAATTCGATCTTAGTTGTGATGACAGACGCAATATTCTAATGAATTTGAACCATATCGTATATTTTCATAAAGTTCATTATCGCACAATCACAACCAGCTATTAAAATGAATCACGGAATTTAGCTATTAACCGTAGACACCTTTAAAATGTTACTGATGAGCGATATTTTTTTCTATTCATCCACCCTCGCCTTGGTTTTTTTTTAGTAGTCTTGAAACTCATTAGCCTTTCAACCTTAACAACAACAATATAATGATTAAAATCGCCTTTCAACATGATTTATCGAAATGCTTGCAAGGAGTATTCCAAATGTTCACGATAAGGTTCAAATTCGCTATCATTCAAGTGGGTCAGATAATGTTGGCCACCGACTGTACCTATTTACATTTATGAAGCGCACGGCAAAAGTGTGGAATTCTCTGATACTTACAGAAAAAAATCACCGCATTGAAGAAAATATGCTGTAAATAAAAATGAAAAAACATGGATTTGAACTGCTAAACAGTTCCCTATGAGCCTAACCTTCAAAACAGTATTTTTTACTGATCCGAAAACAGTTAAAGCTTGAGGCAAAATGTTACCGTCGTTATGACAGTAAACTTAAACATTATGGTAGCTAAAAGGTCACAAAATAATTAACTGTTTTATTAATGTGGTGATATCGTTCAAACCATTATTTACTTACATTACTAAATGTTGGTTTTCCTTTTTTTGTTGTTTTTTTTTCAGTAAATAGTAGATAATTATGTTCAATAACTAAAGTTACTGTTTTGTCATTTACTGTTTTACAAAAATTTTTTCTTACTGTATAAAGTCAGTGAGTCATAATGAAATCGCTTTAATGTGTAGTAAGAAATTATTTTTTTAGTGCGTTAATATCAACACATTTAATCCTGTTTATTTTAAGGTAATCTTAAATCCCAAGGGATTGGGACGTGATACCTCTGTGTTGGTCCATGGAGGGGCTGGCGCTTTTGGCCAAGCTGTAATATCAATAGCCCTTACTTTCGGCTACGAAGTATTCACAACTGTTAGTGACATGCGGAAGAAACATTTCTTACGTAAATTATTCCCAGGATTAAAAGGTATTTTGATGATTTTCATTTTCATTAAGGCAGTTTTCAGATGAACATGATTTTTGTAAACATAGAACTGAATTGTCACTGTTTTCTTTGTTTCAGCTGAACACATCGGAAATTCTCGGGATCACACTTTTGCAGATATGGTTCTAAGTGCTACAAACGGAAAGGGTTGTAGCGTAATTATTAGCTGCCTTGGAGAAGACCTGAAGAAGGTATGGTTACCGTTTTAATGTTGTTTTTATATTAATTTGAAATGTATGTATTAATGTATGTTATAAAACTGACCTCTTGTCTTTTTCAGACTGCAGTTAATTGTACAAAAGGCTACGGGACCTTTTTCGATGTTTCGCAGTTGCACAATCAAGATGATTTCACTTATGGGATGTACAGCCTCACTCAGGCCCGAGCCTACGTCGCTGTTGATATTTCTTCGATATTTGGTCCTAAAAATATTGACAAAGCTAGGGTAAGTCTCATAAAATAAATGTACCTTAACTAGGCACCCACTGACCTAAATTTTTCTTTTGGAATTGAGGTACAATTCAGGAGCAAAAAACAAATCATAATTACTTATAGCATGAAACTAATTCCCCGAACATTACGAGCACCTTCCATTGAATTGCTGTACAGGAAATCAAAATAATTGGCATCCTCCCTGAGGGGTGTAAAACAGAACTTTGAATAAGTGTCCAACTTTTAAATACAACACAAATAATAAATATGTATGTATCTAACAGGTGGTTTTTGCATTTTCATAGATTTCCAAATAGTAACGTGGGTTGTTCGAATAAAGATGAATAAAATATTACTGTTCCAAAAGCAAAAAATTATATTATATTGTACCTATAAAAATTATCTAATATAAATATTATATTGTATTAAATTGTTAATTTTGTATGTCGCAGGCTTTGCAGACGATGTTGAGTGATGGTATTAGTCGCGGCTACGTGCGTCCTCTGTCGCGCGTGTTTTACGCGCCGCACGACGCCGCGCGCGCCTTCCGACTGCTCGCGGCCAGCAGGCACCGCGGCAGGGTGCTGCTGAGGATCCAAGACTCTACACTGGAAGTTCAGCCCAGGTATTGCTAAAAACCCACATTTATGTCCGCCCAAGCAAGCTTTTGAAAGTAGCTTAGTATGCCTGTCTTTTGGGCTTATAAATAATATTAAACTGACCAGGATCACATAATAATGCAGTCGTTTTTCTAGAATTATTTTTTTCGATGTTGTATTAATTCGTAGAATTATTTTGTAGGTTGACTTGCACGGCTGATCGTGCCCATCTAATACTCTGCAATGATGAAACCTTTGGACTACAGTTAGGTGACAGACTTGTGGAACGAGGTGCTAGGAAGCTTTGTGTACATTTCAAGAGGCAATCCATGAGCTACCTGCAAATAAAAATACGGTAAATAATTAAGATTTGTTCATCATTCTCAGCTTCCTCGAGGTACAAGTAGCGGCACGTAAGTTGGCAAGAGTTTTTGTAGTGGGGGAAGTTTGCGCACGCACAATTTCATACATTTTTATATGCGCGAACTTCCCCCACTACGAAAATCTCTTGCCAAGTTACGTGCCGGTAACTATACGGTAGGTACAACAATTTTGGAACGGCGCTGCTTTCGATTTATCACCATAATAACATCGAGCTCATTAGCTACAATAGTCCTGTCAGTGACCATAGATCGAACCCAGTACAATGTGACTTGAACATTCTTAAGAAAAGTGTCAGTAATTATTTTATTAAAAATATTACTATTATTCGTGTCGTTTTTTTAGATCATGGCAGCAATTGGGTGTCGAAGTAGTGGTATTTTCTGATGACTTATCAGAAGAAAAAGACGTCAATGCACTGTTAAATAATGCAAGTCGTTTTGGTCCCATCGAAGGAGTGTATGTGACTGTGGGCGACAAGCAGCAGGATATTGGTGAAACTCTACTGAACACTTTGGATTTGGTGTCAAGGAAATTGTGTACGGATATTAAGTAAGTGATCATAAACATGTGTTCACGCTTTCGCATCTAATGACAAGATTACTTCATATTTTGGGCTTTAACACCACCTTGCAGTAAACCCTCGCACTAGGCAGATAATTTTATAGTTTATTATACAATTGACTAGCATTATACTAACAAATGTAGCTAAAAAAAAAAATCTAACAGTTTACTTTACGCCGTTTTTTCCAACCATTTGTGTTTTTTTCCGAATCGAATCTGAGATTGTTGTTTTGTTTGACAGATATTTCGCAGTACTGAACACTGGTGACAATACAATTGGGAAGGAAGTGTGTCTTCGTCGGTTACAAGACAATTTACCCGCAACAATATTGTCATTGCCGGAACTGAATCATGTAAGTTTAGTCTGACTGCTATACTAGACGCTCGAGAGAAGATAAAACTGGCCAAGTGCGAGTCGGACTCGCACACGAAGGGTTCCGTACCACAAGCCAAAAATGCCAAAAAAAACACGTTTGTTGTATGGGAGCCCCCCATAAATATTAATTTTATTTTGTTTTTAGTATTTATCGTTATAGCGGCACCAGTAATACATAATTTGCGAAAATTTCAACTGTCTAGCTATCGCGGTTCTTGAGATACAGCCTGGTGACAGACATACGGACGGACAGACAGTGAAGTCTTAGTAATAGGGTCCCGTTTTTTACGGGTGAGTCCTTTTTTAGGGTTCCGTACCCAAAGGGGGTACGGGACCCTAAAAAAGGACTCCTACCGACTGGTCTCACTTAACTACCCATCAAATGTCTTATTGCCCGACGTTGGTCCATGTCATGTTGGTCAATGTGCAGTGTTAACAAAAATATTTTAATACGTAGATACATTTGAGTATGAATATAATTATGTATAATATGTTCCAATAACTCAAATGTCTTTCAGATTTTTAGAAGCTTAATCAATTTATGCTCATATTGAACACTTTTTGATCGCAGGCGTCGTGTAACATTGGTGCATGGTACCGTGGCGCAGTAGAGGTGACGGAGAAGGCGCTGCGAAGCGGTCACAACGTAGTTCTCGCAATAACGGCGCCTACTCAACAAACATCGCTGCTGCACAAAATAATTGCAATTGCTGGTAATGACGTCAATTAAATTAGTTTGACAAATTATTTCTTATAACTCCAGCTGATCCATCAAATCTGTGAAGTTCCGCTAAGTAAACAAGACGTCGTATTCGCTATTTACAGATGTAACCATAGAGGCGAATACGGACAAGAATACTACTTTGGCAGAATTGGGAGTAGAAAACGATAAAATTCCATTAATTTATCACTTCCTAAGAATTAATTATAATCTTGTGTTTGAAGAGTCGGAAATACCCTTGATTACTATTGACGTGTAAGTAGAGTCTCAGATATTATCGGTATCCTTTTGGCCATACTATGGTTTTCTTCTTCTCTGTCACCTATCTATTGCTTTATCATTCACTCTCTTTGCCACTCTTTCTCTCTTCTTGTGCCATTCATTTACTCTTTGGCATTCCTCCTCCCCTAGATATTATCAACGTGTAGAACCATCATTCTCTTAGTCACAATGTCATCATGCACTCGATTTTAATAAAAATTTTGTTTCATCCGTTCTCATCACATGCCCATAAATACCAAATTCACCTTCTCTGTCACTGGCGCTACTTTCAAAGGGGTTTGATAATTTTTATATGGAGTCTGGCATACTTACTTTCGCGCCATTTTGCATTAGAAGACTAAGTGCCAAGTGCCAGATATTGGTGCCGATTCCCGTGTTCAAAATCTAAACTAAATTTAAGTTCAGTGAATCTTCTTTTCTTTCTATTTCATTAAGAAAAGGACAGGAGATAAATTTTAGTATAGTCCTGTCAAATTAATCAGCGCCTGACACACTACTCCATACAAGTTTAGACGTGATTAAAAACTTGCCTACTAATATTACGTCGATTTACGCTGCTTAATTTGACTGGACTAAACTAAAAATTATCTTCTGTCCTATTCTTAAAGAAATAGAAAGAAAAAGATGCATTGAACTTTTTAGTTTAGTTTGTGAACAACAGAATCGGCACCATTAACGTTCAAAGTTGTTGATTGAGTCACGTGATCAACTTTAAACGGTAACCATCTCGGAAACGTGGCACTTTACGGGGTTTGGTCTTATGATGTTTTCTGTGTGCATTGATGTCAGCTGTCGATTTATATAGGTCATGCGTGGCCGCTATTTTCAAAATGGCGCGGCAGTAGGTATATCAAAACCCTTTACATACACTTATTAAAGGACATAACCCATCCTGCGTTTTGTTGCTGGCGGCCCATCAATAATAATTACATATTTTTAAAGTACACATAGATCGCATTATCTTTTACCAAGCCGTCAATGTCGGAACAATAATAATGGTTCGGAGATATATTATGATATTTGGAGGCGGATCGAAAGATAAGATCATTGTAAATTCATTACAGCGTGTTGTTGTTTTTATCTGATGTCGCCAAACAATGGGTTATTACTTAAAGGGTTACAGGTAAGTCCTGTAACCCTTTAGGTAATAACCATAAAACGCAAAAACCGCAACTTTTAGAAACAATAGTATATGATCGACTACAATAAACAAATTCAGGAAAATATATTATATTCTTTAGTCCAAACAATAGATTTTTTGTAAATAGATAATTGCTTCATATTTTGCAATAAATTACCAGCGCTTCTCTTTCTTTTCTATACAGCCCAACAAAGACCGCGCTTTAGGTCATGTAGTCGCCTTAATAAACATTCTTTATTTTAAGGAGTCTTAATGTTACTTACTTTAATAAAAAAACATTTTATTTGTTTAAGGATACAACAAATGGAAAGGTCTATCTTCAAAACAGATTTCCAGGATACTAAGGGCTTGTCTACATTCTTCACCTTCGTAGACCCCGATGAACTGACTGCTACCACTGACTTCGTGTGTATGCCGACACTCGTTAACAATGCAGTTATGGTACTAACAAGTTTTTATTTTATATTAACTTCTCATTTCGAAGTTGACCCTGGCGTATTTCAGAAAAGACAGATGATGATGATTAAGTTCGCATTTATGGTCCCTGGGCTACCAAATGTTATTTATGCTACGATTTCTTTGTCTGTCACAATAGGGATAGGTAACAGTAGCGAGATATGTTGAGGGCTCCGTACGTCCGAATGAAAAAACGGAATCTCATAGGATCACTCGTGTGTCTGTCTGACCGTCTGTCACAGCGAATTTGCTCTGAATCTGATAGACCGATATAGTTAAAATTTAGCACACATATGAATTTCTTTGACCCAAAAACCTGTGGAAGGCAACGCTGCGATAGCGGCGATAAGACCCCTCTTTGAGGAGTGGCTAGAGAGGCGCCACGGCGCCCTCACCTACCGCCTGACGCAGCTCCTACCTGGACATGGAAGTTTCGGGAGGTTCCTGCACATCATCAGGCGGGAGGAAACGCCCGGGTGTCACCATTGCCAGGATCGCCCAGAGGACACGGTGGAGCACACGGTGGAGGTCTGCCCCGCTTGGGCGGAGCACCGCCGTGTCCTCGTAGAGGCGATCGGCAGCGACGGCGACCTCTCGCGTCCGGCCCTCGTGCAAGCCATGGTCCGGGGCGAGAGGGAGTGGGAGGCAGTCACCTCCTTCTGCGAAGCAGTCATGCTAGCGAAGGAGGTAGCGGGACGGTTCAGGGAGAGAGCCTCCCGTCTCAGCCGCCGCGTGACGACTCCCGGCCACCGTAGGCGCGGGCCTGCGGGCGGAGAGTAATGGGTAGCTCACCGTCCGATCAGGACCAGGCCCGTGCCGGACGGCGCGTACGTGTTCCACGCGCGCCTCAAAGAGATAACAGCATCGAGGAGGCCCTAAGGGGCCCCCTTAGGGCCGAAGCCTGCCGGGTCAGCGGGATTGTCCGAAAGGGTTACCGCTGGCCCGGAACATAAAGGGCAAAGGAAGGAACACGGGTGGGTTTTAGTCAGTAAGAGTCTGACACTCCCTTCCGCTCCACCCAGAGCGGGAGGAGTCATTTCGATGGCTCATAAGTATACTGAGTCAACTATACTTATAAAGAATTATAGTTGACTCAGTATACTTAGGAGCCGTCGATTTGATGAACTGTACTATATGACATATCAAATGGAAGGGCTTACTGTGAGGCTGTCAAACATATTTTTTTTTAATTTATCCTCTATCTTTAGATCCCCTATCTCCGAAACTACTGAGCCTAACATTTTGTAACAAATCCAGAAAATAGTTAGTATATTATAGTAGTATTAGTTAGTAATAGTAGTTAGTATATAGTATTAGTATACTTATAGGTTACAGGAAAACCGATAAGAGGTGTATAATATTAAAAAAAACATGGAAAATCTTTCAATATTGTGCGCACAATCTTACATTTGCAGTTGGAATGTATAAGAGAACATGTTTTTTCGACGACAAAGTTAAGTTTGTTCTTGGCATAAACTCTTCCCAACTACGGAACCCTTCATTCTGCTTGGTCCAATACGCACTTGGCCGGTTTTTTTTTAACATCTTCTCATTAAATAGTTCTATTTGTGCTCTGATTTTCTTGTCAGTACTGTGGTTAGGATTTACATTAAAAAAGTGGTTTGCAAAATAAAATAATGTCAACTGACTGGATTGTTACAGAGAGCCGATGAATTTGATGGGGACCTAACATACCTGTGTATCGTGCCCGGAATGGAGGGTCACTACGAGAGGTTCCGCATTCTGTGCGAGCGCCTCAAGCTGCCCGCGCTGGTGTTGCAATTGGGACTTGACAAGCCAAACGAAACGATACAAGAAACAGCTGAGAGATTAGCAGTGGTATGGAATTATTTTACAATGCTTATCAGACCTACTTAGCATAAGAATGCGGTAGTCACTGGTTTCACTTGAGAAACTTCTTTACGTTTACAATCTATAGGCCGATGGTTACTCAAGACCTCGTACCTACGGCCGCAAACTTACTCCCGGTGTTTTTTTTTATTCAGGTGTTCCTGAAGAGGGCGGGGCTGAAGAAACAATTTTATCTCTTAGGATATGAAAGTGGAATTTACGTAGCTTTAGAAATCGCAGCTATCTTGGAAAGACGTGGTAAGACAATAATTTTATGTTCAGAGTAAACGTGATCGTGTACTTTTCTAAACACAATTGTAACGTAAAATATATTTTTATAGGTTTGACTGGCACAGTTTATTGTGTTGGATATGCACCGGACGAGTTCGACGTTCACTTCGAAGACCACCTCGCTGAATTTGAGACAGAAGAGCAGCTGCAAGATGGCGTAGCTCGTCACATGTTTACGTTGATGGCAGGAGGAGACACTACGGGTCTTGATAATGCACTGCAGACTGCGAGCACATGGTCGCAGAAGGTAGACGCGTGTGTGCGGACTCTATTGGGTCGCGTGCCGCATTCTTCGCAATACACGCGTGCGCTTATTGAAACTACGCTGAGGCGTGTGGAGCGTGCGCGTGGCTACGTACCGCGAGTGCACGCGCTGCGCTCTCAGCTGGTGTTGCTGCGCGCCGCATCCGCGCGCCCTGCGCCAGCACCACTCGCGCTGCAGTGCCACTCGCAGCGCCCGGTCGTCGTCCACCAACTAAGCGCACCGCTGGTACATGCACCCACAGACCTGCAGTGTGCGGCCATCGTCAACACATACTTAGACCCCACACTACTAGAAATATTTAATAAAAAGAATATTTGCAACACATATCTTAGAAACGCTACTGCCTTCATGGGATTTGATACAAACCAATAATAAAAAAGGACTTAAGAAAATATTTATTGTCATTTTATTTTATTTCTTAAGAACACTTACAGCTAGGATACAGATAGTTGACAGTTAATGAAAGAAGGCCAATTAAAAGTTTTCACTGACAGTATTAGGGTAGCACAAGAAACTGTAGACAGGTAAGCGAAAGCGAGAATAAGTAAGCACTCAGAGAGAATTAAGAAAAGACTGAACAGGTTTTAGTGATCTTCAAAGAAGTTTTTACACAATATTTTTTTAGTTTAGGAACACTGGTGGACAATAAATCAAGTTCATCACCTCTCTGACACATCGAGTTGTATGCTAGCTCTTATCATATAAGAGTTTTGTCGATATATGCACCGCACAGAGGGAGCATACAGAGGTTGATGATTCCTTAAGGTGAAGGATGGAACACGCAGCCCAATTTCGCTCATCAATTCAGAACAGTCGGTTGAACCATTTGCCAAATTGAACAAGAATACCATATCAGCAATTTTTTTCCGCTCAATTAGTGGAAGAATGTGAAACTTCCTGCAGCTGCTGTAATAATTAGGCAAATAGGTTTTGGATCTAAACTGAATGTACCTCAAGAACTTCTTTTGAATACTTTCGATGCGATTGACGTAAATATTAGAAATAGGATTCCATACTGGTGAGCAGTATTCGAGATGACTGCGTACAAAAGCATAATAAAGAATTTTGAGTGTTTTGTTATTTTTTGAAATCAGCTGATATCCTAAAGATGAAACCTAATGCTTTAGAAGCTTTTTTAATAATATTATCGATGTGTGTGTCAAAAAGAAGTTTCGAGTCGAAAGTGACGCCTAAATCTCTAATCGTATTAACTCTGGCTATTGGACTGTTGGCTAGTTTGTAATCGTAAAGAATAGGTTTAGGTTTACAAGTGAAGGTACATGTATAACATTTCGAGACATTTAGATCCAAGCGGTTGGCCGTAGTAAAGAATTTTTCAATTCGAACCTGCAGTTCCTGAGATTAGCGCGTTCAAACAAACTTATCAGCTTTATAATATTATAGTATAGATTTAGGATGTAAAGTAACGATAATAATATATTAGAATTTTATTTGAAAATTCATAACCTTTGAAATCGTATCTTATTACTAGCGCAATAAGGTTGAACATCATGTCAAAGCAAACTTCGGTAGGTATTGGTAATTTCGTTACAAGGTTCAACCTGATTGTTTTTGTAATAAGATCATGCTGCGGACGAAACGTTAATCTTAAACACGGCGAACTGACAAAAGGCTTTTTGTAGGTATAATTAATTGGCTAAACTTTACACACGTTCGTGATGGGGTAAGTAGGTATCCATATTTTTTAAAATTTCAAGCAGATTACCTATGTTATGGGTTTTCAGCATTTAATTTCGTGAAAATAAATATAAATCTTTTATTTTGGAACAATAACAGATATAATAGGTATTATAAAAATAGTTAAAGGATGATAACTACAAAAGTTTATAACTGTGGCGCATGGCGCAGCTATCAATAATAGAATAGAAGAGCAAGGAACGCGCTAAGACAGGTGACCGCCAGCCCGTCAGTAAGTAGGTAACAAAACCCGGAAAAGGTCATTAAAACCTGCTTGAAATTTAAAAACTGGCCAAGTGCGAGTCGGACTCGCACACGAAGGGTTCCATACCACAAGGCGAAAAAGCCCAAAAAAACACGTTTGTTGTATGGGAGCCCCCCTTAAATATTCATTTTATTTTGTTTTTAGTATTTGTTATTATAGCGGCAACAGAAATACATAATTTGTGAAAATTTCAACTGTATAGCTATCGCGGTTCTTGAGATACAGCCTGGTGACAGACAGACGGATAGACAGCGAAGTTTTAGGTCTCGTTTTTACCCTTTGGGTACGGAACCCTAATAATAGGGTCCCGTTTTTACCCTTTGGGTACGGAACCCTAATAAAAAAGGAAATGTTTTTCTGATATGAGATTATACCTACCTACTTACCTACCTACTTGTTTACTTAACAATATTCATCGAGAGCGTGAAATTTCGCTAATTAATTGTGTAACGAACGGTGTATACCGTACTACCTACCTGTTTAAATGTAATATGAGTAGGTAGTTACTACTTAATACTCTAAGTAATTTTCCAACAAATATGTAAAAATTAAGGATTAAGTAAAAGATCATTGACTATAAACTTTCATAGGTATTTTAAGCATTGCGCTGGGCGTTTCGATTCAATTATTCAACCTGCTACCATAGAACTATTATTACTTAGTGTTCAGAACCGACGACGCGACGCCGCAAAACCAGTTTTTGCGCCAGGCCCCCGCCTTTCGAATCGCGTCAAAAGCGATTACTTATATCGCGAATCCGACCAACGCGCAACGTCACAAATAGTAGTTGATAGTCCTTATATTTTGTGACTATTAAATTTGGTCGGATTCGCGATATAATCGCTTTTGACGCAATTCGGAACGCGGGGTATGTTACCGACCGGCAACAACTCATTTATTTAGTCTTGCACGAAACGTGTAAGCGCCATGAAATTCCCGGCGCTTATGACGTTTTGGTCGCGAGAAAACTATACGTTTTAAGCGGTCTAGCGCTGCATGTTTTATAGTTTGGTGAGACGACACCTACTGTTTAAGCGCTGCAGCAAATACGCTCGCCCCACTGTCATCCCGTTGTGACACTGTATTTGATTCGGATAGCTAAAGTTCATTTCAAATAAACTTGCGATAAAGTTTGTTCACCTCCTTCTACTAATGTATCCCAATATTTCCAAACCATACGAAAAAAATGTATGGGCAGTGTCGGTAACACGATCAAAACATTGACTTACTCCGTGTTTGGTATTATGAAACTCAACCGATGCAATGTTAGCGACAGTTTTGTATGACGAACGATATCTATCGTAAGTTATTTGGACTTTTTGGTACAGGGTGGTTGAATGACATTTATCGCAAGTTTATTTGAAAAACACTTTACGCTATTTCTTATCGCACAGTATCTTATTCACACCACGACGACCATACGCACACACTCTCACGTACGCAATGCAGCACGACACATTACTAGTAAGAACAGACAAAAGCTATATGTCTCTTTCGCACGATTCTCGCTGTAGTTGCTCATAACGCGTTCAAGGCCAAAGTGGGGTAAGTTGATGTGCTGGCGACTGTACATTGCTAATTGTATATTTAAAAAGTTTTTTGGTCAAAAGACAATATCTCAAGAGTCAGCTGTCTCCTTGAAAAACTTGTTAGATACGTCGGTCGAGTGTATGAATTCTATGAAAAACCTTGGCTTACCGACAGCGCAGTGGGATGCAATTGTGAACTATGTGATTGTTTCGAAGCTGGATCCTGTAACACATAAACAATGGGAGATTATTATTAGTGAAGATAGTTCTGATGACTTACCTGGTTTTGAGAGGCTGAAGTCCTTCCTGGAGACTCGGTTTCGTACGCTAGAAATGATAAAACCTGAAAATAAAGTAAACAAATCAATTAAGCCGAAGACACATCACGCGACTGCCACTAGTGGAGAGAAGCACTGTCCGTTCTGCAAAGAAAACCATTATATTTTTAACTGTAAAGAATTCGCTAAACAACCGGTGGAAGAAAGATACAGCTTCGTACAGAAAAACAACTTATGTTTCAACTGTCTTATTCCAAATCATTCCGTATTCAAATGTAAACAATCAAGTACATGTAAAATATGCAAAAGGCGGCATCATTCCTTATTACATCGAGAGAAACAAGCAGGTGACACAATGCCAACTAAAGAAGAAACCACAACAAATAAGCAAGAGGTTAGCATGGTAACAGCACACGTGTCAAGAGGAGAACAACCTGGTCAACACATCTTGTTGGCAACAGCACTGGTCGACGTGACATCGAGGACTGGACAATCACACGTTTTCCGTGCTTTGATTGATCAGGGCTCAGAGGCTTCGTTCGTGACGGCGAGAGTAGTCGAGTTATTGGGTCTGAAGAAGACTCAAATCAGCGGTGAGGTCTCTGGTGTTGGTGAAGGTAACAAACTTTGTATTAATCATTTAGTAGGGTTACATTTTAAGTCGAGGTATGAAAGTAATTTCTTTATTGATGTTAAGGCGTATGTATTAAAGTCATTGACTGGTAGGCTACCTTCTAGAGAAATAGGAGGTTGCGACTGACCTCAACTTAAAAATATGAAATTAGCTGATCCTACTTTTAATGTTCCGGGTAGGATTGATATCCTTCTCGGAGCTGATGTTTTTGGCACAATAATATTATCTGGTCTGTTAAGAGGTACATACACACCTAGGTTGGGTTTTGTCAGGGGATATGTACTTACTCAAATCCTACTTGTGCAAAAAACATTATTAGTTTACATGTTACCAGGCTCGTAGAAACAACAACAACCTTTTGAGAAAATTCTGGGAAATAGAAACGCATCCGGTTAGACTGGAAGCCGACTCCAACATAGTTGGGAAAAGGCTAGGCAGATGATGATGATTCGTAAAAAAAAAACCTTCATAGTGAATAATGCCTCAATTCTATTCAAATATTATGATCAGAATTGAGGCATTATAACTGTAGGTACTAAACCAGCCCTGTTAAGACTACACAACCAAGAAAGTATGGACAAAGGAAGAAGAAAAATGTGAAGAACACTACATAAAGACAACAACAAGAGATGCATCGGGAAGGTATGTAGTTCACTTACCTTTGAAACAAAGTATTGAAGAGACCGTGAAGGCGTGCGGGGAGACTAAAAATCAAGCTATAATAAGATTCAAGCAACTGGAAAGGAAATTTGCAAAACATGAAGATTTGAAATCAGAATACAAGAAGGTCATACTTGAGTACTTGAAGATGGGCCTGAAGAAGGTTGAAAAAGAGGATACAATTGAAGCAATTTATTTAGCACATCATGCTGTCATACGGGAGGATAAAGATACCACAAGGGTAAGAGTTGTTTTCGATGCTTCAGCCAAGGGATCTAATGGGCACTCCTTAAATGGCACCATGATGGTCGGCCCTACGCTACAACCTGATCTTCGTGTTCTTATCATTCGCTGGAGATCTCACAGAATCTGTGTTGTGGGCGATATTATAAAAATGTATCGTCAAGTAAGAATGACAGACAAACACACAGATTTACAACGCATAGTTTGGCGAGATAATACGAGTGAAAACATAGAAAGTTATCAACTACTAACCGTGACGTTCGGGACAGCATCGGCGCCTTATCTTGCGGTACGATCTTTGAACCAACTAGCTGATGATGAAGTGGAAAGATACCCTCGTGGAGCTGCTGTCGTTAAGAGTTCGTTCTACATGGATAATTTGATGACCGGACATGAAGACCTATCTGAAATAAAACAAATTTGTGAGGAAGTAAACAATCTGCTGAAGGCGGGTGGTTTTCAAATGCAGAAGTGGTCCAGTAACTCTGACGAAGTCTTGACGTTTTTACAGGGAGACAAGGGAACTCCGGAATCTGTGAACAAAATAGAAATTTAATTTAATTTCTATTTTGTTCACAGATTCCGGAGTTCCCTTCCAAGTATCTTTATGACCTTATCTAATTAGATAAGGTAATAAAGATACTTGGACTTACCTGGGACAGGAAAAATGACACGTTCCAAGTTACGGTAAATCTACAGGAAACCAGGATTCCTGTAACAAAAAGGGTAATATTATCTGATGTGGCGAGTCTCTTTGACCCGTTCGGTTGGCTCTCTCCAGTAGTTATCACAGCCAAGATAATGATACAGAGATTGTGGCTCAACAATCTCGGCTGGGATGATGAATTGCCTTCAGCTCTAGTAGCCGAATGGCTTAACTACAGAGAGGAACTTAAAGAGTTACAAACCATTGAAATCCCACGCTGGACAAAGATGACATCGCGCTGTAAAGAAGTTCAATTACACGGGTTTGCAGATGCCTCGTCTGTTGCATATGCAGCAGTAGTTTATATGAAAATGATATTGTGCATGTTACAATAGTAGCATCCAAGACCAAGGTTGCGCCACTGAAACAACTGACAATCCCAAGATTAGAGCTTTGCGCTGCGGTGTTGCTGGCGAAGCTATTGCACGAAGTATCTGGCTTATGAGATATAAGTATGGATAAGGTGTATGCCTGGACAGATTCCATGGTGGTTCTGTCCTGGTTACAGGCTCAACCAAGTCGATGGCAAGTGTTTGTTGGCAACAGAGTGTCTGATATAATTCAATTAATAGACAATGACCGATGGAACCATGTCCAATCAGCCGACAACCCCGCTGATCTTGCATCAAGAGGTGTAGCGCCGAGTGAATTGGCAAATAATGATATGTGGTGGACCGGACCCACGTGGCTGAAAAATAAACAAATAGATTTTACAAAAAGTTCAATTCCTCAAACAGATTTAAAGGGAAAGAAATCATTTAATGTTACATTTGAAGAAAAACCTGTTTGGGAAAGGTTCTCAACCATGTCCAGAATGAAGAGAGTCTTAGCACAATGTTTAAGATTTTTAAAACCTAAGGAAGAAATAGAGAAATATTTGACAGCTAAGGAAATTAATGAAGTTGAAGAAAGATGTGTAAAATATTACCAATACTTAATATATGGAACCGAAATAAAAGATCTGAACATGAACGGAAAAGTTAAGAATAGAAGTTCTATAATTAGTCTTACACCTTTCTTGGATAAGAAAGAGCTGCTGAGAGTTGGAGGGAGACTGGGTAAAGCCAATATACCAGAAGATGCGAAACACCCGATTATTATACCTTGTAAACAACATGTTACTCGGCTTATAATAAATGAAGCCCACACAAGGACTTTGCATGGAGGTTCCCTTCAGATGTTGACATACATCCGTAGCAAGTACTGGGTAATTGGTCTCAAATCAGCTGTTAGAGAATTTATTCGTAATTGTAAAGTATGCATCATATATAAAGCGAAAACCAGACAACAGCTGATGGGTGAGCTACCGGCCCCAAGAGTGACGCTTAATCGTCCTTTCTTCAACAGTGGAGTGGATTATGCAGGACCCGTACAGATGCGAACAGCTAAAGGGCGTGGGCATAAGTCTACAAAGGGCTACATTTGTGTCTTTGTCTGTATGTCTACCCGAGCCATACACCTAGAAGCGGTTACAGATTTAACGTCACAGGCCTTCATTGCAGCATTCAGAAGATTCGTTGCAAGAAGAGGTCACTGTTGTCACTTGTGGAGTGACAACGGTACGAACTTTGTGGGTGCCGAAAAGGAATTAAGGAATATGTTTGAAAGGGGCGAGGCTAATCTGGCAGCAGAGGTAGCTGACCTTCTAGCAAATGATGGTATATGGGAAGCTGGCGTCCGGTCAGTAAAGAAACATTTAATGAGAGTAAATGGTTCCACAAAGTTGACTTATGAAGAGATGGCTACGCTGTTAGCACAGATAGAAGCCTGCCTTAATTCAAGACCTATCTGTCATTCGGATAATACTAAGGAAACATTGGACCCGCTAACCCCGGGTCACTTTTTAATTGGTGAGCCATTACCCAATGTGCCTGATATAAACTATGAACATAAGAATATAAGTACATTATCTAGATGGCAACTTCTACAGAACAGGATACAAGATTTTTGGCGAAGATGGAAATCCGAATATCTTAACACCTTACAGCAACGTTATAAGTGGCAAAACAGCGTGCCATCCCCGCGGGTTGGAGATATAGTTATCATTAAAGAAGAGGATCTCCCACCTGCAAGGTGGTTATTAGGAAAGATGGTTCATTTACATCCCGGTACTGATCAACTAGTTCGAGTGGTGACAGTACAATGCAAGGGAGATAACATTCTCAAGAGACCGTTATCTAAGTTAATAGTACTGCCCCAGGCACCAGATGGTAACTAAATACTATCCATTCCATTAGGTTTGTCGCAGGTAAAGACAACGTAGTAGCTGACACTCTTTCCCACATCGAAGAAATAGCTACGCCCCTAGATTACCACAGCCTAGCCCGAGTCCAGGAGACAGACGCAGAGCTACAAGCGCTACTTGTGAACGGATCCAGTCTACAGCTGCATAAGGTTTTCCTACCTGATGCCATAACGCAAGTATACTGCGACACTTCTACACCTAATCCTCGACCATACGTTACAAGTGCTTTTCGACGACAAGTTTTTGAATCGCTTCATAACCTCAGTCATCCCGGCGTTAAAGCTACAGTACAATTAGTAACTTCTAGATTTGTTTGGCCGGGCATAAGGCGTGACTGTCGACAATGGGCGAAGGAATGCCACCAATGTCAACGGTGTAAAACCACAAGGCATACGACCGCACCGTTTACAGAGTTCAAAGCACCTTCAGCTCGGTTTCAACACATTAATATGGATATTATTGGTCCCTTACCCTTGTCTGCTTCCCACAGGTACTGCCTCACGATAGTCGACCGCTTCACACGTTGGCCTGAGGCGTACCCCCTCGCCGACATCACGGCCGACACCTGCGCGTCAGCATTCATCTCTGGCTGGATCGCACGGTTCGGCTGTCCCGCACGAATCACCACGGATCGCGGCCGCCAATTCGAGTCGCGTCTCTTCAAGTCCATCGCGGCACTGATCGGTGCCGACCACCTTACGACGACTGCTTACCACCCAGCCGCCAATGGTTTGGTGGAACGTCTACATCGGCAGCTCAAGGCCGCCATCACCTGCCACGCGTCATCACAGTGGACTGAAACTCTCCCGATGGTGCTACTGGGGATACGCAGCGCATGGAAAGACGATATCCAATCATCAGCGGCGGAGCTTGTTTATGGTGAGCCTCTACGCTTGCCTGGGCAGTTTTTCAACACGGCGTTAGAGGAGGAAGTTGACGTCACTGACTTCGCCGATCGCCTACGCAGTCGCATGAGCAGACTAGCGCCAACACCGACTTCGTGGCACTCAACTCGTCCTTTCTACATACCGAGAGATTTATGTACCGCGACGCACGTCTACCTACGCCAAGGGCCAGTCCGACGTCCACTCCAAGCACCATATGCCGGCCCGTACAAGGTCGTGCGCCGAGGCTCCAAAACATTCGACATAATGGTACAGGGTAAGGTACAAACCGTTACCGTAGACAGACTAAAACCGGCGTACACAGCGAACGACAACGTCACACTACCACCAACAACTCCAATGCTGACACCAACACCGGTACCGATGTCAACGCCAGCGCCGACACCTGCAACCACGACTAGAGTGACACCTTCCGCCTCTATAGCTCCAGTTCCAGTTCCCGACGGCCTATCTTCAAACACCTGTAAGAAGACCAAGAGCGGGAGGACTGTAAAGTTTCCCGACTACTATCGATCGTAGTCACGATCTCGGCAGGGGAGTACTGTGGCATCCACATAATCCCAAGTCCGGACCCTTGAGTATGGCCCTGTACAGCGGGGGACCACGCGGGGTGAAGGAGCGGAGGTCACCAAGAAATCCCGTTATATTCAGTGCGCGCGCGACGCCGCGCCAGTGCAACCAGATCGTCCTAACGAACGCACGTACTACATTGGGGTCTACCTTTTATAGCAGAACTTTTTACGTCATAATATTGTTTTGCATAACAACGGATAGCATAAACTTCATTTCGCAGAAAATCATTTCGCATACACTCAGTTGTCATACATTCAAAACTCATAATTTTGTTAGTCAGAATCATCTTTAGGCATAATGTTTATATCCATAACAATTAAAAAGCAGAACCATCATATCGCAGAAAATTCACAGTCAGAATCGTCTTTTGGCATACATTTTATATCGATAGTCATTAAAAACCTACCCTAACCTAAATGCTAATTACAAAACTATTGTCGGCTTGGATGCATGTAGCATGCAAACAGGCATACAACATGCAAGCAGACATGCAACATGCAGCATGCATGCAGCATGCATGTAGCATGCAAGCAGGCATGCAACATGCAGCATGCATGCTGCATGCAAGCAGGCATGCAACATGCAGCAGGCATGCAGCATGCAAGCAGGCATGCAGCATGCAAGCAGGCATGCAACATGCAGCAAGCATTGTTTCTGTCACGGCTCCAGCGCTGCGGGGTTTGGGCGGCGCCACGCGAGCTTATCGTCACAGATGGTTTTAAGCTCGCGGGCCGCCCTACCCCTCCGCGCCTACGCGGGTTTAAATTACACTCTAGGGGTAGGGCAGACAAGACTGCGTAAAGTCGGTTTCGCAGCGATTCGTTTCTGTCACAAAATTTTGCAGCACAACGTATTGACTTTTTATGACACAAATTTACTTTATTTAAATTATCAGTTTTATTCCATATATTATAAGTTTTTGATGTTTTGAACACTAATTTTTACAAGAAGATACATCTATTTTAATTTTTGATGTTCAAATATGCACCCATACCAAATAATCGTATCTCTAAATAAATGTTATGCTAAACAAAATTATGCATAATATTAATTATGGCAAAGGTAATTATGCGAAACAAAATTCTGCCAAGATAAAAGTATGCCATTGTAAATTCGGACACGTAAATATTCTGCCAAACAAAAGTTATGCTAAATAATTTTTATGCCTTAAAAATATTCGATTAAATAAGATTATGCCATGTGAGTTATGCCAAATAAATACTTGATACTCCGATTTTTATTTGGCATAACTCACATGGCATAATTACCTTTGCCATAATTAATATTATGCATAATTTTGTTTAGCATAACATTTATTTAGAGATACGATTATTTGGTATGGGTGCATATTTGAACATCAAAAATTAAAATAGATGTATCTTCTTGTAAAAATTAGTGTTCAAAACATCAAAAACTTATAATATATGGAATAAAACTGATAATTTAAATAAAGTAAATTTGTGTCATAAAAAGTCAATACGTTGTGCTGCAAAATTTTGTGACAGAAACGAATCGCTGCGAAACCGACTTTACGCAGTCTTGTCTGCCCTACCCCTAGAGTGTAATTTAAACCCGTGTAGGCGCGGAGGGGTAGGGCGGCCCGCGAGCTTAAAACCATCTGTGACGATAAGCTCGCGTGGCGCCGCCCAAACCCCGCAGCGCTGGAGCCGTGACAGAAACAATGCTTGCTGCATGTTGCATGCCTGCTTGCATGCTGCATGCCTGCTGCATGTTGCATGCCTGCTTGCATGCTGCATGCATGCCTGCATGTTGCATG